>SKCR01029779.1:0-574457 GCA_019454045.1 Zanthoxylum bungeanum
GATCTTCACCGCACTAATAAGCGGATGGAGAGGTATGAGTTGGTGAAGAAACTCTTTCGCTCCCGTATGACTGATGGCGTTTCAGTTGAGGCCCACGGGACTCAAATGATAGCTGACATTGATGAGCTGGCCAAGATGGGAATAGTCTTGGAGGCTGAGCTGACTGTAGACATGCTTTTACAGTCACTTCTCGATACTTGGAAGCAGATTATCATCAACTACAAGTTGATGGATACGGTCGATACTCTTGGAGAGCTATTGTCCATTCTTAGGAGTCAGAGAAAGAGCTTCTTAAAGGCAACAAGCGCGAGGCGCACTTTGCATCGACCTCTCAGACGTCAAGGGCTGGGCCCAAGGCAACTGGAGGGGGGTGAAAAAGAGGAAGCGTAAGAACAAGGGCAAGGCCAAGATGTCGATGGCTTCTGGGAAGCCGAGGAACAAGTCACAAGACATATGCCCTTAACTGCGGCAAAAGAGGTCACTGGAAGCGTGACTGCCGCATGAACAAGGCGCTCAGAAGGGAGATCAAGGCGGGCAAGGCACCGACCTCTGGTATGTTTGTTATTGAAATAAACATGGCTACTTCTAGTTTTAAAAATTGGATTTTTGATTCTGGTTGTGGTTCTCATATATGTACTGATGTGCAGGATCTGCAGAACAGCAGGATACTGGCTTCAGGGGAGATTGATCTACGAGTTGGAAACGGAACTCCTGTTGCTGTTTTGGCCGTGGGCACTTTTGTATTAGAACTGCCCTCGGGGCATGTACTTAAACTAAATGACTGTTATTATGTACCTAGTTTGACTAGGAATATTATATCTGTATCTTTGTTAACCCGAAATGGGTACACTTTTGTATTTAGAAACACTGGGTGTTATTTATATAAAAAGATGCAGAAATATGCACTGCAGTTGCAAATAATGGTCTTTATATTTTGAATATAAATGAATCTCCTACATATAAAGTAACAAACAAAAGGCTTAAAAAGAGTGATCCAAAGGATGAAACTTATATGTGGCATTGTCGTCTAGGACACATTAACAAGACTCGCATATCCACACTTTCGAAGAGTGGGTACTTGGACGGATTTGATCCAAATTCATATGACGTCTGCGAATCTTGCTTATTAGGCAAAATGCCTAAATCACCTTTTAGCGGTAAAGGTGAACGCGCCACTGAACTGTTAGCCCTCGTTCATAGTGACGTTTTTGGGCCCATGTCTAGCCAGGCTAGAGGTGGATATCGATACTTCGTGACCTTTACCGATGATGCATCACGTTACGGTTACATGTATCTAATGACGCACAAGTCGGAAACTTTTGAGAAATTCAAAGAGTTTCAACACGAAGTTGAAAAACAAACAGGCAAGAGTATTAAGACATTACGGTCGGACCGTGGTGGCGAATACTTAAGTAATGAGTTTCAAGATTACCTGAAAGAATATGGTATTCTTTCACAGTGGACTCCTCCTGGAACACCACAATTAAATGGTGTGTCCGAACGGAGAAACCGTACCTTGTTGGACATGGTAAGGTCGATGATGAGTCGCACTGAGCTACCAATTTCCTTCTGGGGATATGCATTAAACAGTGCAGTTCTTATTTTGAATAAGGTTCCGTCAAAGTCTGTTGAACAGACTCCATATGAGATATGGACAGGAAAGAAACCGGTTTCTCATTCCTGAAGATTTGGGGTTGCTGGGCATACGTTAAACGTTTGGAAGGTACCAAACTTGAACCCAAATCAGATAAATGCCTATTCGTTGGATATCCTAAGGAAACCAAAGGATATTACTTCTATCACCCACAAGAGAACAAAGTATTTGTTGCTCTACATGCGGTTTTCCTTGAGAAGGAATTCCTAAATGCAGTGTTTAGTGGGAGGAAAGTAGAACTCGATGAGAGTCGTAGTGATACTGTTCTTGGCAGTGAATTATCGACGGAACATGAACAGTCCATCCGGGATGAGACTGAACCACAATCTTCAAGTACACAAGGACCGCGTAGGTCGGAGAGAGTCAGGGTAATACCTGAGAGGTATGGATTCCTGATCTCACCTCATGTAGATATTAATCTTATTGAGGATACTGAACCGGCTACTTATGAGGAAGCGATACAAGGTATCGAATCCGCTTTATGGCAAGAAGCCATGAAGGCCGAAATGGATTCCATGTATACCAACCAAGTTTGGACACTGGTTGATGCACCAGAAGGCGTAAAGCGTATTGGATGCAAATGGGTCTTCAAGAAGAAGACCGACATGGATGGTAACGTACAAACGTACAAAGCTAGGCTTGTAGCAAAGGGGTATCGTCAACGACTTGGAGTTGATTATGACGAAACCTTCTCACCCGTTGCCATGATTAAATCCATTCGGATAATGCTTGCGATAGCTGCATATTACGATTACGAAATATGGCAGATGGACGTTAAAACCGCTTTCCTTAACGGAAACCTTTCGGAGGATGTTTATATGCAACAGCCTGACGGTTTTATCGCACATAGACTTGCAAACAAGGTTTGTAAGTTAAATCGGTCTATTTATGGACTGAAGCAAGCATCGAGGTCGTGGAACCAACGTTTTGATGAGGTCATAAAAGAATATGATTTCATTCAAAACGTAGATGATCCTTGTGTATACAAGAAGGTTAGTGGGAGTGCACTGACTTTTATTGTCCTTTATGTCGACGATGTATTGCTTATAGGCAATGACATTCCCATGTTAACGTCAGTGAAAGCTTGGCTTTCATTGAAATTCTCCATGAAAAATCTGGGAGAAGCAGCTTTTATTCTAGGAATAAAGATCTACCGGGATAGATCTAGAAAGCTACTTGGACTCTCCTAGAGTACATATATTGATAAAGTGTTGAAGAGATTCAACATGGATCAGTCTAAGAGGGGACTGTTGCCAACATCACATGGCGTCAATCTATCTAGGGACATGTGTCCTAAAACACAAGATGAGAGAGACAACATGAGTCGGACTCCGTTCGCCTCGGCAGTCGGATCGATCATGTACGCCATGATATGTACACGACCTAATGTGTCCTATGCTTTGAGCATGTGTAGTCGATATCAGGCCGATCCAGGTAAAGATCACTGGATGGCGGTTAAGAGTATCCTTAAGTATCTTAAAAGAACTAATGATGCTTTCTTAATCTATGGAGATGGAGAACTTGAGGTATCTGGGTATACCGATGCAAGTTTCCAAACCGATAGAGACGACTTTAAGTCGCAATCCGGGTACATATTTTGTTTGAATAACGGAGCAGTGAGCTGGAAATCTTCCAAGCAATATACTGTTGCCGATTCAACAACTGAAGCGGAGTACATCGCAGCAGCTGAAGCAGCAAAAGAGGCGGTTTGGATCCGAAAATTCCTAATTGGATTAGGAGTAGTTCCGTTAGCAGCTGAGCCCGTTCCATTGTATTGTGACAATAGCGGGGCTATAGCACAGGCTAAGGAGCCAAGGTCTCATCAACGATCCAAACATGTTCTTCGGCGATTCCATCTGATTCGAGAGATCATACATCGTGGCGATGTGAAGATCGAAAAGATCGCATCAGAGGACAACATTGCAGATCCGCTGACGAAAGCAATTCCTCGGGAAACGTTTGAGCGACATGTACATAGTTCAGGTATTAGATGCTTGAGTGAGTGGCTATAGGCCAAGTGGGAGATTGTTAGACAGTTATGACCTATAGCGTCACTATTTTGTAAATGATATTGTATTATTGCACAAAATTAACTATGTAGTAATGAAATTGCCTTTTACCGTTTTGTAATTTATTTACTTTGATATAAAATGGTAAAAGTCCCTATGATTAGTTCCGGATTGAGATGATATGAGACAGTATCAATCCATAAAGGTTTAATCATTAAATATCCCTAGTCGTAGTATTATCGAGATTGGACATCGATAATGCAGAATAGACTAGTACTGCACTTGTACGTGTTGTGAGGGCACAACGACATAGTTTTCATATATTTAAGTATAGGATACTTATGCAAGTGCGGTAGGAGGTTGTGTTTTACCGATGGTACGGAAAACAGCTTCGCTCTGGATAGACCCCGCGGAATCCCATTGGTAGTATGTCTGCGTGTCTATGGGAGTCCGCTTCAGGGTAGGTGCATATGGTCTTAACCTGAGACTTGCATCGCTAGTACTTGCGACAATCGGTAGACTTTAGTTTTGGTCGTCCAGGGCTTTAACAGGTTCTGTGTACACCTCTTCTAGGTTTATCGGGAATCGTAGTGTATTGGGTGTGATGTCAAGACGGAAGTATCACTTCAGACATATGGAGATGATGATCGCGCAGGATATAGAACTAGTACTCTATAATGGTTGCAACCATCGGGATAATATGACAAGGTCAGGATTATCCGATTCAAATAGACTAGTTGCTTGATGTCCGATATATGTTTCGTACGGGGCAGACACATCTCCAGCCCCAGGCCTTACATGTGATCATCCGATACTGGACTGCTATACACTATACTACGGTATACTACGCCTGTTATAGATCTTATATTCCAGTAAGAATATTTCTGGAGAATTGGGTAGGCATGGCGTTTTGCTAGAGGCTAACCTTGTCTTGTAAATCGGTAAAAACGTAGTACTTGGTACGTACGTGTTCGGATAGTCCGACGACCGTATTTACTGCAAACATATCCAGAGATCTCTTGGGTCGCTTCCCGAAGATTCACCGATGACGTATGATTCGAACTTAATTAATCTGGGATTAAATGCGGAGAGACTTTATCTTGGATAAAGTACTATTTGAAGAGAGAGAAAGATTAATTTGGAATTAATCGTTAAAATAATATATTCGATATATTAAACGAAATTCGATTTCGACGCGGAATTAAAATTAGATTTTAATTCGGGCAAACGAATTAATTCAGAATTAATTCATTAGCGACATGAATAGTAATTATGCAAGGCATAATTATTTAATTAAATTCGATTTAAATAACGTCGCGACGGAAGTTCGTTAATTCGGAATTATCGAACCCGAGCCCGGGAGTGTTTGCGGGCCCACTCGCATTCGGAATCAAGTGGGGCCCACATGTCAAATCAACCATCACATCACTTGTCATTAAATTCACTTTTGTGTGATGGGTTTAGTGTTGAGTTTCAATCAAGTCCCAAGATCATAAATCATGCATAAAAACGAGTGAATACATGTCAAAGGAGGTGCGGAATAAACTCGCATTGATCGGTTGGATGCTACGAAGATGAAAAACGCACTGCATGTTTCTGCTCGGCAGTGAGCTGCGCGTGTGAGGGGCTGCACGGTGGTGACTGGTTCGGCTCCTCCATGATTCGGCCATTGATGACCTCCATTGAAGCTCCAAGCTTCAAGCTTTCCAAGCTCACAAATTCGTTTCCCTATCACCATAATATAACCCATGTGTGTGCTAGCACTCTTGTTTTGCAACAAAACACTCTCACTTGCTTCTCTTTCAATTCGGCAAACCAGAAAATTTTGAGAAGATGAAATGGTTCCAAACCGTGAAGGAGAAGAAGAAGAAAAGAGAGGGAAAAGGGTTTTCAACAAAAACGTAAAAAGGGAGAGAGAGAGTGAAGAGTGTAATTAGGTTTTTTTATTTTTAATTTCCAAAATTAATAATAATAACACCTTTTACCACTTTTCAAAAAGCAAAAAGTCAAAAGTAAAACATCAATCAATGTATTCTCTTTTACCCATCACTTTTACCTATCACATAAAGTCACTTTATTAAAGTGACAACATGTCATGTCACATCACTCAAAGTGACAAGTGATTTGACAATTGATGCGACTAGCGATTTGACGCTTGATGTGACTTGCGTGCCGCACTCGAATTCGAAATACGAATCCGCTCGCAACCACTCTCGGGCTCGGGTTCGCTAATTCCAAATTAACGAATTTTCTGTCGCGTCGTAATTAAATGATTACGCCTAGCGAAATCACCATTCACGTCGCTAACGAATTAATTCTAAATTAATTCGTTCGCCCGAATTAAAATCTAATTTTAATTCCGCGTCGAAATCCAATTTCTTATAATATATCGAATATATTATTTTATCGATTAATTCCAAATTAATCGTTCTCTCTCTTTAATTAATATTTTATCCCAGATAAAATATCTCCGCAATTAATCCTAGATTAATTTTCTCTCTCTTCCAATTAATCTCAGATTAATTATAGTGCGAGTCATACATCATCGGTGAATCTAATTTTCTCTCTCTTCCAATTAATCCCAATTCTCCGGACATATTCTTATAAGAATATTTAAGATCTATATCAAGCGTAGTATACCAAGTATTGTGTATATCGGTCCAGTATCGGATAGTCACGTGCTAGGGCTGGGGCTGGATAAGTGTCTGCCCCGTCCGAAGCACATGTCGGATGTCTGGTAACTAGTCTCTATAATCGGATATGCATGACCTAGTCATAATATCCCGATGGTTGCGCAACACTCAAGAGCACTAGTACCGTATCCTGCGTGACATCATCTCCAATATGACTGGAGTGATACTTCCGTCTTGACATCACACCCAATACACTACGACTCTCTGATAAACCCAGAAGTGGTGTATGCAGAACCGGTTAAAGCCCTGTACCACCAAGACCAAAGTCTACCGATTATCGCAAGTATTAGTGATGCAAGTCTCAGGTTAAGACTATACACACCTACCTTGATTTCGGCCTCCCATAGACACATAGTCATAATACCAATGGGATTCCGAGGGGTCTATCCAGAGCGAAGCTGTTTCCCGTACCATCGGTGAAACACAACCTCCTATCGCACTTGCATAAGTATCCAATACTTAAATATATGAGAACTATGCCGTTGTGCCCTCACAACGCGCACAAGTGCAATACTAGCCTATTCCGCATTATCGATGTCCTGTCTCGATAATACTCCGGCTAGGGATATTTAATGATTACTCCTTCGTGGACTGATACTGTCTCATATCATCTCAATCCAGGAACTAATCATATGGACCTCTCTTCATTTATACATATACGGTGATCTAATCACAAATGATGAGAGTGCAATTTCCTTGTCACATAGTTAATTTGTACAACAACACCGTGATCTGTACAAATAGTGACGCTATGGGTCATATTATCCAACATTTAGGTGATAGTGTGTACAACACTCAAAGGCAAGGAATGGTGATAGATTTGTGTCATACACCTACCAAAGGTATGGTATATGTTTGACAATTATTATGACACAAATATAAATTGATTTTGAAATCAAAAATCATTCTTCTTCTCTCTTTCCTCTTGACCGAAACTGTGAAGCTTCACAGCCCTCTCCATTTTTCAGTTTTTGTTGCAAAAAGCTTGAAGAAATTGTGTATGTTTGGAACATTAAATCACACACAAGGCTAGCACCTTCAAGGGATCATACAAAGGTGTTATGGGAAACTAATCCTTTAGCTTGGGAGGATCAAACAAAGCTTGGAGCTGCACTTTCCACCTTGGCCGAATTCATCACTGCACAAAGGAGAAGTTTTCATTTCATCAACGCATCCGCATTCCGATTTTTGTGAGTATGATTCCGCCATACTTCAATATTGTTCATTCATTTATATATGTTTTGTTTGCTCTTCTGATCTTGGGTATGGATTAGAATTTCCAACAGAAGGAACGTATGATATTATTATACTGCATTCTGGAGGGTTATACGATTAATGTTGGTTAGTTGATTTCGACCAACATCGCTTGGGCTGCAAGATCAACACAGACTGGCTTGTTTTATTGTTATTTGATTTCACCACTTTGCACACAGGCCAGGGTTCCTGTAGAACCAAAAGAGGAATTAACGCATCCCATGACAACAATAACTACCAGAATTATCCAACAATTTCATACAGAGAGACACGCTCCTGCAACACCATCTTCTTCCGTACAGTAACAACAACAACCACCTCAGCCACCACGAAGAACATCACGGCCTTGCTCTTATTTAGAACGAATGGATCGATTGGAGGAGCGTGTGGACTATCTTACTGATTATAATATTGCAATTGGTCAGGCGTTCCAACAAATGGCGCGAGACTTGCATATCACTGTTCCACAGTTTCCAGATCCACCAGAGGACAGCGATGATGAGGAGGCCGACGATTGAACTCAGGTACTATCCTTCCCCTCTTTTTATTTATGTTTTGTAACGCATTGGGGACAATGCTAAGTTTAGGTTTGGGGGTATAGGTTTATTTTTAAATTTTTTCAAAAATTCCTTTAAAATTTTTCATGTGTTTGCTTTAAAATCGAAAAAACAAAAAAAAATTAAAATAAAATGTGTGTCTGATGATTTAATTGTTTGTTTAGGTAAAAAGTTTTATGAAAAGATAAATGCTAATTTCACTTTTATCCCTAATTTGAATTTCTTATCTAAGTCAGACTCTTGCGCACTTTTAAAATAGTCTCGAAAGTAGTTAGATAATAAGGAATTAACAAAATGACTAGTTAAAATAATCGGTGGTCGATGAATGATCGTTTTTCTGAGTTTCTGTTTCTGTTGGCATTTATTATGTGAGGTATGTAAAAAAAAAAAAAAAAGCTAAACTAAGCAAGTACTTAGTAATCGGGCATCTTGCCTCAGTAAGCAGTGATAGTTCATGTCAAACGGGAAAGCTTGTGTTAGTTTTTAAATATCTGAGATCCGGGTGATTAAGTCCGTAGGGGTGTTTTAACACCTAATGCCATAAAACCATCTGGTTTGGGAGTCACTGACCCAAAGCTCGCTACATGGATCAAAGATGTTGTATATAAATAAAAAAAATTAGAAAAATCACATACCTCACATGTGTTGATTATAATAAACATAACAACTTTAGATACTCAGATTGGTTTGACCCATTAACTAGTAAGAATTGAGACAAAATCACTAAGTTGACAACTTAGAGTCGAAGCTGTTTACTGGACTATTCACACACACACTTTGAGTATGATTTAGATATGTTGTTCAAAAGAAAGGATTTTAGTTGGAATATGCATTTTGAAGGTTCCTATAACTGTGATGCTGAACATTCTCTGAGGACGATATTTATATATTTCTTATCTTTTCTTTTTGCTTTTGTGTGCATTTGTTTCACTACCTTTTTACTTTTGTAAAATGTTTGTGGGTATCATTGCTGTAAAACCTCACGAGACTACAACTCATCCACTAGGGACACCTTCAGGTTTAAAGGCTTGTTGCATATGCTAAATGCAACTGTGATCCCTACGAAAGTGGCTTAGTTAATTTATGTTATATTATTTTCTGTTTTGCTCGAGGACTAGCAAATTGTTAGGTTTGGGGGTGTGATGAGTGGTATTTATATCACTATTTCCCACTCATTTTGTTGGTTTCTATAATATGTCCCAAACAAAGATTAAGCATGTGAAATACTATAAAGAATATATATAAACATGAAGTATGGCGGAATCATACTTACAATGCCTTGTGATGAAGTACATGATCAAATGGTAGAAGCTCCAAGTGGTGGAGGATTCGGCCAAGAGGAGGAAGAAGACTTGAATCTCCAAGCTTTTGTATTCCAAGCTCTTTGATGGTTTCCCTATCACCTCTTTTGATCCCTTGCTTGTGCTAGCAAAAATGGAGAAATGGAAGATCAAATCTTCCTTGCCCTTGTCAATGGTGTTCACGGCAATTTGAGAGAGAAGAGAGATTTTTGGTGTAAAGTCTTGAAAAATTAATTTTTGTATTACCAAAAATCAATTTATATTTATGTTATAATTTATTAAATTAATAATAAATCTATGACATAAACCATGCAATGGCTTAGAGTGTCAAACACTCAAACTCCATGCAAAGCCTTTGAGTTAAATGCACACTATCACCATGCAATGCCTTAGAGTGTTATGTACACTATTAACATGCAATGCCTTATCAATAAAATAATGCATATAATGACAAGTGTCATGTGGGCCCCACACGTTTCCCAATGAAAGTGGGCCCACGTCCACTCACGCGTTCGGGTTCGATATTTCCGAAATACCGAGCTAGCGTCGCGACGTTAATTAAATCGGATTTAAATAAATAATCGCTCCTAGCGAAATTATTATTTACGTCGCTTACGAATTAATTCTTAATTAACTCGTATGCCCGAATAAAAAATCTAATTTTAATTTCGCGTCGAAATCAAATTTCAATTATTATATCGAATATAATAATCTAACTGATTAATTCCAAATTAATCGTTCTCTCTCTCTAAATAAGGCACTTTATCCAGATAAAGTTTCTCTCCGCAATTAATCCAAGATTAATTAAGTCCGAATCAAATATCATAGGTGAATCTTCAGGAAGCGACCCAAGAGATCTCCGGATATTTTGGCAGTAAATACGGTCGTCGGATAATCCGAACACGTACGTACCTTGTACTACGTCTTTACCGATTTACAAGACAAGGTTGGCTTCTAGCAAAGCGCCATGCCTACCCAATTCTCCAGAAATATTCTTATAGGAATATAAGATCTGTATCAGGCGTAGTATACCGTAGTATTGCGTACATCGATCCAGTATCGGATGATCACATGCTAGGCCTGGGGCTGGAGATGTGTCTGCCCCGTACGAAACATATATCGGACATCAAGCAACTAGTCTCTTTAAATCGGACACCTGACCTTGTCATATTGTCCCGACGGTTGCAACCTTTTATAGAGTACTAGTTCTGTGTCCTGCGTGATCATCACCTCCATATGTCTGAAGCGATACTTCCATCTTGACATCACATCCAGTACACTACGATTCTCGATAAACCAGAAGAGGTGTACACAGAACCGGTTAAGGTCCCCAACCACCAAAACTAAAGTTTACCGATTGTCGCAAGTACTAGCGATGTAAGTCTCAGGTTAAGACCATATACACCTACCCTGATGCGGCCTCCCATAGACACGCAGACATACTACCAATGGGATTCCGCGGGGTCTATCCAGAGCGAAGCTGTTTTCCGTACCATCGGTAAAAAACAACCTCCTATCGCACTTGCATAAGTATCCAATACTTAATATATGAGAACTATGCCGTCGTGCCCTCACAACAACGTGCACAAGCGCAATACTAGTCTATTCCGCATTATCGATGTCCAGTC
Organism: Zanthoxylum bungeanum; assembly: GCA_019454045.1. Lineage (NCBI taxonomy): Eukaryota > Viridiplantae > Streptophyta > Magnoliopsida > Sapindales > Rutaceae > Zanthoxylum > Zanthoxylum bungeanum. The sequence goes on from SKCR01029779.1 coordinate 11,097, forward strand.
TCGATAATACTACGACTAGGGATATTTGAATGATTAAACCTTTGGGGACTGATACTGTCTCATATCATTCTCAGTCCAGGTACTAATCATATGGACTTTCGCCATTTATAAGTCAAAGTAAATATTTTTACAAAACGGCAAAAGGCAATTTCATTATCACATAGTTAATTTTGTACAATAATACAATATCATTTACAAACAGTGACGCTATGGGACATAATGTCTAACAATCTCCCACTTGGCCTATAGCCAGTCACTCAAGCATCTAATACCCGAACTATGTATGTGTCGTTCAAAAACTTGCTGTAGAACAGCTTTCGTCAGCGGATCTGCAATGTTGTCATCTGATGTGACCTTCTCGACTTTTACATCGCCACGATGTATAATCTCCCGAATCAGATGATAACGTCGAAGAACATGCTTGGACCGTTGATGAGACCTTGGTTCCTTAGCCTGTGCTATAGCCCCGTTATTGTCACAATACAATGGAACGGGCTCAGCTGCTAACGGAACTACTCCTAATCCGATTAGGAACTTTCGGATCCAAACTGCCTCCTTTGCTGCTTCAGATGCAGCGATGTACTGTACTCCGCTTCTGTTGTTGAATCGGCAACAGTATCTTGCTTGGAAGATTTCCAGCTCACTGCTCCGTTATTCAAGCAAAAAATGTACCCGGATTGCGACTTGTAGTCATCCTTGTCGGTTTGGAAACTTGCATCGGTATACCCCCAGATACCGCAAGTTCTCCACCTCCATAAATTAAGAAAGCATCCTTAGTTCGTTTAAGATACTTAAGGATATTCTTAACTGCTATCCAGTGACCTTCACCTGGATCGGCCTGATAGCGACTGCACATGCTCAAAGCATATGAGACATCAGGTCGTGTACATATCATGGCATACATGATCGATCCGACTGCCGAGGCGAACGGTATCCGACTCATGTGGTCTCTCTCTTCCTGAGTCTTAGGACACATGTCCTTAGACAGAGAGGTACCACGTACCATTGGAACCAATCCCCTCTTGGATTGTTCCATGTTGAATCTCTTCAACACTTTATCAATGTATGTACTCTGGGAGAGTCCAAGCAGCTTTCTAGATCTATCCCTGTAGATCTTTATTCCAAGAATAAAGGCTGCTTCTCCCAGATCTTTCATGGAGAATTTTAATGAAAGCCAAGCTTTCAACTTTCACCGACGTTAGCATGGGAATGTCATTGCCTATAAGCAATACGTCGTCGACATAAAGGACAATAAAAGTAAGTGCTCTCCCACTAACCTTCTTGTATACACAAGGGTCATCTGCGTTTTGCACGAAATCATATTCCTTTATGATCTCATCAAAACGCTGATTCCATGACCGTGATGCTTGCTTCAATCCATAAATGGATCGATTTAACTTGCAAACCTTGTTTGCAAGTCTAGGTACGATAAAACCGTCAGGCTGTTGCATATAAACATCCTCCAAAAGGTTTCCGTTAAGGAAAGCGGTTTTAACGTCCATTTGCCATATCTCGAAGTCGAAATATGCAGCTATTGCAAGCATTATCCGAATGGATTTAATCATGGCAACGGGTGAGAAGGTTTCGTCATAATCAATACCATATTGTTGACGATACCCCTTCGCTACAAGCCTAGCCTTGTACGTTTGTACGTTGCCATCCATGTCGGTCTTCTTCTTGAAGATCCATCTGCATCCAATAGGCTTTACGCCTTCTGGTGCATCAACCAGTGTCCAAACTTGGTTGGCGTATATGGAATCCATCTCGGACTTCATGGCTTCTTGCCATAAAGCGGAATCGATATTTTGTATCGCTTCCTCATACGTAGCCGGCTCATTATCCTCAATAAGATTAATATCTATATGAGGTGAGATCAGGAACCCATACCTCTCAGGTACTGTTCTGACTCTCTCCGACCTACGCGGTCCTTGTGTATGTGAAGTTTGTGGTACAGACTCATCCCGGATGGTCTGTTCTTGTTCCGTCGTTGATTCATTGCCAGGAACAGTATCACTACGATCTTCATCGAGTTCTACTTTCCTCCCACTTACCACTGCATTTAGGAATTCCTTCTCAAGGAAAACCGCATGTAGAGCAACAAATACTTGTTCTCTTGTGGGTAATAGAAGTAATATCCTTTGGTTTCCCTAGGATATCCAACGAAAAGGCATTTATCAGATTGGGGTTCAAGTTTGGTGCCTTCCAAACGTTTAACATATGCCCAGCATCCCCAAATCTTTAGGAAAGAGAAACCTGGTTTCCTTCCTGTCCATATCTCATATGGGGTCTGTTCAACAGACTTCGACGGTACCTTATTCAAAATAAGTATAGCACTGTTTAATGCGTATCCCCAGAAGGATATTGGTAGCTCAGTGCGACTCATCATTGACCTCACCATGTCCAACAAGGTGCGGTTTCTCCGTTCGGACACACCGTTTTATTGTGGTGTTCCAGGAGGAGTCCACTGTGAAAGAATACCATATTCTTTCAAGTAATCTTGAAACTCATAACTTAAGTATTCGCCACCACGGTCTGACCGTAATGTCTTGATACTCATCCCTGTTTGTTTCTCCACTTCGTGTCGAAACTCTTTGAATTTCTCAAAAGTTTCCGACTTGTGTCTCATAAGATACACATAACCGTAACGAGATGCATCATCTGTAAAGGTTACGAAGTAGTGAAATCCACCTCTAGCCTGGCTAGACATGGGCCCGCATACGTCAGTATGAACGAGAGCTAACAGTTCTGTGGCACGTTCACCTTTACCGCTAAAGGTGATTTAGGCATTTTGCCTAAAAGACAAGATTCGCAGACCTCATATGAATTGGGATCAAATTCGTCCAAGTACCCACTCTTGAAAGTGTGGATATGCGAGTCTTGTTGATGTGTCCTAGACGACAATGCCACATATAAGCTTCATCTTTTAGATTACTCCTTTTGAGCCTTTTGTTGTCATTTTAGGAGATTCATTTATATTCAAAATATAAAGACCGTTATTTGCAACAGCTGTGCAAATTTCTGGCATCATTTTATATAAATAACACCCTGTGTTCCTGAATACAAAAGTGTAACCCTGCTGGGTTAACAAGGATACAGATATAATATTCCTAGTCAAACTAGGCACAAAATAACAGTTCAAAAGTTTAATTTCATGCCCTGAGGGCAGTACTAAAACAAAAGTCCCTACGGCCAAAACAGCAACTGGTGTTCCGTTTCCGACCCGTAGATCCATCTCCCCTGATGCCAGCACCCTGCTATCATGCAGATCCTGCACATCAGTACAAATATGAGCACCACAACCAGAATCAAAAATCCATTTTTTAAAACTAGAAGTATTCATATTTATCTCAATAACAAACATACCAGAGGCAATGGCCTTGCCAGCCTTGATATCCTCCTCTGCACAATGCTCATTCGGCAGTCACGTTTCCAGTGACCCCTCTTGCCGCAGTTGAGGCATGTCGCGAGATTTGTCCTTTGGCTTCCTAGAAGCCACTGTCAACTTGCCTTTACCCTTCTTCTTGAACTTCTTCTTCCTTGCACCTCCAATTTCCTTGGGGCCACCCTTGGCGCATGAGAGGTCAATGCAAAATGCGCCTCGCGCTTGCTCCCCTTTAGGAGTTCCCTTTCGGACTCCTTCAGCACAGACAACAACTCTCCAAGACTGTCGTCAGTATCCATCAACTTGTAGTTGACTATGATTTGTTTCCAAGTATCAGGAAGTGACTGCAAGATCATATCTATAGTCAGATCAGCCTCCAAGACTATTCCCATATTGGCCAACTCATCATCATATCGGCAATCATTTGAGCCCCGTGGGCTTCAACTGATGCGCCGTCTGTCATCCGGGAGCGGAAGAGTTTCCTTACTAGCTCGTACCTCTTCATCCGCTTATTGGTGCGGTGAAGATCACGCAATCTTGCCATCATGTTATAGGGATCCAAATCCCTATTCTGGCGTCTGAAATGCTGAGTCATTGCAGCTAGCATAACTGACTGAGCTTGGTCACAATCATCACTATGAGTTTTCCATAACTCTAGCTCCAGTGGCTCAGTGGGTTTAGGCGGGAGAGGTCTCTGAATAGTATACAGTATCCTCTCAGCCCCAAGCACTATCTTGAGGTTCATTTCCCAGTCGGCAAAGTTTGTCCCTTTGAAGACATTATCGCCCATGATTATGTCGCGGATATTACCTTTGCCAGTCATCTTGACAACTATAGTCCAACTATAAAGTCAACGATGTTATGGGTACAGTCAAACTGTTACATATAAAAATAACAATATATTAGTCCAACTAATTATTTAAAATATTGACGAAATAATTTTGAAAGACGCATAAGGCTAAATATCTGAATGAAATTGCAAATTCAATAATAGCCTCCCACTATTTTCTTCAAGTTTCTAACCCTCTGTAGACAACTCGGGAAATCTAATTTCCTAGTGGGCTAGGATCCCGTTAAATAACACACAACCTTGACTTTGGCCAACAAGTTGTATGATATTTAACTAGGTAGATCTCGAAGATCAATTGGATCCCATCCAATTCCTAGATCCGGTAGGTGGACATCCAAGTCCGAAACATATATATCTAATACATATGTCAATGTATCTAATACATTTTCCTAACCATTTCCTCTGAATCAACTAAGCCTTGGCTTTGGCACAACAAACCTAATGATTCCAGTTAAGCGGGACCCATTGACAAGGAAAATTTCGTAATCATGTCGATGGACAAGAAGTGATCTTGACTTTGGCCAACAAATCACAACTTGGACAGGACACCGATGTGGAACAAAACTCTCATGATTCAAACACATCCTCAATTGACAAAGGTCTTGACTTTGGCCAACAAACCAATGCCAATTTCGGATCTTGAGGAAGAATCATTCAACGGAAGGAAAATCGCTTAATATTGTTTGAGGGATTTTTGCGTAATTGGCAACCAATTAATTTATCTTTGTTAGGTCTCATCATCATACACCCTTAAGCATGCTTCTAAATCATCATAAAGCGCGTAAAGTAAAGTAATAGTGATATGCGGATGGATATATAAACAACTTGTTCATAGAACAAATCACTCCCTTTCCTCTCCCCGTTAGCACTATTCTACTTCTACCCAATTACATAATACAATAAGAGAAACCTCATTTACATTGAGGGGAATTAGGTGAGAAGAGAATACAAAGAGATAAAGAGATAAGGCTGGACACGCAGGTCCAATTTATAAATTCCAAATTTACAATAATTTCTAAAATTACCCTTTCCCTTCTAATATCCATCCGATATACACTATTCATTCATCACATACATATATATTCAAACAAGACATGCTTTTACAACCAATCTAATCCAATTAATTAGTCTTTGTTTAAGTGATCATCCAATGTTCAAACAACGGTTTGATTTTGCGCGAGTCCAACTCGATTGAGAATAAGTACACAAGGTACGAATTCGCGAATTATATCGAACTACTTATTAAATCTGATTTAATTCGTATTCAATACTAATTCAATTATTTAATTCCAAATTAAATGTTTACACTTTAATGTGCTTTAAAGACTTAGATTCTAAATCCAATTCTATTGGGTCTCAAAGCCCAACTAACATCCAATGTTTAATTTAATTCAAGTCAAATGGGCTTTCAATTGATTTGTTAAGGCTTGGGCTTTGGTCAATGTGGGTCATACCCAATTACCAAGCCCAAATAAGGAATCACCCTTAAGTGCCATAAAACCAATTTCAAGCCCATAAGGCCCAATTAAATTATTAAAGCCCATTATATTATATTTGGACTTAATGGAGTGATTTAGGCCCAAATTGGATCCAATCCATTTGGCCCAAATCTACTTGGTCCAACCAAGCCCATTATGCCCAAATACAATATTAAAAGCCCAATTCACCAATTAAGCCCATTAATTAAATTTTAATATTCCAAACATTAAAGTCCAATTAATTAAAGTGTAATACCAAGATTAATATATTAAACCAAATATTTCAAAAAATACCCATTTAATTTATTAATCATGTATTGTTCAAAATAAATGTCCAACATTAATTTTAACAAAAATCAACTCCTTTACATGTCTATGTACATTCGGCCAAGGTGAGTTTTTTGTGTCGATTTGTTTTTCAATCCAATTGAATTACTAATCAACGTTCCGTACACGTTCTAAGTCATCCAATGATCTTAAACACAAAAAAATCCAATCCACTCCAAGTAGCAACACATTCGGCCAAGGCATGGATTTGGGGAAAAATCATCCAATGCATTTTTCATGAAATTGATTCCATATAACATCATGTTATACTCATGCAAGCATACTTATTAATCAAATTTCATAAGAACATGCTTATATCAATTTCATCATGCCATTCGGCCAAGGTGAAGATATTGGGGAAAAATCATCCAATGCATTTTTCATAAAATTGATTCCATGTAATATCATTCTATATACATGCAAGCATACTTATTCATCAAATTTCACAAGAACATGCTTCAATCAATTTATCACACCCATTCGGCCAAGGTTGAAATTTTGGGGAAAAATCATCCAATGCATTTTTCATAAAATTGATTTCATATAATGTCATTTAACATACATATAAGCATACTCATTCATCAAATTTCACAAGAACATGCTTCAATCAATTTTACCCAAATTTTAACCTAAAGTATTTCATGCTTAAACCTAGCTCAATGATACCATTGTTGGTTTATATAATATGTCCCAAACAAAGATTAAGCATGTGAAATACTATAAAGAATATATATAAACATGAAGTATGGCGGAATCATACTTACAATGCCTTGTGATGAAGTAGATGATCAAATGGTAGAAGCTCCAAGTGGTGGAGGATTCGGCCAAGAGGAGGAAGAAGACTTGAATCTCCAAGCTTTTGTATTCCAAGCTCTTTGATGGTTTCCCTATCACCTCTTTTGATCCCTTGCTTGTGCTAGCAAAAATGGAGAAATGGAAGATCAAATCTTCCTTGCCCTTGTCAATGGTGTTCACGGCAATTTGAGAGAGAAGAGAGATTTTTGGTGTAAAGTCTTGAAAAATTAATTTTTGTATTACCAAAAATCAATTTATATTTATGTTATAATTTATTAAATTAATAATAAATCTATGACATAAACCATGCAATGGCTTAGAGTGTCAAACACTCAAACTCCATGCAAAGCCTTTGAGTGAAATGCACACTATCACCATGCAATGCCTTAGAGTGTTATGTACACTATTAACATGCAATGCCTTATCAATAAAATAATGCATATAATGACAAGTGTCATGTGGGCCCCACACGTTTCCCAATGAAAGTGGGCCCACGTCCACTCACGCGTTCGGGTTCGATATTTCCGAAATACCGAGCTAGCGTCGCGACGTTAATTAAATCGGATTTAAATAAATAATCGCTCCTAGCGAAATTATTATTTACGTCGCTTACGAATTAATTCTTAATTAACTCGTATGCCCGAATAAAAAATCTAATTTTAATTTCGCGTCGAAATCAAATTTCAATTATTATATCGAATATAATAATCTAACTGATTAATTCCAAATTAATCGTTCTCTCTCTCTAAATAAGGCACTTTATCCAAGATAAAGTTTCTCCGCAATTAATCCAAGATTAATTAAGTCCGAATCAAATATCATAGGTGAATCTTCAGGAAGCGACCCAAGAGATCTCTGGATATTTTGGCAGTAAATACGGTCGTCGGATAATCCGAACACGTACGTACCTTGTACTACGTCTTTACCGATTTACAAGACAAGGTTGGCTTCTAGCAAAGCGCCATGCCTACCCAATTCTCCAGAAATATTCTTATAGGAATATAAGATCTGTATCAGGCGTAGTATACCGTAGTATTGCGTACATCGATCCAGTATCAGATGATCACATGCTAGGCCTGGGGCTGGAGATGTGTCTGCCCCGTACGAAACATATATCGGACATCAAGCAACTAGTCTCTTTAAATCGGACAATCCTGACCTTGTCATATTGTCCCGACGGTTGCAACCTTTTATAGAGTACTAGTTCTGTGTCCTGCGTGATCATCACCTCCATATGTCTGAAGCGATACTTCCATCTTGACATCACATCCAGTACACTACGATTCTCGATAAACCCAGAAGAGGTGTACACAGAACCGATTAAGGTTCCCAACCACCAAAACTAAAGTTTACCGATTGTCGCAAGTACTAGCGATGTAAGTCTCAGGTTAAGACCATATACACCTACCCTGATGCGGCCTCCCATAGACACGCAGACATACTACCAATGGGATTCCGCGGGGTCTATCCAGAGCGAAGCTGTTTTCCGTACCATCGGTAAAACACAACCTCCTATCGCACTTGCATAAGTATCCAATACTTAAATATATGAGAACTATGCCGTCGTGCCCTCACAACGTGCACAAGCGCAATACTAGTCTATTCCGCATTATCGATGTCCAGTCTCGATAATACCACGACTAGGGATATTTGATGATTAAACCTTTGGGGACTGATACTGTCTCATATCATTCTCAGTCCAGGTACTAATCATATGGACTTTCGCCATTTATAAGTCAAAGTAAATATTTTTACAAAACGGCAAAAGGCAATTTCATTATCACATAGTTAATTTTGTACAATAATACAATATCATTTACAAACAGTGACGCTATGGGACATAATGTCTAACACATTTAACCTAATATTTTGTATAGTTTCTCGGGTTTTGTGAATGTTTTATGTGTTTTATTGTTATTTTGCAGATAAATAAAGTTTGGAAAGCATTGGAAGCAATTTGGGGCCAAAATAGAGAAGAAATGACAAAAAAGGCATTTTCGTAATTTTCAGCGTCGCGCCGCCAAGACCCTACGCGTCGCGATGCCTAACGTGCGCCGGCCATGCTAACGTGCGCCGAGGGACATGTGTCAGAATCTGAGAAATTAGACTTGCTAACGTGCACCGGATCTTGCTAACGTGCGCGGATCTTGCTAACGTGCGCCGGTTGCCACGTGTCATCATCACATAAGATCTTCTAAAATGCGCCGGATGCCACGTGTCGATATCTCATTGAACCAAAGCAAGCGCGTGCCACATGTCAAGTTCTCATTGGACCGAATCACTGGCAAATCATATGCTGCCACGTGTTAATCTCTCATTGGACCGAAAGCTCATCTAATCACCGTGTGCCACGTGTCGGCTTCTCATTGCACCACCTTCACCACGTGACACATGTCACCTCCTGATTTTGCCGACAGAACACGCATGGTCAACCCGTGTTGACCAAAGATGCGTCTTTGCGTCGCGACGCCAAGGCCTTTGGCGTCATGACGCAGGTTCCAGAAAATGTCTATAAATTCAGTTCGGTTTCACATAATTTCTTGTGCTTTCCTTGGGAGCTTTTCCCTATTTTTAGACGATTGCATCTAGTTTTGTATATATAAATAATATTTAATTTATGTATTTTAATTTTCAGTAATAGTAGTTCTTCTTTTTCTTCTCTTTTCTTTTATGTTTTGTAGTTAAATTTCCGCTGGGGTAAAAGGTGAAACCTTTAATATAATTATCTAGGTAAATCTCACTTATTTATAATTTATAAATTATAATTTAACCGGATTAATTAATGTCAGACTTTATTACCGCCTATATGGTCGGGTTAAATATAAATTACTTTACCGCCTATATGGCTGGTCTTTATATGACAGATAATTACCGCCTATATGGCTGTGTAGTTGGACTAAATGGATTACCGCCTATATGGCTGGTTTTAAATGTTTAACATTATTAATTCCTGAGAAAGCAGAATATAAAATATTTTATATATTATAATAAGTGAGATTCTTAGATAAGAAATATTAAATGTGGATCCTCTAACCCCAGCATTTTATTTTTATTCTAGGGAAGTGATGAAACACAATATTCACACTTAATGATTGATTTTCTTTTTATGGGTAATTCTTTAGTTTGATTATTGAGTCTTAAGTTTAATGCTTCTTGTTGTCTGATCACCAATAAGATTGATATGGTAAACTTAAAATGTACTAGACATATGGATTTTAGGTTTCAACCTTAGATTCAATAGCTCACGATCTTCCTTGAGGATAGATAACCCTTTAATAGATTTCCTTACAGGATAGGAATATACCTGTCAGGCGTAGGTAGCCATAATTGGAACTTAATCTTAATGAATCTAGGTAATTTGGTTGACATAGACATATGGTTCAATTGGGTTATACTGGGTATTTGCATCTGACCATCGACAGAGGCTTTTGCATATTTTCGTGTTCCAGTTTAGCAAACTGATTTATTACATATAAATAAGAGAATCAATTCATCTTTATAATAATATTGTGTGGAGTTACGACCCTAGATCCTTGCGTCTTTTCTTTTCTTTTCCTTAGTATTTTCTTTTGAGTCTGTTTTTATTTTATTTTTCAAAACCACAATAAACCAACCAAAAGCAATCAATTCCCTTCTTCCTATAATTAGATACCTTTAAATAAATAGTATCAATAATTAATAACAACAATAGGAATTAAGTCCTCGTGGGATCGATATTTTTATACTACTTGAACGATACGTGCGCTTGCGTTATACGTGTGTGTTTAATTTTGTAACATATATTTCATTATGGTAATTAAATTTTTTGTTGCAAAATTAATACCAAAATCCTTGTATGGCCGAAACTTGCATATTGGAAGGGGAAAGAGTTTTGTTTTTTGAAAATAAAATAACCGTATGTATAAAAAAGAATAATATGTTTATCTTTTGATATACAATTTTCTTTTTACCCTAGCCACCATCTTCTTATTCTTCAAACTCTCTCAAGTGTTGAGAAAATAATAGGAAGAACAAGAATAAAAATAAATAAAATCTTTTGTGACATTAATCTCTAAATTATGTAGGGATTAATTTTGTGAGACTAGCCCACACTAGTTTCCGTTGGTTATGAGACATAGCTCGGAAGACTTTGTGGCGTTGAACCAAAATCATTATTTCCATCTAATACTACTCACGGCATTGGGGTGTTTGATCTCGTATCAATCCAGAATTTTTGGGAAACACATAGGGGTGTTTTGGGATTGTGTTGGGGGTGTTTTTCTCTAAAAAATTAGACATCAAAACGTCACTTCAGTTCACACACACATCGGACTGTTTCAGTTGCAGTTTGGGTGCATTTATTGTCCAAAATAGTCAAGTTTTTGCACTCCTATTCAGGGCTATTCGGGGCCTATTCCGGGACTGTTTCGGGGCTTAAATTTTATTTAAAACATTAGCAAAATTTCAGTGATACTGCTGGTCACATCCGACAACTTAAAGTGAAAGGCAGAAAAAAATTTCAAGTCCGATCCGGGTGCCTAATATGTTTCTGCTGCGCGAGGAAAGCATTTCTTACACCATTCCCTCCTTCATTTGGCCAAACAAACACTTTATTAGTAGTTGACTATGTATCCAAATGGGTGGAAGCTGCTGCAACATCTACCAATGATGTGAGGGTTGTCATCAAGTTCATACAAAAGAACAACTTTACCAAATTTGGTACCCCAATAGCCATCTTGAGTGATGAAGGTACACACTTTTGCAATAAGCTTTTCAATGCTCTTCTTGCAAAATATGGCGTGAAGCATAAAGTCACATTGGGTTTTCATCCCCAAACTAATGCAAAAGATGAAGTATCTAATCGGGAGATAAAACAGATTGTTGAGAAAATGGTGAATATTGTAACATCCTCCATCTGGGAAATGTTACCGGCAAGGGATAGACCGTACTAACCTTATAAGCCTCTGACTTTCTAACCATAGACAAATACTAATGTTATTTTCTTTAATTAATTATACTATATGTGGGACCGTAGCCCAAAATTAAAGTCAATACACATAGACTCAACATCTGAAATTGGAACTCAATACACACTTTAAAATGACCGCCTCAAAATCAAATACTCATACAAAACTTTTAATTGATTCTGACTGACTCACTTTCTAATTGACTAGTTCTGATGGACTCCAAACCCTAGTGATTGCATCAATATCCATCCTCCCGAGCGCGTCCTCCGAGAGTACCTGTAAAATAAGGAAACATGGGTGGGGGTTAGATCACTATTTTATCTAAGTGAGTGGGCAAAAAACTGAAACACTAAAATAAAATCATTTGGTTCTAAAACCAAAGTTTCAGCAAAATGACTTATATAGAAAAATTCTTTGTGAAAACTTCACTTGAAATCTCTTTAATAAAACTTTTCTTCCTAAATCTGCTTTTGAAAGTCTGGTTTCTGAAAACTGTTTTCTAAACTTTGATTTCTGAAAACTATTTTCTGGAAATTTGGAAGTTGAAAATTGATCTGTATCTGAAAAACTTAACGTATGAGGGCGTTATGTATCGTCGTCCCCACATACGCCTATCTGGAGCCAGGAATGCAAAACAATGACTTTGGGGCGTTACGTATCGCCGTCCCCCCAAGCATGCCACTTCTGTCCCTGAAACTGGTGGTCTTGGGGCGTTACGTATCGTCGTCCCCCAAGCCACTGAACTAGAGCTTGTAGTGCTGATCGATGCTACTACTTGACCCTGAAACTAGGGTCTAGAGGCGTTACATATCGCCGTCCCCCTAGCCCTGCTCTAGGATTTGGGGGCGTTACGTATCGCCGTCCCCACAGTCCTCAACATATGCAAATGTCTCAGTCCGTCAATTCCAGGTCTGTACAAGTTACATACTGAGGTGGGTTTTTCCCCCATGCCTCGAAAAATAAAAAATCTCAAGCTCTTAAAATTGCTTTTCTAAAACATTTCTTAAAAACATATTATTCCATAAATAACTGTGAACAACTGGCTAACGCTTTAAATGAGTAAATATAAGTCTCACATGAAAAATTACATAATGAAAATCAGTTTAAAAAGATAGTGTCCATTCACTGTTAGGAAATCTGGCTGGCAATATTCGCTTGCTGAGGAAACTCTGATTCCTGCGATGATATTCATTTAGATAAACTATATTAGTAATGGGCTAAGAAACACACTTTCGGAATTACACTAAAATTTGCTTATTCTAATAAGCGCTATCACTCTGAGGGCATCGTACAAATATAATGATGTATTATGATCATACGAGTTGGTATGGGACTTATTGGGTGGCCTCTAATGTGTTTGGGAGAAACTGAGATGGTGTAAATCTGATTCGGGCTATTTATTGGCCGCGCATCGCGACACAACTCATCCAGAGAGGGTCCCAAGTTTTTTCCTTGGGCGTCGCGACGCCCAAACCCTTCGCGCCGTGACGCGACTTACACCAGATGCATTCCTGGGTAATTTCCCAGATCATGTCGCAACGCGAGGTATTCTGCGTCGCGACACAATGCCAATTTCAAGCCTAAATTTTCATTCCTTCATCAAAAATCTTTTCCAAACGTTCCCCAAACAATCACACAACAAAATCCTCATTAAACATTCTTAAACACCATCAATTCTCATCTTCAAAATACTTCATAACATCATTGGTCATACAATTTCACTAATCCTTTATGATTATCCAAAAATATTGAACACTCAATCTTATATCTGATTCCTCTCCTATCAATCGTTAATACCCAAACCCTAACATGCCACTACCATCAACAAATACTAATTTAATCAAGATTTCACAATTTTCAAATTTTGGGTCAAGATTGTTTACCTTATTTGGTTGGATCTTCTTCATCCTACATGGTTGTTTCTATCTTCCTTCTCCCTTTTTCCATCTTGCTTGATGAATGGACATAATCCATTGCCCTTCTTCTTTTTTCTTTCTTCTTCTTTCTTTCTTCTTCTTTTTCTTCTTCTTTTTCTCTCATTCTCTTATTCACGTTTCTATTTCCTCTTTTTTTCTTCAAATTCTTGAAACATTGAATAGTAGCCCTCTTTATATACTAGGACTTAATTGATATTAAGAATAGTGTGGAAAAGTGTAGAATAATGGAAAAAGTTTGAGATTTTTCCATTTGGGACCAAAATCACTATTCATCCAAATTTGTGACTACCGATTTTGACCTATTTTTGGTCCGGTTTTGGATAAATGTTAAACGTAAAAGTTGTAGATCTCGGTCTCAGATTTCTGGCGATATAAAATTTATAAAGATCAGAGTTTTTATGAGAAAGTTACGACCCAAATACCATGGGCTATTCGAACTGGAACATCGTAATGTCTAATATTGAATTTTCGAAAAACATTTACCGTTAGTCGTCTCGTGAAGGTATATGTTTTAAATCACAATCAATATCATATGACAATCATTTTACGGTGAACCAGTAGTTAGAAATCCTGATCGTTATAAATACCAACCGAAAGGATTGGGCCATGAAGCTTTGAAGTTTTATTGGCTGATCGAACTACTTTTAAAATGCCTATCGGGATGTCACCATACCGATTGGTATTTGGAAATGCATGTCACTTGCCTGTTGAATTGGAGCATCGCACTTTCTACGTGGTAAAAAAATTGAATTTTGATCTAAAGACAGTAGGTGACCAGCGCCTCCTTCAACTAAATGAAATGTCAGAACTCCACAATGATGCTTATGAGAATGCCAAGATCTATAAAGAACGAACAAAGTAGTGGCATGACAGAAAAATCCTCCAACGGGAATTTGGTCCTGGCCAGCAAGTGTTGTTATTCAATTGGAGACTCAAACTGTTTTAGAGTAAAGTAAATTCGCGATGGTCTAGAACTTTTACAATCAATGATGTTTTTCCATATGTCGCGATTGAAGTTTAGTACCAGGATGGGCGAGTTTTCAAAGTTAATGGTCAATGCCTGAAACACTAATACGGGACTGAAGAGATAACGGTCGACAATATCCTTATTGATGACCCGAAGTAAGAATACCATGACGTCAGACTGAAGACAATAAGCTAAGCGCTTATTGGGAGGCTACCCACTAAAATGAGTAGTTATTAAGTTTTCATAGAAAAATAAAAATAAAAATTATGGGAATGATGGATGCTGTCTTAATGATGAGGTTGTGATCTTCGTATGAGAATTTAGAAAATGATAAGTGTTTGAATGTCTTTTATCTGATGCCTTGAGTAGAAAATCTAGGTTAGACTCGTAAGCACTTAAAATATAGGTTTCTGGCAGTAAGAACCAAGGTAGATAACAAAGTGATTAGTTGAAGAAATTAGCTAAAGATGAATGACCATCTGCTTAGATATCTATCTTCGTTTGTAATTATTCATTTTATATGATATGGCTTTTTAAAAAAAATATTTTACTCTCTATAATCGATAAGTGTGAAGCAACCAATGGGAAAGTATTATGACCATCATGAGGAGAAATGCTACCTTAAAGGGTAGATGAGGGGAAAAAAGATAAAAGAAAAAGAGAGCCATATCATATAGAGCTCAATAGGCAAATATGGAGAAATTTTGAGATATCTAGGTTGGTTTGACCCATCATATGCATATTTTTGAGACCAAATCACCAAGTTTGCTCTTTTATGATTCAAGTTGTGACCAAACCTTAACACACATGCACATTGTGAGTCTGACATAGATAACTTATTCAAGAATTTGGATTTAAGTTGAATCATACAGTTTGAAGGTTTCTTTGTTTTTAATATTAAGCATTCTCTGAGGACACTCCATGCAACAGAATTTCCAGGATTCTTGTCTTATTATTATATTCGTCATTTATATATTTTTGCATGACTGCATGTGCATGATTATAAGCCCTCACAAGACTATAAAGGCTTGTTGCATACGCTAAATGCAATTCTGATACCTACGAAAGTGGCTTAGTTAACTTTATTGCTTTAGTTTGTTTATTTTTTTACTTTGTTTTTATTTAGTCTTTTGCTCGAGACAAGTAAAATCTTAAGTTTGGGGGTGTTTGATAAGTATGATTTATACACACTTATTTGTGCACCATCAGCTCGAGACTAGTGAGTTGTTTAGTGTTTTTATTGATAGACAGCATTAGAGCATGGATTTGGAGCAATCGTATGAGTTTTGGGAGCTTATGGATGATTCGGAAGCACGCGGGAAAAGTGGCCACAAGCTGAAAATAAAAATCCTGGGAAAATGAGTAGTGTCGCGACACCTAGCATGCTATACACAATTTTCTCGAGGATTTAGCACCACGACAGCCACTTCTGGCGTCACGATGCTGCGGTGAAATTTCATATGCTTAAGAATAAACAACAGCACATGCGAAGCAAGACTCGAGGGTTTTCCTATATATATAACATTACGTCCAAAACCCGAGAGAGGCTCATTCGACACAACAAAATATTTAAAAGCACAAAAATGGATAGATCCTAATGAAGAGATTGAAAAACAAGGGAATGAGACAAAGGTGGTGAAATCCAGAACCCAAAGGAATTTGACTCGGGTTTTACTCTTTATTTTTCTTATTCAAACTCATTTAATTATCGTTATGTTATGGACTAGGATGTTGTTTTTCTTTAAGTTAGCAATGAACTAATTCTATTGTTCTAGAGTATGATGTAACCTAATGCTTGAAACTATGTATTGATTGCCACATAATTTTAATGAAGTTTTCATTCATTTTATTATGTTTTCTTGTGCTTAATGCTTTTTGTTTGCTGGCCACAAATTGGATGATTATAAATTTCAAATCTCTCGCTCTGGAGATGGGATTTGAATAGGACCCATAAAATATAATCTAGGAAGTTTATAGAGTTCGGGAGAATCTATAATTCCTTGAAAGCTGTTAGTTAAGAAACACAAGGCATAATGTATTGTTAATTATTAGATTTGTATAGGGATATCGAAGTCGGTAATTAATAATCTTTTCACTATTGCTCGGGAGAGGGAATGGAATACTCTAGGACTCTTGGCTTATAAACTTAGAAATTGAATAGTAGTTAATTTGGCATCACAAATACAAAATGGATAGCTAGGTGAAATCAGACTCTAGAATTCATCTTGTAACTGATCTTGCAATAAAAATCGTTTATTTTCTTATTTATTTTTATTTTTAATTTTCCATTTACTTTAAATTTAGATTGTGTTTCCAGATAAATTTAGGGTTAGTAATTATAGTACTTATTATAAATTAGATTCCAATCAATATGGGTTCGACCTCCATACTTACCATCTAAAACTTGACATCATACACTTGAGGTACGATATAAAATATCGCAACAATAGAAAATGAAAGAAAGATAACGAGTATAGTTGTATGTTCCCTTCGAAACACACCGATACGAATAATGCTTAGGATGACTTTAAACAAATTTATTGGGGTAAAATGTAAAACAGCAAGAGGAAACTAAGTCTACGGATATTGGCGAGATAAGGACAACACCTGACCGAATAAGATTATGGAAATAACTGAAAGTGGGATATTTTGGAATGCAATCAAGCAAAGAAATAGGTCAGTACAAATAATGGTTAACCAGATCTATATTAGCCATGAATTTGGAAAGTGTAAAAAGAGTATGAACAATATACAGAATTGGATCACTAGAGTTAATGTTAATCATTAGGAATACAGTTTAAACACAAGTATTCATACACTTAAGCCTAATATAGGTACCTTATATCCTGAATATACGAGTAAATAATAACAGATATTTAAAAGTGCACAAGCAATTTGATCAGGAACTAAGAAGTCATAAGCCACACAAATGAGCAGTGTTAAGAGAACCTGAATGGCAGAGCCGATAAACAGTTGAAACTTAGCAAAGAGGAAATAAGTTTAGCTGTTAAGTTAAGAAAATAAATGCCAAGATCTAGTCGAGCATGTGAAACTAGAAATGTATCAAGTAAGATCATTCTCACTAATGACAAGGATTATCCTTGTATATATTTATTCCAGAGCTATGATAGAACGTGAAGAAACCTAACCTTAGGAGACATAAGTCAGTGGAGAAGAAATTGAAGATATATTTAATCAGGTTATTAAAGGAGTTATATTAAAAAAAGGAAGTTAAAACTCGAGGTATAATTAAAGTCGGGGAAAACGAAGGTCATGGGCTGTAGTATAAAGTACAGTGGTGATGTATTAAACATGAAGGGTAATAAAAGCCCCAAGTGATATTAAGAATTAATGTTATCATGGTTAGAGACATAAGAGTTTGCAAACAAGAATGAAACCAAGATATGAGGATTAATGATTCAATTGGAATAATTATAGATACGACTATATTAGCATGAGTGTATCAAATTCGGTCAAGATCTTACAATTTAAGTGTGCTTGAGTGAAAGAAATAATGAGATGAGTGACCGTCTAAGAAATCTTGAGAATTACTATATCTTTAAAGAAAAGAATGAGATAAAGTAAAATACAGTCATAAGGTATCAGACAGAAAAAAGGTGATTTATTTGGACAACAGTTCGAGAAAAACATAAGTTCAGACCATAAAAGATTGACACGGACTTCCAAGCTTTTAGCTTTAAGGATTGTATAGAGTGTACCAGAAGTATAGAATCCTAGAAATCTTATTATTAAATTCTTGATAAAAAAATTGTAAAGGAAGTTAAGAAAGATAAGAGGAGACTCAAATGTCTGTAATCCAAGACGGACCTACGAAGTTCAACATTAGAAGGGATTCGAGGACGAATCCTATTTAAGGGGGAGAATTTATAACACCCGATAATCTCGATGACTATACCATGGAAGGCATAATACATGATATTAATCATGTTCAAGCTTATACGTGCTAACAAAATTACTTTTTAGGTATTTGATAATTCCTTGCAGTTCCGATGCGGAATTTAGCTTACATCCCATTCTGAACAACCATTGGTATATGGGTCATAAATTATTCATAGATCTCGGATTTTAATGAACTTAGAATTGTTTGAAAGCTAAGACTGAGAAATAAAACTTTTGCATTCAATATTTTTCTAAATTCGAATCAGAAACAAGTAAAAAATTGAGATTTACGGGACTGCTACTGTAGAATTCGGGAATGGTCTAGATTTAAAAAACAAAATCAATCATTTTGCCTATAAATATAACACTATTCACCCGCCTCTTTTAGGAGGCCAAAAACGTGAGTTTGGGAAGCAAGGAAGCTCTCCCACCCTTCTTTTTTTCTTATGAAATTTTTGAGGAATGGGGATGGATCTTTAAGCTAGTATTGATCAAGTAATCCTCATTTTCTTCTTACTTCTCCTTATTTAGGAAATGAATATCCATTCATCACTTGGAGATATACTGTATCAAATCATATCATAATTGGAAATTAATATTTCAGGATTACTGGAGCTCGAAATTATAGGTCCATATGGTCCTCGTGCTAGGTCGATATACTATTGCAAATAATACCATAATTGGATAGTCCAATTATGAACTCACATGCATAATAATAGATTATGTTAAAATTATTAATGTGATTAATAATTGAAGTAACATTTGAAAATTATATTAAATAAGTTTCATATAATGTTTTCATTATGTAATGATTATGAGATAATCATATACATTTATATTTATATTTATATTTTGTAAATATTAAATTATATGATAATTTAATTATTATTTTAAATTAAAATGTGTATTAATATTTGATATCAGTACACATTATTTCAAAATGAGTTACCAAATATGTATTACGGTGGAGGTTTAATGTTTTAATTATTAAGACATTTAATTATGAATTTTGTTGCTACAAAATTTGAAAAGTTTGGCAAAAAATGGCCAAAGGTTTAGGGATATAATGGTAATTTCAATTATAATTTTATTAACCTAAACTCTCATATATAAAAGAAAAAGTTATTTTTCTTTGTGAATTAATTTTGTTTTTATAAACCCTAGCTACCTTTCTCATATATTTTCCCTCAACTGTTGGAAGAAAAATAAAAGGTGAAAAATTTATGTGTGACTTTTAATTTCTAAACTGTGGGAATAATTTTGTGAGCATAGCCCACTTTATCTTTTGTTAGTAGCGAGTCATAGCATGGAATATCATTTGGTGTTGAAATAAAATCTTCATTCTTCCTTTCCATAGCACTCACGGCAGTGAGCAGAAAATTCTGCTCACTGCCGTCACTTTTAAAAGTCATTTGTGAGTTGTTTTGTGGTAATTTTGCCAATAAATTTGGGAACACAAAGGTTTTTTGTGGACGTATGGGGATATTTTGGAGTGATTATATTACCCAAAACAATGGTAGAAAAATCAGCAAACAGCCAACACAAAAATAGTGAGCTGTGAGCGCGTAAACGGAGTTTTCGGTGTGCCAAAAAGTTCAATTTTGTGCTGCTATTCCGGGGCTATCTTGGGCTGGAAAAATCTTTAAAAACCTAAGCAAAAAAAGTCCAAAGGATCTGGACTGTTTCAGCTAAGAAGGGGAAAAGGAAGAAAAAATTCCAAGGTCGATACAGGTGCCTAACACGCTTCCACCGCTCGGGAAATCATTTCCTACACTTTGTTATTGTTAATACTAGACTATATATTTTGGGTAGGAATGCTAAGTGGAATTTCTAAATGATTTCTTTCGTGAAGAGATCCATATGGTTTTCTTTTTCTGAAGAGTTCCGTTGAGAAATAGACCTGGAGTTTGTATTATACTAAGATTGCAGTTTGGTATATTAGCTTATAAAGCTTATTGTAGACTTAGATGAGTTTTCCGGAACTATGTACTCTCTAATTTTGACATGAGTCAGATTTTCTGATTTTATCAAAATATATAGAATACATATATGATAAAAAAGGTTAGTGGGAACATACAAACTTTTTTCTAATGTTATATATCCTAACGATATTTTCATTACTACGGTAATAATGAGATGTTTGTGAGGTGAATGGTTTACTTAAGTTTTTTTATCTCTAGGAATGTAGTGGGAGTAGTCTCTATTATATTTGATATAAAGTCTTATATTTGATATGAGACTAGTGAGATGCATTCATTTGTTGTTCAGTGGATACGATATAATAAAGGACATAACATGACTATCTTTATGACAGTTAGTAAAACTATTTGACATTTAATGTGTCTTTTATGTATTTAGTATTCATCTTTCATAATGGATGATTCCTAAGTTGAAAGAGAAATTGATTAGAATGTCTAATCGTTGTAGCATAATATTGATGTTGCATCTGAGTCTTATTGATGTAAAACTTAGGTTCTACAAAATATGAATGATGCTAGTCAAGGGAAACATTTGGGTTTGTTGGACAAACTCAAACTTTAATAGCGGACCTACTCGCTCATGCCTACCTCTTGAGTGTTAGGTGATTTCTTGATGACCATGTGTATACGATACATATTCAAACATGTGTATGATAGCATGGATTGACATTAGAGCAAGTGGGAGAAATTGTTAGGGTTGGTGCTTTGAGTGCCAACCTATATCATATTTATGACCAATTCCAGAATATGAATAATTTCTTTTTCCATAATATTAGATATTTATGGTAACAACTCTAGCCTTTTATATACGTATTCGATATAATTTCAATTAGATTAATACGAAATCTGGTTTAGTGATATGTATATATTAGATAAATATCTGAGGATTTACAACGTAGTGCACAGTTACAACATAGTTTGTAATTGACAATTGGAAGTGTCACTATAAGTTTTATATTATCAAATAAAGTTCCTGGTCAAGATTTACTTGCATGGGTCGGTTGGTAAAATCTGTTAATACTAGTACTTGTCGTATATTGAGACTTAGTCTGATGGTCTATCCTAGCGGACCACGAGTCTTTCGAGACTCGTATAGACATATATGTGTTTCTTCGATAAATACTGAAAGACTCACAAAATATTTCCTAATAGATGGTACACTAACATCAATAAGAATATTCTTGAGGTAGTGTAGGCACTGTATTTTTGCATATAAGTCCCGATAATGAGTCTCATTTAGAGGCACTACCTTTTAAGTTGAGGAAGCCGCGGGAAACGGATGTCGGAAGGGAATCAATATTTTGTTAGATTTTATTCGCTTGTTTAGCTTTGGGCTCGCATGTTGGACCTCCGTTTTAAAACACATATTTAACCAAAAAACCCCCCACAAACCACTTAACCTTGGCCCAAAACCCCCGCAAGCCACACACACCAAGCCCACCACCAAAAGAAAACCACACGCCCAAATAAGCCCACACACGCCCAAAGCCAATAAGACACTTCCAAAAATAATAAAACACATATTTAACACATGGGAAATTAAAACAAACCAAATAAAATCTAAATAATTACATACCTAATTAAAATAAATCAAATATATGATGTTCCTAATCTAGCCAAATCTTGTCTCTAATTAAATATATTTTTTCCTTGTGTGACAGTAATTAAATGGTATCCCTTTTATTACACAAATCTTATTCCTTTTCAAACATGGATTCACCTTAGCCTTTGCCTATAAAAGAAACAAAAATCCAACCCTTCACACCTTCTAGTCCATTCACATATAACACAAGAAGAAGCACAAAAAAATTTCTCTTCTCCTCCTCTCTCTACTACAGCCGAAACTCATCCCCCTAAACACCCTCCAGTACCACAAATCGCACCCCTACAATAGTAAGCCTTCACCGAAAATCACCCTTGAAATAACCCCCCATTTCACTGAAAATCATAAACCAAAACAGCCCCCATTGCCGCAACAAAACAATCCATAAATAGGCCCATTGCCGTGACCAAAACTGCTCATATACAACCCCTAATCGCCACCGAAACAGCAGCCCCTAACATCACCGAAATAGCAGCCCCAGATAGCCCTTAATATCACTAAAGCAAAACCCCCAAAACTGCCCTATAACAACCGAAAAACTGCACAGTTTTTACACCCTAATATCACTGTAATAACACCCCCAAATACCCCAAAACAGTACCCTAAATCTTTCCAGAAAACAACACTTAATCACAGCAAAACAGTAACCAATACAGCCTTATTCACGCACAAACTGCCACCAAAATTGCCACTTAAATAGTCACAAACCATCACCGAAAATAGCCCCTGAAACTGCAATGTAATAACCAAAAATACACCCCTAAATAGCAGCCCAAACACCGTAAAATAGTGACAAAAAAATACAGTGAAAATAGCAGTAAAACGGAGTAAAAACAACAGCCCAAACAGCGAAACAGGGAAAGAAAATGTTGAACCAGTGAACCGGAAGACTTACGGAGTGTTAGC
The DNA here is from genome assembly GCA_019454045.1 of Zanthoxylum bungeanum. Taxonomy (NCBI): domain Eukaryota; kingdom Viridiplantae; phylum Streptophyta; class Magnoliopsida; order Sapindales; family Rutaceae; genus Zanthoxylum; species Zanthoxylum bungeanum. The sequence continues at coordinate 34,167 of SKCR01029779.1, forward strand.
CCTTCCGACAGCCTTGTGACGCACTTCCAAGAGTCGACATAAAAGGTTAGACCTGAGGGCACCTTTCTTATTTATTTTCACTCATCTTTTAATTATTTATTGAATTTCCTTCGCATGAGAGTTGTTGGTTAATGTGTGTTGTGGCCATGGATGAATTGAATATGTGTCGTCTCTTGTGGTATATAGGATGGAAACCCATATGTAAATTCCATAGCTGAATCTGAATGGACGGTAGTGCGGTCCGTACTTGGGAAACAACTACACGTACCACTTAAGCAAACGGCACATGTTTCACTTTGCTTTCGTATCTTTTTCGTTTATTATTCGCATTTTATTATTGTGCCATTTACTTTACGTACATTGTGTGTTTATGTGTTGATGATATAATGCACTTGGGAAAATCAAGTTGGATTAAAGGTCCTCCATTTTGAGGGATAAAAAGCCTAAGGGCTACATTTGCCACGACGTTTTGCCGCGTCGGACGAAGTATGTTTGGTTGAATGTGAGATATGTTCAACCAAGTATACGAGGTCCTATATTGTTGTCTTTATCTTTTATGCATTGTAATGTAATGCGCATTGGCTAACTAATGTGGATTAAAGGTCCTCTATTCGAGGGAAAATGCCTAAATGGCTACCTTTACCACAATGTTTTGTCGCGCCGGACGAAGTGTGTTTGGTTGAATGTGAGATGTGTTTAATTGAGTATACGAAGTTCTATATTATTGTCTTTATTTTATATGCATTGTAATGTGATGCACATGGCTAACTAGGGTGGATTAAAGGTCCTCTATTCGAGGGAAAATGCCTAAATGGCTACCTTTACCATGATGTTTTGCCGCGCCGGATGAAGTGTGTTTGGTTGAATGTGAGATGTGTTTAATTGAGCATGTGAAGTCCTATATTGTTGTCTTTATTTTATATGAATTGTAATGTGATGTGCATGGGCTTAGTATGTTGGTCTAAAGGTTCTCTATTTGAGAAAATAAAAGTCTAAAAGGCTACATTGACCACAATACTTTGCCGCGCCTTTTATTATTCTGTTATTCGTTTTATATATGACATCTCCTTGCATAATCATGCATCATATTGCATTGCGCATGGGCAAATCAAGTTGGATTAAAGGTCCTCCATTTTGAGGGATAGAAAGCCGAGGGGCTACCTTTGCCACGATGTTTTACCGCGCCGGAAAAGTACGCTTGATTGAACGTGAGAAATGTTTAATCGGACACTTGAAGTCCTATATAGATTTGGGCATACGTCGCATCTCATTTCTTTCATTCTCATTGTCTATCTTTTGCCTCGCATCATTGCACGTTCATTTTAATGTTCAATTGCCTCTTTAATTATCTCTTTACACCATGTGTTTAATCGCCTCTCTTTAATATGCATGCTTGTATAATAATTGTCCATTTACATTTCCATGATCATCAATGTAATGCGTTTGTGAAATTATGTGTTTATCGTTATTTCAATCTACCTTTATTTTTTTTTTATTTTTTTATTTTTGGAAACGATGGAAACCCCACCACCAAACCACCCATTCTGGGCCACGGCGCAGGTAATACCACCGGCTGTCCCAGGCTCTTACAAGAAGTGCACCCCCTGGATTCGAACCCAGAACCTCAAGGAGAGATCCTGGACCCTACACCACCAAGCCACACCCCTTGAGGACTCAATCTACCTTTATGCATGCAAGCTTAGGCATAGGTTATATGCAAATATGTTATATGCAAACGTAGATACGAGCTTTGTTTCTATGCATGTGAACTTAGAAATAGAATACCCTTGGAAATATATGTTGCTAGATTCGATTAAATTATTGAACAAATCATATCATTACAAGTGGCATAAGTAATGAACCATTCCGAACCTAATGGTTTGAGGTCTTCCCTTGCGAGGGGTGAGTGCAGCCTTAAATCATTTTCCCGGTTCACACCGGGTGGCGACTCCATGTTATTGCTCCGGTTTAGTTCCCCTGTGGGCTACTCCGTACTCCCAACCGGGCCGCGATCCCGGAACAGCGTCGTCCAACATCTGTGTCCTACAGTCTGGCGACTCCACTAGGGATAGAGAAGTGGCCCCGAAATAATGTCTTGTAGTGATTATGATTTGTGCTTTAGTTAACCACGTCTATAGTGGGTTGAAGGGGTTTAATCAAAGGCATTGTTAAGGCTAGGTGATAGTTTGGTGTCTTCCTTCATTCACTACCTTTCTATAAGGAAAAGTTGTGAAGGCACCTAGGTAATCATTACCCGTAGCTCGTTGTGACAGACTAATTTGGAGGACTTGCTGTTTATTCCTATCACCAAGGCGATAAGAGCCTATGAGACTTGGGTATTTAAGAGAGTTCGCTCCACCCTCTCTCTGGGGAATCTACAATGGGAAATCCATTTGACATTTAGTCACACCATAACGCGTTGGCACGTACCTTAAGGTATAAAAAAGTTGCGCTCACTTGGTCGCTCGAACCCTTGAGTGGGGAGTCCTAGTTGTGAGAAATCCTTCGCCAGCGGGAGCCTTCGTCCGCACTCATGTAAACCCCTGTAGACCATAGTTGTATGACCAATAGAAACTACTTCGTTATATTTATGTTTAGGACCATCTTCATTTAAATTCAGTTGGATTTTTTGTCATGAGGTATGGGCTTGTTGGGTCATTTAAACTGGGACGAGTCCGTGCTTTATGGTAATTGGGCCAAAAGCTTCTAAAATGTCGATGGGCCGTTTTATGTGGGGGCCTCTAATCATTTGGAGTTGTTTAGCCGTGTTATTGCAAAGTCTAAACCTGTTGGGACTTTTTCAACTGGGACAAGTTTGCGCCGCGCAATAGCGTGATTGAACGCTTTAAAATGATAATGGGACAACTAATGTGAAGTTTTTATTGGGTTATATATTACATGCATTGCAAGCATACACGTTGACTGAGAATTTTAAAAGACATCATAGATTCCTGTTAGGTTAGGGAAGAGGGAAGACTCACTAAAAGGCCGATAACATACATGAGTGAATCAGAGAATGAGGTATCCCGTGTAGATCAGTTAGAGACCAGTCTCGCCAAGATTACTGAACAGTTACCAGCCTTGAATGCCACTATGGCTAATATGGTTGTGCCCCGTGCTGGGGGAAGCTCTGAGAATGGAAGGCATGAAGACCCTCATACTAGACTGAATGATGATATCACAGGTTTTGATGATATGGTTGAATGTGCTGTGGGGAAAATAGCAGGGTCTCAAATTGAACTGCAGAAACTCCGAGATCAGGTAGAGTTGGTTACCCGTAAGATGAGGGGCAAGCACGAAGACCTGTTGGATTATGAGGCAATGACGTTTGAGGAATAGTTGCCAGCTTAGTTTAAAATGCCGGATATAGCCAAGTTTAATGGGAACAGAGACCCAAAGGTCCATCTCCGGCAGTATGTCTCTGTTATGAGTTAAGTGGGCCTATCAAAGCGTCAGGTTCAGAAAATGTTTGGGATGTAACTCGAGGGGGCACTTGTAGTAAGGTATCATAGCCTTGAGAGGAAGGTTAAAGACGATTGGAGGGAACTGGCTGATGCCTTCCTAAAGCAGTATGTTACATACTTAGAGATCGACTTGTCACTCCGCGACTTGGAGAATACTAAGCAAATGCCGGAGGAGAGCTTTAAAGACTATGTAGACCGCTGGAGGGGTCAGCTTTTGAAGATGCAGACTAGGCCCTCGGAAAAGGACCAAATAAATATGATTATCGAGGGTACTAAACCCTCAATTTATGGAAAGCTGAGGAGGATGACCTCCATGATTGCGGATTTTCGACAATTGAGAGAGACTGTTATGGATATTAAAGAAGATGAGGCTGAAAACAGAAAGTTTTATGGCCAGAATAGAAGGACATTTGGGGGGCCTTCTAAGACCAAGCCCGCTACTGCAGAGGTCGCTACCGTCAGGAACATGCGATTCTCTAATCTTGGTAGACCTTTGTCAAAGGTATTTGAAAAGTTGAAGATGCAATGACTTCTAAAACCTTTGGAACCTAGGCCATTTCCGAACCCTGTGCCACCATACCTCAACCTAAACCAGTAATGTTACTTCCATCAAGAAAAAGGCCATGACACCGACAACTGTACCCTCCTTAGGCATGAGGTCCAAAACCCCATTGACTCCCATAAAATACCCGACCCAGGAAAAGAACAACCCAACACAAATAGAAACCCTCTACCAAACTACCACTCTATTCCACCACCCACCTACATGATCAACTCCGGCCTGCTCGAAACCTTTGTCCTCCAAAATCTCAACCATCAGGCTTATTGCATTGAGATAGGGGATAACAGTAGTAAAGAACCATAGGTCGAGGAAGAAGGTCATGCTGCAAATGATGAAGCTGTTCTTCCTAGCTTATTTGATCCTGTATTTTTAATAAAGACATTGATTTTTTCTACTTGTTCGAACCTTTTCTTAATGATAATAAAGGCGTTCATTTTGTTTACTTGCCTGAGTCTCGTCTTTTCAACCTGTAACATGAGTATATTTGACAAAAACATTCAACCCTGGCACTATGATATTCAACGATGTTTAGAACACAGGGAATCCTCAGAAGTAATAAGCAGAAAAGACATGATAGCCATTCAGAAATTCGGAAATAGGGTAGTGAGACTGTCAGATTTAGAAGGGAATGAGTTCACCGAGCCGATCAACGTAGACAGATTGAAACAGTACTTTGCTTGAGGAAGGGAAGACCGAGCAGTCACCAAAAGAATAGGCGGAAGACCTAACCCAATGGAATAGGAAATTCATTTATGCATGCATGCATACACGTAACGCACTTGCATTCCTTTTTTGTTTTGTTTTGTTTTGTATTCAAACGTTTTCAAAGAAGAAAAAACGGCAAAGACAATCCAATCAGAACCAGCAACATTACAGTATCAGATTTGGATAGGAATCCCAGGGTTGAGGCCATATCAGTGTAGTTTTGGGAGGGAATTCCAGGGTTGAGGCCCACATCAGTATCAGTTTAGGGACGAGGCCCACCTCAGTATCAGTTGAGGGCGAGGCCCACCTCAGTATCAGTTTTAGGGTGAGGCCCACATCTGTTTTGGGGGAGGCCCACGTCAGCATCAATATGAGGGTGAGACCCACATCAGTATCAGCTTTCGGGTGAAGCCCACATCAGCATCAATCTGGGAGCAAGGCCCACATCAGTATCAGCTTGGGGGTGAGGCCCACGTCAGTATCAATTTTAGGGCGAGGCCCACATCAGTATTAGTTGAGGGCGAGGCCCACGTCAGTATCAGTTTTGGGGCGAGGCCCATAATAGTTTGATGTCGAAGACCCACTACATCAGTAACAATTCGAGAACAAGGCCCAGGGAATAAAGCCTTCATTCAGTACAGTTCGGGAAGAAAGCACACAGTCAACACAGTTAAGGGAATAAAGCCTTATCTTAACATAGTTCGGGAACAAAGCCTAAGGGAATAAAGCCCTATCTTAACATAGTTCGGGAACAAGGCCCAGGGGAATAAAGCCCTATCTTAACATAGCTCGGGAATAAAGCCCAGGGGAATAAAGCCCTCTCTCAACGCAGTTCGGGAGCAAAGCCTAAAGGTCAAAGCATCTCAGGATAACAAGTAAGTTAAGCAACAGCTGGCGAGACAGGTAAGTAAAAATGCATTGTATAACTTTGATAGGATTGTCATTGTCATACATTGCACAAGTCCCATCAAAGTGGGGGTGACTGTAGGCACTATATGTTTGCATATAAGTCCCGATGATGAGTCTGATTTAGAGACACTACTTTTTAAGTCGAGGAAGCCACGGGAAAAGGACGTCGGAAGGGAATCAGTATTTCGTTAGATTTTATTCGCTCGTTTAGCTTCGGGATCGCTTGTTGGACCTCCGTTTTAAAACACATCTTTGACCTAAAACCCCCAAAAACCACTTAACCTGGGCCCAAAACCCCCGCAAGCCACACACCTAGCCCACACACACCAATCCCACCACCAAAAGCCAACAACACGCCCAAATAAGCCCACACACGCCCAAAGCCAATAAGACACATCCAAAAATAATAAAACACATATTTAACACATGGGAAATTAAAACAAACCAAATAAAATCTAAATAATTACATACCTAATTAAAATAAATCAAATATATGATATTCCTAATCTAGCCAAATCTTGTCTCTAATTAAATATATTATTTCCTTGTGTGACACTAATTAAATTGTATCATTTTTATTACACAAATCTTATTCCTTTTCAAACATGGATTCACCCTAGCCTTTGCCTATAAAAGAAACACAAATCCAACCCTTAACCCCTCCTAGTCCATTCATGCATAACACAAGAACAAGCACAAAAAAATTTCTCTTCTCCTCCTCTCTCTACTACAGCCGAAACTCATCCCCTTAAACACACTCCAGTACCGAAAATTGCACCCCTAAAATAGTAAGCCTTCATCGAAAATAACCCTTGAAATAACCCCAAATTTCACCGAAAATCCTAAACCAAAACAGCCCCCATTGCCGCAATAAAACATTCAATAAATAACCCAATTACTGTGATAAAAACTTCTCCCATACAACCCCTAACCACCACCAAAACAACAGCCCCATACAGCCCCTAACATCATCGAAACAGCAGCCCCAGACAGCCCTTAATATCACCGAAACAACACCCCCAAAACTGCCATATAACTACCGAAAAACTGCATAGTTTTTACAAACTAATATCACCGAAACAACACCCCCAAATACCCCAAAATAGTACCCAAAATCTGTCCAGAAAACTACACTTAATCACAGCAAAATAGTAACCAATACAGCCTTATTGACGCATAAACTGCCACCGAAATAGCCATAAACTATCACCGAAAATAGCCCTGAAACTGCACTGTAATAACCAAAATTACACCCCCAAACAGCAGCCCAAACACCATAAAATAGTTACCAAAAAATACAGCAAAAATAGCAGCAAAACGGAGTAAAAACAGCAGCCCAAATAGTGAAACAGCGAAAGGAAACGTTGAACCAGTGAACCGGAAGAGTTGCGGAGTGTTAGCCCTTCCGACGGCCTTGTGACGCACTTCCAAGAGTCGACATAAAAGGTTAGACCTGAGGGCATTTTTCTTATTTATGTTCACTCATCTTTTAATTATTTATTGAATTTCCTTAGAATGAGAGTCGTTGGTTAATGTTTGTTGTGGCCATTGGAAGAATCGAAAATGTGTCGTCTCTTGTGGTATATAGGATGGAAACCCATACGTAAATTCCGTAGCCGAATCCGAATGGACGGTAGTGCGGTCTCTACTTGGGAAACAACTCCACATACCACTTGAGCAAACGACACATGTTTCACTTTGCTTTCGTATCTTGTTCATTCGCATTTTGTTATTCCGCTATTTACTTTACGTACGTTATGTGTTTATGTGTTGATGATATAATGCGCATGGGCAAATCAAGTTGTATTAAAGGTCCTCCATTTTGAGGGATAAAAAGCCTAATGGCTACCTTTGCCACGACGTTTTGCCGCGCCGGATGAAGTATGTTTGGTTGAATGTGAGATATGTTCAACCGAGCATACGAGGTCCTATATTGTTTTATTTATCTTTTATGCATTGTAATGTAATGCGCATGGGCTAACTATGGTGGATTAAAGGTCCTATATTCAAGGGAAATGCCTAAAGGGCTACCTTTACCACGATGTTTTGCCGCGTCGGACGAAGTGTGTTTGGTTGAATGTGAGATGTGTTTAATTGAGTATACGAAGAACTATATTGTTGTCTTTATTTTATACGCATTGTAATGTGATGCGCATGGGCTAACTAGGGTGGATTAAAGGTCCTCTATTCGAGGGAAAATGCCTAAAGGGCTACCTTTACCATGATGTTTTGCCGCGCCGGACGAAGTGTGTTTGGCTGAATGTGAGATGTGTTTAATTGAGCATGTGAAATCCTATATTGTTGTCTTTATTTTATATGCATTATAATGTGATGCGCATGGGCTTAATATGCTGGTCCTAAGGTTCTCTATTTGAGAAAAGAAAAGTCTAAAAGGTAACCTTTACGACAATACTTAGCCGCGCATTTTATTATTCCGTTATTCGTTTTATGTATGACATCTCCTTAAATAATTATGCATCATATTGCATCTTATTATTCAGTTTGAAGCATCTCAGAACAACAGGTAAGTCAGGCAACAGCTGGCGAGCCAGGTAAGTAAAAATACATGCATGACTTTGATCAGATTTCCACTGTCACACACTGCACAAGTCCCATTAAAATGGGGGCGACTGTAGGCACTGTATTTTGCATAAAAGCCTGATGATGAGCCTCGTATGGAGGCACTACCCGATAAAATGCGGAAGTCGTGGGAAACGGACGTCGGAAGGGAAAATTCAAAATAAGTACATCCTCAGATTTAATTAGTTTGTTTGGTCTCAGGTTCGCTCGATGGATCTCCGTTTTAAATGTTAGCCTCGGCCCAAAATCCCGGCAACCCAAACCAAGCCACACGCCCAAGCCCAAAAAGTCCAAGCCACACGCCGAAGGCCCACTAAATCCAATCCAAAATATTCAAAACACATTTAAAACATGCCAAAATATAAATAAATCACATTCCAAATTAAAGATATTCCCCCACCAAAAATATGGCGGTGGCAATCTTGGACTAATAGGGATCATTTCGAAGGATGTACAAGAAGGAGGCAGTCAAGTTCTAGGAATCATCCCAAAACCTTTGGCGGAGTCGAATCTCATTGGACCATCAAACGGAGAGGAACTAATCATTCCAGGTATGTCTGAATGACTAGTAGAAATGATTAACTATGCAGATGTTTTTATTGCTTTGCTAGGTGGCTTGGGCACAATGGAGGATATTTTTACAGTACTATCTTGGGCGAACTTGAATATACACCAGAAACCGCTTGGACTGTACAACATTGATGGATTTTATGATTTTCTTTGTGTGTTTCTTGATGATGCCCGGAGAAATGGGTTCGTGTCAAAAACCTGTAAAAGAAGTCCACTTCACTGCCAGAACTGCCCCAGATTTAATTGATCAAATCTTAGCTTTTGAACCACAAATCGATAATATCATTTCAAAGATAAATTGGTCCGAGAACGATCGTGGTAAGAGGCGTTGGATAAATCTGGATCTTAACCTTTAACTTTTCATGCAGAATTTTAGTTAACTAGGTACTATCTTCTAAACTCTTCTTCTACGTTTTCAGACATTGGGGACAATGTCTCATTTAGGTTTGGGGCAGGGGAATAGTTAATAGTATCTTATTTTTATTGTGTTATTTTATTCCAAAATTTTTCGAAAAATAAAAAAAATTGAAAAATTTTAAAAAATTTAAATTTTTTTTTGTATTTTTGTGTATTTTTTTAATCTATTAATGCGGTGAAATTACTGATAGATAGCTGTGTAAGGAGTTTCTGTAGGGGTTTTTAGGGGGTGAATCCGGTAACGCAGCGGAAGCGGCGGAAGATCGTATCTTCCGATTTCAAAACTTTTTCTCGGATTAATTAAATAAACATATTTATTTAATTATCCAATAATCAAATTATGAAATAAAATTCAAATGAATCATATTCAAGTGAATTTACCGAAATGCCCTTACATTGGTATTTTGTCCATTTTAGTCCGAAATTGATCTAATCAATTTTGAATGATTCTAAATCATTTCTAAGATGAACTTAGCATGTTCAAAACATCAAAACACCAAAAGCAACCAAATCCCCAAATTTGATCCATTTGGCCGAATGCCTCCCAAAGGTGGCAATTTGTGCACTTTGTCATTTCATGCTTCAAAACACATCAAGATGTAATCCAATCAACATGAAACTTTATATGCATCATATACACATCCAAATACACAACATATATGAACCCCCAAATTTGGAATTGTTCATGAACCCTAATTTTTCAATTTCTTCAAATTGGACAAATTAGACCAAATTGGTTAAATCAACTACTTCAATCATGTTTCTTCCATCCAATCAAAGTCTCAACACAATGAAACAACTCAAGATCAAATCTAGGTCATCTAAGAGTGGGTCAACAACTCTAGATTAGCAACATGGTTTCCAAAACCTTAAAAGAATACTTATAACTACACTAGTCACAAGCTTCCTCCATTATACATGCTCTACACTTTCACCAACATTTATCCATCAAAAACACAAAGAATAAAGAATAGAAAAACTCAAGAACATCACAAGATGTTGCCCACAACAAGAGGAACAAATTACTCTCTAATGGAAGGTTGGAAATACTTACTATTTTCCAAGCTTTTCTTGATTTTTCTTTCTTTTCTCTCTAGCATTCTTTGCCTTCCTTTAATGGAGTTCTTGGTTAAAGTGAATTAGGTTAAAAGCAAATGAAATGAAAAACAATATATACAAGCTTGGAAAAAGCCCTTGGCCGAAATTGGCAAGGCAAATTACAAGAATATTAATTTCATCTTCATTTGTCTTTCATTTGTTCAACTTGGTTAAATATCTAAAACAACTTTAAAGATATTTAATTTAGTCAACAAATGCAACTTAGAAAAATATATCTCTTATATATTAAAGTGTATTGGCCGAAATTAAAAGAAAATAAAGGAAAAAGATATTTTTATTTTTCAAACAATTTTGAACAAATATCTTAAGAAGTCAAAATCAATTTGACAACCTTTTCCTTTAATGTAAAGTCAAACATTTACACTTATAATCATTTCCTAACTTTATCATTTGGTGATATATTATATTTTAATTATATTAATCATTTAATAATTAAATAATTAAATAATTAATTAAATAAAATATATCAAATATATGTATTATATTTACTTTAAATATCTCAAATACATATATTGATGATATATGTCAAATACCTTTATTTGACTATTTATTAATGTGTATTTAATAATATCATATATTAAATACAAATACACATTAATTAGGAAATGACGGTTCGGCCCGTTCACATGTATTTTTCGTTTAACGATTAAACGATTTATAAATAATCATCATTATTCATAATTGTTGCTCTAGTGCTCTACGAGTATGTTTCATTATTGAGACTCTCTAGATTCAGATATATCCGTCACGAAATCCAATTTCATGTACATAATCTATCCACCCGTAGATTATGACGATCACGGATAAACTAGCTGAATCATACAGGTCGAGGTCATTGCATACGTATAATCCCTCCATCACAGGTATCCAGATAATCCCAGAGATATAGATGTAAACGTCAAATCTCTATAGGTATTATCTCGTCGACGTATCTATTAGCAATCTCTAAATAACACTCGGAACTTACTTCCGATGTATACTGTGGCCACAGATTTAACAGACTGCTAATAATATGGACTACCTATGCTCTGTACACAGAACTGACGGATCCTATCTTGACACACACAGGATATCCTGAGGATCGATCCACACCCAACGAACAGGCGGAGGTCTGATCTAAATAGATCGGTGACGTGACTACCATCTAAGTGTGGAGGATGTCTCATACATCCACAGTGGTGTCTCAAGTCGAAGGACCACTATGCTACTCAACCCGAGAAGATTCTTATTGACGTTGGTGTACCATCCATTAAGAATCTTCGGTGAGCCGTTCAGTGTTTATCCACTATAAACACCTACACATCTATATGAGTCTCCACAGACTCATGGTTCATTGGGATAAACCATCGGACCAAGTCACGATATACGACATGTACTGGTCTCAACGGATTTGACTAACCGACCCGTGTTAGCAAATCTTGACCAGGAACTATGTTTGATAATATACATATAGCAGTGACACTTCCCAATGTCAATTACAAACTAACTTTGTAACTGTGTACTGCATTATATATTATCGGGCCTTTGTCTAATATATACATATCACTAAACCATATTTAGTTTCAATCTAATCGTAATCAGATCGAATACGTATATAAGAACAAGAGGTGCAACCATAAATAAGTAATATTATGGAATAAGGGGATGTTCGTATTCATGAATCAGACATAAATACGGCCCGGATTGGCGCTCTGAGCACCAACCCCAACAATTTCTCCCACTTGCTCTAGTGCCAATCCACGGTATCATATACACGTCTCAATGTGCATCGTATGCAAATGGTCCTCAAAAGCTCACCCAGTACTTAAGAGGTAGGCAACCAAAAACAAGTCCGCTATGACATATTGAGTTTGTCAAACAAACTCTATCGTTTCCCATAGTCAGCATCATTCATATTTTGTAGAATCTATATACATAATATGACTCTGATGCTACATCAGTATTTGAGTATAGCTGCTGCTGACATCAGCTGTGCTACAACTACGTTGTCCAGTATTTAAGGATCAAATCCAAAATACTATGAAGACAACCGCAAGCACAATAACAATTCAAAAACTTCTATTTAAAAGGTCACTATGCAACTTCATAAGTCAATACTTCAAAAGTTGCATTTGATTCCACTAAATAGTAGAATCCTTCGTGACACTCCCACTGCATCTTTTCTGACTCTTTATGACGTAGACTGTCTAACGTCATAATTAGTCTCAAAAAAAATATGACCCTAATGTTGCAGACTATATTCTCCATGAATTAGAAACTCGTTCTTAATATCTCAAAGATCATAAAGAACATGTTTCAAGATCCATCATATGGTCTATAGGATGTCAAAATAACTCGTAACAATTACGATTAAATCGACATCGATAATCGCACATAATAAAGTATTCACTATGTCATCATCAAATGATACATAATATTGTTTAGACATTCTAATCAATATCTCTTTCGAAAAAGGAATCATCATTTACGAAAGATGAATACTATATATAAGACATACAATAACTGTCGAACAGTTATACTAACTGTCATACAGATAGCCTTGTTATGTCTTTCATTAGATCACATCTAATGTACGACTAATAGGAGTATCTCACAAGTCTCTTGGTTTTATATCTTATATAAAACTTTATATCGTATATAAAAGAGACTACTCCCACTTTTATCACGGAGTAAAGAAGACTTAGGTAAATCTTTTACCTCATAAACATCTCATTATTACTATAATAATGACAATGTCGTCAAGATATATAACACTAGAAAGTAATTTGTACGCTCCCACTAACCCTTCTAATCACATATGTATTCTCTATACTTTGACAAGATCAGACAATCTGACGATATCAAAAATAGAGAACACATATTTCTGGAAGACTTATCCGAGTCTACAATAGGCTCTATAAGCTAGCACACTAAACTGCAATTTCAGCATAACACAAACTCTAGGGCCATTTCAGAATGAACTCTTCAAATAAGGAAATCACAACTGATCTCTTATCTGAATAAGTCATCCAAAAACGCCACTTTGCATTCTTTAGCTAAAATATACAGTTTATTATCAACATTAACCAATATATCTTTAATTGTTCAATTAGTGTGACTAGAGATAAGTTTTCTCAGAATCTACAATAGATTGCTGAGTATAACTTTTCTCACTGTCATACTATAAAGGTCAAACCTTTAATAAGCTAACATTGCTTCCGTTGTGCAAACAATTAGCACATATCATGAACTAATTCATAATGAAAGCGTAATCAAGTTCAAAACTTGATCATAGTAAGCTATGACCAATCTTAGATCTAAGGTTCAATGGTGAACTTCCAGAATCGATATCAATATTGCTTCCATTATAAGTTATAGGATAATTTTTCTTCAGTAAGAAAACAACGGAACCATTAAGTATCAAATACTCGTGAATGATTCTGTTATCCTATTGGACATGTACGGAAGATGTATAAGGGTTGTTTCATCTTATTAATTACGTAGTTCCATTTACAATTTATCATTCTCACATTTGACTTCAATAAGTCAAGTCTTTTCTACAATAGTTAACATCTGATGTTACACACCAAGTAATAAAACGATTTTATTACTTAGAATCGTAGGAAAAATATTCTATTAAATAGAATACAATATTCTATTAAACAGAATAAACGATAAACTTTTACTTATACCTCTTAGGTGTAAGTAATTTCCATTATATAACTATTATATAAAAGAAACATTCAAATCTTAAACTTTTCAAGATTCAGATTTTCTACCTATACATATCATATCTGTAACTGTATAAATTAATGGAACATTAATTAAAGAGATGAATTAGTGTTACTGGAGTATAACCCCAAGAGTATTGAAACTAATTCGGTAACATTCAATATCAAACGAACCAAATCATATAAGATCCGATTGCTCCCACTACTCAATTCCATCAAGATGGAATTATGGAAGAATAATATTGAATATGAATCATATTCACTAAATGACCTTTAGAACTAATTGCTTTAAATTCATACGTTTGATCGTATCAAAGATCTTTGAACAGTTCAAAGACATGTTATGAATTTTGAGGATAGAATTCTCTAAAACCTTTAGATTGAATATATTTGAACAAGTCAAAAATGTTCAATCTACGTTTCATCAGAACGGATTAAAAGTAATTGATACTTTCAAGACTTTCAATATGTGTTCCTTCAGAAACACATAACTAAGTTATGACAATTCATCAACTAAGTTACGAAGTATAGAAAACTACCTTAAGCAATTATTATTCATTAAACTACATACATCTAATGTATCAGTTAAATAAATCTGGTGGTCCAATGACAATCATTGGTTAAACGAGATCTTAATCACTTTCTTGAATACAATATTCATTAAATGGATAAGGATATGTGGTGTGATCTAGTATCAAACCATCCTTCACCATACGGAATAAGCATCCAATGCTTAAGTGATTAAACTCATAAAGCACCGTTCTAAATTATTTACTTTACCGAATAATTTCTATTTATGTTTATCTCTACATCAATGACACTATTAGTTATTATAAAATATGTAACAATTGTTTATAAAGAACAAGTGACTATCCAATAGTCGCAAGTTCCGATATCAAATATCAAAACAATCGTTAACCAATATTTCAAATAACTAGACAGGAGATCTGGTATCCAATACCTATAGTTGTAGTATTGTGAAAATCGATATTTTCTATACACAAATATACGCATCTCCTTTCTTAGCTTTACTATTTGCATTCAACTATTCACAACAATTGTAAATAACTGATTAGCAAATTGTGTCATACACATTACCTCTAAAGGTAATTAAAGCTTAGAAAAGTCATTACTAGATAAACAAATACCTAATAGGGCTTTCTTAATGCCAGTCAAGAATCTCGAGACATGAACTAATTCAAGTCAATTCTTACTGCATAAGAAACTATTGTCTCTAAAGTATTACAATCGTAAAAAGGGATATCTATCTAGATTATCTGTTGTGACTTAGAAACTAAGTCATTAACCATCTGATTTTTGAAGAAAATCAGAACAACAGTTCCCGATGGTCTAGAGTAATCTAATAATATCCTAGTCTAGTAATATCTAGAACCTATTCTAGAATGACTGCAACCAAGAGTCTAGTCAGATAACATATCATAATATGTGTGTAGTAAATAAAAGTTTAATTCTATATAAACATAGAATAAGGAAACAAACAAGCGACAATTTCCATAACAACATACACTGCCTAAGTTATGGAATATTTTAAACTTAGCAGTGCCCTCCTTATTTTTACGTAATGCCGTATCCCCAACGGAAAGACGAGAATTCAATAATTAAATCGAATTCCATAATGGGAAGAGGACCCCATGAATATATTCCGACTCACAGCAGAGGCACGGTCTCGCCGACGTATATTCACAGGTAGACAACTAATTGTCAATCACTCACTGGTGACTCCATGGTTCTGGTCCTGGCCGTTTCTCGTTGTCGCTGCGAAGGCAGGCCCACAAGGAGACGTACCAAGGTTAAACTTGTCAATGATAAACTCAAGTTACTTGCGTAACCCTGACAGCTAGGGCACGTTCAGGATTCCGCTTTCGCTTGAATTTATCTAGTATCTAATATACATTCGGCATAAATAATTTCTATCAGCTACATCCTCACAGCAGAGGCACGGTCTCGGATGTAGACAACGAAAAGATATTTATAAACCGTATTGACAAGACGGACCAAGAAACAAGTATTCCAAATACTAGTTACTTTAAAACCTTATTAAGCGGGGATATTCCATTAAGTGTCATACAACCTAAATCTAATCAAATTAGATTATAACATGCATGTATAAAGTCAAGAAAACATGATTAACATTGAATAAAACAAGCTAATCATTTATGGAGGCCTAGAATCAGACTCGCTCTGATACCATTTTGTAGGGGTTTTTAGGGGTGAATCCGTAACGCAGCGGAAGCGGCGGAAGATCGTATCTTCCGATTTCAAAACTTTTTCTCGGATTAATTAAATAAACATATTTATTTAATTATCCAATAATCAAATTATGAAATAAAATTCAAATGAATCATATTCAAGTGAATTTACCGAAATTGCCCTTACATTGGTATTTTGTCCATTTTAGTCCGAAATTGATCTAATCATTTTGAATGATTCTAAATCATTTCTAAGATGAACTTAGCATGTTCAAAACATCAAAACACCAAAAGCAACCAAATCCCAAATTTGATCCATTTGGCCGAATGCCCCCCAAAGGTGGCCATTTTGTGCACTTTGTCATTTCATGCTCAAAACACATCAAGATATAATCCAATCAACATGAAACTTTATATGCATCATATACACATCCAAATACACAACATATATGAAAACCCCCAAATTTGGAATTGTTCATGAACCCTAATTTTTCAATTTCTTCAAATTGGACAAATTAGACCAAATTGGTTAAATCAACTACTTCAATCATGTTTCTTCCATCCAATCAAAGTCTCAACACAATGAAACAACTCAAGATCAAATCTAGGTCATCTAAGAGTGGGTCAACAACTCTAGATTAGGCAACATGGTTTCCAAAACCTTAAAGAATACTTATAACTACACTAGTCACAAGCTTCCTCCATTGTACATGCTCTACACTTTCACCAACATTTATCCATCAAAAACACAAAGAATAAAGAATAGAAAAACTCAAGAACATCACAAGATGTTGCCCACAACAAGGAACAAATTACTCTCTAATGGAAGGTTGGAAATACTTACTATTTTCCAAGCTTTTCTTGATTTTTCTTTCTTTCTCTCTAGCATTCTTTGCCTTCCTTTAATGGAGTTTTCTTTAAAGTGAATTAGGTTAAAAGCAATGAAATGAAAAACAATATATACAAGCTTGGAAAAAGCCCTTGGCCGAATTGGCAAGGCAAATTACAAGAATATTAATTTCATCTTCATTTGTCTTTCATTTGTTCAACTTGGTTAAATATCTAAAAACAACTTTAAGATATTTAATTTAGTCAACAAATGCAACTTAGAAAAATATATCTCTTATATATAAAGTGTATTGGCGAAATTAAAGAAAATAAAGGAAAAAGATATTTTTATTTTTCAAACAATTTTGAACAAATATCTTAAGAAGTCAAAATCAATTTGACAACCTTTTCCTTTAATGTAAAGTCAAACATTTACACTTATAATCATTTCCTAACTTTATCATTTGGTGATATATTTATATTTTAATTATATTAATCATTTAACAATTAAATAATTAAATAATTAATTAAATACAAATATATCAAATATATGTATTATATTTACTTTAAATATCTCAAATACATATATTGATGATATATGTCAAATACCTTTATTTGACTATTTATTAATGTGTATTTAATAATATCATATATTAAATACAAATACACATTAATTAGGAAATGACGGTTCGGCCCGTTCGCATGTATTTTTCGTTTAACGATTAAACGATTTATAAATAATCATCATTATTCATATTGTTGCTCTAGTGCTCTACGAGTATGTTTCATTATTGAGACTCTCTAGATTCAGATATATCCGTCACAAATCCAATTTCATGTACATAATCTATCCACCCGTAGATTATGACGATCACAGATAACCTAGCTGAATCATACAGGTCGAGGTCATTGCATACGTATAATCCCTCCGTCACAGGTATCCAGATAATCCAATCCCAGAGATATAGATGTAAACGTCAAATCTCTATAGGTATTATCTCGTCGACGTATCTATTAGCAATCTCTAAATAACACTCGGAACTTACTTCCGATGTATACTGTGGCCACAGATTTAACAGACTGCTAATAATATATGGACTACCTATGCTCTGTACACAGAACTGACGGATCCTATCTTGACACACTTAGGATATCCTGAGGATCGATCCACACCCAACAAACAGGCGGAGGTCTGATCTAAATAGATCGGTGACGTGACTGCCATCTAAGTGTGGAGGATGTCTCATACATCCACAGTGGTGTCTCAAGTCGAAGGACCACTATGCTACTCAACCCGAGAAGATTCTTATTGACGTTGGTGTACCATCCATTAAGAATCTTCGGTGAGCCGTTCAGTGTTTATCCACTATAAACACCTACACATCTATATGAGTCTCCACAGACTCATGGTTCATTGGGATAAACCATCGGACCAAGTCACGATATACGACATGTACTGGTCTCACGGATTTGACTAACCGACCCGTGTTAGCAAATCTTGACCAGGAACTATGTTTGATAATATACATATAGCAGTGACACTTCCCAATGTCAATTACAAACTAACTTTGTAACTGTGTACTGCATTATATATTATCGGGCCTTTGTCTAATATATACATATCACTAAACCATATTTAGTTTCAATCTAATCGTAATCAGATCGAATACGTATATAAGAACAAGAGGTGCAACCATAAATAAGTAATATTATGGAATAAGGGGATGTTCTTATTCATGAATCAGACATAAATACGGCCCGGATTGGCGCTCTGAGCACCAACCCCAACAATTTCTCCCACTTGCTCTAGTGCCAATCCACGGTATCATATACACGTCTCAATGTGCATCGTATGCAAATGGTCCTCAAAAGCTCACCCAGTACTTAAGAGGTAGGCAACCAAAACAGTCCGCTATGACATATTGAGTTTGTCAAACAAACTCTATCGTTTCCCATAGTCAGCATCATTCATATTTTGTAGAATCTAGATTATACATTAATATGACTCTGATGCTACATCAGTATTGTGCTACAGCTACTGAGTTGTCCAAGTATTTAAGGATCAAATCCAAAATACTATGAAGACAACCGCAAGCACAATAACAATTCAAAAAACTTCTAATTTAAAAGGTCACTATGCAACTTCATAAGTCAATACTTCAAAAGTTGCATTTGATTCCACTAAATAGTAGAATCCTTCGTGACACTCCCACTGCATCTTTTCTGACTCTTTATGACGTAGACTGTCTAACGTCATAATTAGTCTCAAAACTAATATGATCCTAATGGTTGCAGACTATATTCTCCATGAATTAGAAACTCGTTCTTAATATCTCAAAGATCATAAAGAACATGTTTCAAGATCCATCATATGGTCTATAGGATGTCAAAATAACTCGTAACAATTACGATTAAATCGACATCGATAATCGCACATAATAAAGTATTCACTATGTCATCATCAAATGATACATAATATTGTTTAGACATTCTAATCAATATCTCTTTCGAAAAAGGAATCATCCTTTACGAAAGATGAATACTATATATAAGACATACAATAACTGTCGAACAGTTATACTAACTGTCATACAGATAGCCTTGTTATGTCTTTCATTAGATCACATCTAATGTACGACTAATAGGAGTATCTCACAAGTCTCTTGGTTTTATATCTTATATAAAACTTTATATCGTATATAAAAGAGACTACTCCCACTTTTATCACGGAGTAAAGAAGACTTAGGTAAATCTTTTACCTCATAAACATCTCATTATTACTATAATAATGACAATGTCGTCAAGATATATACACTAGAAAGTAATTTGTACGCTCCCACTAACCCTTCTAATCACATATGTATTCTCTATACTTTGACAAGATCAGACAATCTGACGATATCAAAAATAGAGAACACATATTTTTGGAAGACTTATCCGAGTCTACAATAGGCTCTATAAGCTAGCACACTAAACTGCAATTTCAGCAGAACACAACCTAGGGCCATTTCAGAATGAACTCTTCAAATAAGGAAATCACAACTGATCTCTTATCTGAATAAGTCATCCAAAAACGCCACTTTGCATTCTTTAGCTAAAATATACAGTTTATTATCAACATTAACCAATATATCTTTAATTGTTCAATTAGTGTGACTAGAGATAAGTTTTCTCAGAATCTACAATAGATTGCTGAGTATAACTTTTCTCACTGTCATACTATAAAGGTCAAACTTTTAATAAGCTAACATTGCTTCCGTTGTGCAAACAATTAGCACATATCATGAACTAATTCATAATGAAAGCGTAATCAAGTTCAAAACTTGATCATAGTAAGCTATGAACAATCTTAGATCTAAGGTTCAATGGTGAACTTCCAGAATCGATATCAAATATTGCTTCCATTATAAGTTATAGGATAATTTTTCTTCAGTAAGAAAACAACGGAACCATTAAGTATCAAATACTCGTGAATGATTCTGTTATCCTATTGGACATGTACGGAAGATGTATAAGGGTTGTTTCATCTTATTAATTACGTAGTTCCATTTACAATTTATCATTCTCACATTTGACTTCAATAAGTCAAGTCTTTTCTACAATAGTTAACATCTGATGTTACACACCAAGTAATAAAACGATTTTATTACTTAGAATCGTAGGAAAAATATTCTATTAAATAGAATACAATATTCTATTAAACAGAATAAACGATAAACTTTTACTTATACCTCTTAGGTGTAAGTAATTTCCATTATATAACTATTATATAAAAGAAACATTCAAATCTTAAACTTTTCAAGATTCAGATTTTCTACCTATACATATCATATATGTAACTGTATAAATTAATGAAACATTAATTAAAGAGATGAATTAGTGTTACTGGAGTATAACCCCAAGAGTATTGAAACTAATTCGGTAACATTCAATATCAAACGAACCAAATCATATAAGATCCGATTGCTCCCACTACTCAATTCCATCAAGATGGAATTATGGAAGAATAATATTGAATATGAATCATATTCACTAAATGACCTTTAGAACTAATTGCTTTAAATTCATACGTTTGATCGTATCAAAGATCTTTGAACAGTTCAAGACATGTTATGAATTTTGAGGATAGAATTCTCTAAAACCTTAAGATTGAATATATTTGAACAAGTCAAAAATGTTCAATCTACGTTTCATCAGAACGGATTGAAAGTACTTGATACTTTCAAGACTTTCAATATGTGTTCCTTCAGAAACACGTAACTAAGTTATGACAATTCATCAACTAAGTTACGAAGTAAGAAAACTACCTTAAGCAATTATTATTCATAAACTACATACATCTAATGTATCAGTTAAATAAATCTGGTGGTCCAATGACAATCATTGGTTAAACGAGATCTTAATCACTTTCTTGAATACAATATTCATTAAATGGATAAGGATATGTTGGTGATCTAGTATCAAACCATCCTTCACCATATGGAATAAGCATCCAATGCTTAAGTGATTAAACTCATAAAGCACCGTTCTAAATTATTTACTTTACCGAATAATTTCTATTTTTTTATCTCTACGTCAATGACACTATTAGTTATTATAAAATATGTAACAATTGTTTATAAAGAACAAGTGACTATCCAATAGTCGCAAGTTCCGATATCAAATATCAAAACAACTCGTTAACCAATATTTCAAATAACTAGACAGGAGATCTGGTATCCAATACCTATAGTTGTAGTATTGTGAAAATCGATATTTTCTATACACAAATATACGCATCTCCTTTCTTTAGCTTTACTATTTGCATTCAACTATTCACAACAATTGTAAATAACTGATTAGCAAATTGTGTCATACACATTACCTCTAAAGGTAATTAAAGCTTAGAAAAGTCATTACTAGATAAACAAATACCTAATAGGGCTTTCTTAATGCCAGTCAAGAATCTCGAGACATGAACTAATTCAAGTCAATTCTTACTGCATAAAAAACTATTGTCTCTAAAGTATTACATCCTAAAAGGGATATCTATCTAGATTATCTGTTGTGACTTAGAAACTAAGTCATTAACCATCTTGATTTTTGAAGAAAATCAGAACAACAGTTCCCGATGGTCTAGACTAATCTAATAATATCCTAGTCTAGTAATATCTAGAACCTATTCTAGAATGACTGCAACCAAGAGTCTAGTCAGATAACATATCATAATATGTGTGTAGTAAATAAAAGTTTAATTCTATATAAACAATAGAATAAGGAAACAAACAAGCGACAATTTCCATAACAACATACACTGCCTAAGTTATGGAATATTTTAAACTTAGCAGTGCCTCCCATTATTTTTACGTAATGCCGTAATCCCCAACGGAAAGACGAGAATTCAATAATTAAATCGAATTCCATAATGGGAAGAGGACCCCATGAATATACCCGACTCACAGCAAAGGCACGGTCTCGCCGACGTATATTCACAGGTAGACAACTATTGTCAATCACTCACTGGTGACTCCATGGTTCTGGTCCTGGCCGTTTCTCGTTGTCGCTGCGAAGGCAGGCCCACAAGGAGACGTACCAAGGTTAAACTTGTCAATGATAAACTCAAGTTACTTGCGTAACCCTGACAGCTAGGGCACGTTCAGGATTCCGCTTTCGCTTGAATTTATCTAGTATCTAATATACATTCGGCATAAATAAATTTCTATCAGCTACATCCTCACAGCAGAGGCACAGCAGAGGCACGGTCTCGTAGTACAACGAAAAGATATTTATAAACCGTATTGACAAGACGGACCAAGAAACAAGTATTCCAAATACTATTACTTTAAAACCTTATTAAGCGGGGATATTCCATTAAGTGTCATACAACCTAAATCTAATCAAATTAGATTATAACATGCATGTATAAAGTCAAGAAAACGTGATTAAACATTGAATAAAACAAGCTAATCATTTATGGAGGCCTAGAATTAGACTCGCTCTGATACCATTTTGTAGGGGTTTTTAGGGGGTGAATCCGGTAACGCAGCGGAAGCGGCGGAAGATCGTATCTTCCGATTTCAAAACTTTTTTTCGGATTAATTAAATAAACATATTTATTTAATTATCCAATAATCAAATTATGAAATAAAATTCAAATGAATCATATTCAAGTGAATTTACCGAAATGCCCTTACATTGGTATTTTGTCCATTTTAGTCCGAAATTGATCTAATCAATTTTGAATGATTCTAAATCATTTCTAAGATGAACTTAGCATGTTCAAAACATCAAAACACCAAAAGCAACCAAATCCCCAAATTTGATCCATTTGGCCGAATGCCTCCCAAAGGTGGCAATTTGTGCACTTTGTCATTTCATGCTTCAAAACACATCAAGATGTAATCCAATCAACATGAAACTTTATATGCATCATATAAACATCCAAATACACAACATATATGAAAACCCCCAAATTTGGAATTGTTCATGAACCCTAATTTTTCAATTTCCAATTTCTTCAAATTGGACAAATTAGACCAAATTGGTTAAATCAACTACTTCAATCATGTTTCTTCCATCCAATCAAAGTCTCAACACAATGAAACAACTCAAGATCAAATCTAGGTCATCTAAGAGTGGGTCAACAACTCTAGATAGCAACATGGTTTCCAAAACCTTAAAAGAATACTTATAACTACACTAGTCACAAGCTTCCTCCATTATACATGCTCTACACTTTCACCAAACATTTATCCATCAAAAACACAAAGAATAAAGAATAGAAAACTCAAGAACATCACAAGATGTTGCCCACAACAAGAGGAACAAATTACTCTCTAATGGAAGGTTGGAAATACTTACTATTTTCCAAGCTTTTCTTGATTTTTCTTTCTTTTCTCTCTAGCATTCTTTGCCTTCCTTTAATGGAGTTTTTGGTTAAAGTGGAATTAGGTTTAAAGCAAATGAAATGAAAAACAATATATATACAGCTTGGAAAAGCCCTTGGCCGAAAATTGGAAAGGCAAATTACAAGAATATTAATTTCATCTTCATTTGTCTTTCATTTGTTCAACTTGGTTAAATATCTAAAACACTTTAAAGATATTTAATTTAGTCAACAAATGCAACTTAGAAAAATATCTCTTATATATTAAGTGTATTGGCCGAAATTAAAAGAAAATAAAGGAAAAATATATTTTTATTTTTCAAACAATTTTGAACAAATATCTTAAGAAGTCAAAATCAATTTGACAAACCTTTCCTTTAATGTAAAGTCAAACATTTACACTTATAATCATTTCCTACTTTATCATTTGGTGATATATTTATATTTTAATTATATTAATCATTTAACAATTAAATAATTAAATAATTATTAAATACAAATATATCAAATATATGTATTATATTTACTTTAAAATCTCAAATACATATATTGATGATATATGTCAAATACCTTTATTTGACTATTTATTAATGTGTATTTAATAATATATATATAAATACAAATACACATTAATTAGGAATGACGGTTCGGCCCGTTCGCATGTATTTTTCGTTTAACGATTAAATGATTTATAAATAATCATCATTATTCATAATTGTTGCTCTAGTGCTCTACGAGTATGTTTCATTATTGAGACTCTCTAGATTCAGATATATCCGTCAAGAAATCCAATTTCATGTACATAATCTATCCACCCGTAGATTATGACGATCACGGATAAACTAGCTGAATCATACAGGTCGAGGTCATTGCATACGTATAATCCCTCCGTCACAGGTATCCAGATAATCCCAGAGATATAGATGTAAACGTCAAATCTCTATAGGTATTATCTCGTCGACGTATCTATTAGCAATCTCTAAATAACACTCGGAACTTACTTCCGATGTATACTGTGGCCACAGATTTAACAGACTGCTAATAATATATGGACTACCTATGCTCTGTACACAGAACTGACGGATCCTATCTTGACACACACAGGATATCCTGAGGATCGATCCACACCCAACGAATAGGCGGAGGTCTGATCTAAATAGATCGGTGACGTGACTGCCATCTAAGTGTGGAGGATGTCTTATACATCCACTGTTGGACAAAATGACCCATAGCGTCACTATTTGCACAGATCATTGTGTTGTTGTAGCAAATTAACTATGTGACAAGGAAATTGCACTCTCATCATTTGTGATTAGATCACCATAGATATATAAATGAAGAGAGGTCCCTATGATTAGTACCTGGACTGAGAATGATATGAGACAGTATCAGTCCCCGAAGGTTTAATCATTAAATATCCCTAGCCGTAGTATTATCGAGACTGGACATCGATAATGCGGAATAGGCTAGTATTGCACTTGTGCGCGTTTTGTAGGGCACAACGGCATCTCATATATATAAGTATTGGATACTTATGCAAGTGCGATAGGAGGTCGTGTTTCACCGATGGTACGGGAAACAGCTTCGCTCTGGATAGACCCCTCGGAATCCCATTGGTATTATGACTATGTGTCTATGGGAGGCCGAAATCAAGGTAGGTGTGTATGGTCTTAACCTGAGACTTACATCGCTAATACTTACGATAATCGATAGACTTTGGTCTTGGTGGTAGGGGACTTTAAACGGGTTCTGTGTACACCATTTCTGGGTTTATCAGAGAGTCGTAGTGTATTGGGTTGGATGTCAAGACGGAAGTATCACTTCAGTCATATTGGAGTTGATGTGACGCAGGATACGGTACTAGTGCTCTTGAGTGTTGCGCAACCAATCGGGATATTGTGACCAGGTCATGTATATCCGATTATAGAGACTATGTTACCAGACATCCGATATGTGCTTCGGACGGGGGAGACACTTATCCACCCCCAGCCCTAGCACGTGATTATCCGATACTGGGCCAATATACACAATACTACGGTATACTACGCTTGATACAGATCTATATATTCCTGTAAGAATATTTCTGGAGAATTGGGTAGGCATGGCGCTTTGCTAGAAGCCAACCTTGTCTTGTAAATCGATATAAACGTAGTACGAGGTACTTTCGTGTTCGGACAGTCCGACGATCGTATTTACTGCCAACATATCCGGAGATCTCATGGGTCGCTTCCTGAAGATTCACCGATGACGTATTACTCGCACTTTGATTAATCTGGGATTAATTAGAAGAGAGAGATAGAATTAATCTGGGATTAATTCGATGAGAGAGAAAATTAATCTGGGATTAATTACGGAGATATTTTATCTCGGATAAAATATTAATTAAAGAGAGAGAATGATTAATTTGGAATTAATCGATAAAATTAATATATTCGATATATTAATCGAAATTGGATTTCGACGCGGAATTAAAATTAGATTTTAATTCGGGCGAACGAATTAATTTAGAATTAATTCGTTAGCGACGTGAATAGTGAATTCGCTAGGCGTAATCATTTAATTACGACGCGACGGAAAATTCGTTAATTTGGAATTAGCGAACCCGAGCCCGAGAGTGATTGCGAGCGCGCATTCGCATTTCGAATTCGAGCGCGGCACGCAAGTCACATCAAGCGTCAAATCATTAGTCGCATCAATCGTCAAATCAATTGTCACTTTGAGTGATGTGACTTGACAATGTCACTTTATTAAAGTGATGTGATGTGACTTAAAGCAAAAGTTGAAATGATGAAAGCATTTTGCTTTCTTGACTTTTGTACTTGGTAAATGAAAGTTTTTGGTATTTGATTTTATTTTGGAAATAAAATACAAATATAAGAAAAACCATTTGCCTTCTCTCTCTTATCATTCACGGTTTACACGTGAAAATGCTCTCCCTCCCTTTTCTCTTCTCTCTCCTTCACGGTTTTGGCAACAGTCTTCTTCTTCTTCTTGTTCTGTTTTCTGCCGAGTAAATAGAGAAGCAAGGTGACGTTTTTGTTGCAAAACTAAGTGCTAGCACACACCTTAAGTGATACGTGGGTGATAGGGAAGTGTCTTCATGAGCTTGGAAAGCTTGAAGCTTGGAGCTTCAATGGAGTTCATGCATGGCCGATTCTTGGAGGAGGAAGCAGCCCCCACGCCGAGCAGTCTACCTTCTTCGCAGCTCACTGCCGAGCAGTAACATGCAGTGCGTTTTGGTTGTGTTCTTCCTAGCATCAAACCCATCAATGTGAGTATATTCCGTACCTCCTTTGATGTGTTCATATGTGGTTTTTGTGCATGATTTGTGATCCTTGGGACCTTGATTGAACTCTAACAATGGTATCTAGAGCTTTTGTTGCATGAAAACCGAATTAGGGTTCTTGAGCAAATTTGGGGCTTTTTGATTTTAGCTTGATTCTGTCTAATTGATTGTTTGAGAATGATTATATATGATTGAATTTGAGTTGTATGTAATCAATTTGATAAAAAAAATTGATTGGATTGATTTTCCCCAATTTGCTTATTTTTGTCAAAACTTTAATTTGGGTAAACTCGATTTAGGCATGATTTGGTTGAATTGTTTGATGCATTATGCTTGAATGAGGTTGAATTGAAGTTGTGCATGATCAATTTCAAGAAAATTGGATTAGATCAATTTTCCCCAATTCTTTAGGTTGAAATGAAACTTGAAATTGGGTAAAATGTGTTTAAGCATGTTTTAATTGAATTGGATGTTTAAGTATGCTTAGAACATGTTTAATTGAGATTGTGTGTGATCAATTTCATGAAATTGGATTGGATTCAATTTTCCCCAAATTGGAGGCTTGGCCGAAAATTGGAAGAACCTAATGTCTTGGTAATTTTGTTTTGTTTGATCATTGGATGATTTAAAACAATTGGTTTATGTGTGTTTTGAAGTTCAATTGGATTGAATTTTGATTTGGAACATTTTTCCCTTTTAAAGTGGCTTGGCCGAATCTTAGGAACATGAAATTTATTGTGATTTTTTTTGTTTTAATTCATTGGATGAATTGTATTTATTTGGGAATTAAGATTGTGGACTCAATTGGATTGAACCGAATCGATTGAAAAACCCCTAATTGCCGAGACTTAATAGCATGTTAATTGGGTTTGATTTTAATTGAATTGTGTTGGACACTATTTGGTTGTTAAAAGTGCATGATTAATTAGGCTAATTGATATTTTAGAAATGTTAATTGGGTAATTGATTGTGTATTACACTTAGGTTAATTAATTGTGAAATTTGGAATTTTATAAGTTAATTAATTTGGGCTTGATTTTGGAAATTGGGCTTGTTAGGTTGTAATTGGGCTTTTGGGCTTTGTTGTAACAAAGTTGGGTTTAGGCAAAATTGGTTGGATCCAATTAGGCCCAAAACCGAATCCAAAAGGTCCAATTATGATTTAATGGACCTTAATTATTTAATTGGGCCTAATGGGCCAAAATTAATTTAAAGGCTTATGGGGTAACTCCCGGATTGGATTTTGGTTGTTCGGTTTGACCCGAGTTGACCAAAAGTCCACGCCTATAGAAATTAATTAAAAGCCCATTGGACTTTAATTAAATAAAACATTAGATGTTAATCGGGCTTTGAGACCCGTTGCGATTAAATTTGGAATTTAAGTCGTAAAGGTTCGTTAATAAAAGTGTAATATTTAATTTAGAATTAAATAATGAATTAGAATTAAATACGTATTAATTGGATTTAATTATGTAGTTTAATTTAATTCGTAGAAATCGTACTTTGAGTACGTGTTCGCAAAAACGAGTTTGACTCGAACAAAAATCAAATCTTTGTTTGAACATTGGATGATCACTAATAATCAAGATTAATTAATTTGATTGATTGATTGATAACATGCTTGTATGAATACATGGTTGTGATGTTTGTGAAATGTATATCGGATGTATATTAGTCGGGTTGGGCGATTTTGGAAATTGTAATAAATTTGATTTATTAAATTGGACCTGCGTGTCCAGCCTTATCTCTTATTTCTTTGTATCTCTTCTCACCTATTCCCCTCCATGTAAAAGAGGTTTCTTTAGAAGTGTAGTGTAACGGGTAGAAGTAATACAAGTGCTAGCGGGAGAGAGAAAGTGAGAGATTTGATCTAGGATCAATGTAAAATATCCATCCGCATATCATTATTATTTTATTTCATACTCGCTTTATTATGTGTTTAGAATGCATGCTTAAGGGTGTATGATGATGAGACCTTAACAAAGATAATTAAATTGGTAGCCAATTTGCACGCGAAAAACCCTCGTTTTATATTAAGCAAAATATCCTTCCATTGAATGATTCTTGTTCAAGATCCGAAGTTGGCATTGGTTTTTATTGACCAAAGTCAAGACCTTTGTCAATCAAGGATGTACTTGAATCATGAGAGTTTTGTTGCATATCGGTGTCTTGTCCAAATCGTGATTTTTATTGGCCAAAGTCAGATCACTTTTTGTCCAAAGACATTGATTACAAAACTTTACTCGTCAATGGGTCCAGCTTAACTGGAATCATTAGGTTTGTTTTTGGCCAAAGCCAAGGCCTAGATGATTCAGAGGATAGGGTTAGGAAAATGTAATGGATACATTGACATTATACATATGTTTCGGACTTGGATGTCCACCTAACCGGATTTAGGAATTGGATGAGATCCAATTGATCTGTGAGATCTACCTAGTTAAATAGCATACAGCTTTTTATTGGCCAAAGTCAGGGTTGTGTGTTATTTAATAGGATCCTAGCCCACTAGGAAACACGGTTTCCCGAGTACTCCACAGAGGGTTAGAGGCTCGACGAAAAATAGTGGGAGGCAAGTATTGAATTTGCAACATTCGTTCGAATACTCGCTAAACACGCTCATTTTATTTTATTCGTCATATTAATCAAAAGTATTAGTTGGACTAATATTTTATGTTATTTTAATAAACAGTTGGACTGTATTATACTTGATTATATATAATTGGATTATATTAATCAATATATTTGAATTAATTAATTTCAGTTTACAGTTGATTTTATAATTGGATTATAGTAATCAATGTAATTGAGGTTAATTAATTTGGATTATATTTGATTATATAGTTGGACTATTATAATCATTATAATATATATAGTACCACTAATCGTTGATTAAATAGTTAGACTATTGTAATCAAGATAAGAAATTGAAAAGTTGAATATTTAAAATATAATCTGGGATTAAAATATTTTAAATGATTTAATTTTCAAATTGGGAATAAATAATAGGTTACTTTATTTGATAAAATAACTTATTATACGTTACGCCCAAAATTAAGCAATAGTAGAGCATAAAATCTTTGGAAGATTTATGTGATGATGACTTTAATGCTTAATTAATATACTTATAATAAATCTATCTTTAGATTTAAAAGTATTAAAATTGCAATTAATAATTCTTGGAGAATTAATTGACTATTCTAGTGGAGAAAAGTCAAAGTTTGCAATTGGGCATGTTGCACAAGGTGCATATCGTTTCGATATTCCGAAACCCAAGGCTTGGCCAAAGGTTTGTGAAATATTGAAAAGGATAATTGACATATCCCAAAGTGACTACCATTTGGATATGGAAGACACGAAGGAATTAAAGAAAGGGCGAGGCTCTAACTTTAAAAATGTTTGTCTTAGTTATGTTCACAGCTAGTATTGAAATTAGATTTTAAATACTTAGTGTGGTACATAATATATTGTATTGATATTCAGAATCTGCTTTGAGCAGGATACTGACTTCAAGCTGAGATTTCTCTGAATCGGAAACGGGACGAAAGTCGCTGTTTCGACCGTAGATACCTAAGTTTAGGAACTACCCTTTGGGTGCGTACTTAAATTAGGAACTGTTATAATGTAACTAGTTTGACTAGAAACATTATCTCTATATCAGTGTTTAATCCATTGCGGATAAAACCTTTATATTCTAGAACACTAAGTGTTTTATTATATAAAGATGATACCGAGATAAACACATTAGATGTGAATAACAGAATTTATATTTTGAATATAAATAAAATCTCAAACATATAAAATGACAAATAAATTAGCTCATATTGATTTGATCAATAGAGACTTATTTGTGGCATTGTTGTCTGGGACACAATTAAACAAGACTCGTATATCCACACTTTTGAAGAGTGGGTACTAGGACTGATTTGACTATTCAAATAAGGTCTACGAATCTAGTTTACTAGGTAAAGTACCTAAAATACTATTTACTAGGTAATAGTGTAAGTGCCACCGATCTGTTAGCCCTATTCATGGTGAAGTAAGTGGGCCCATATCTAGCTTGGCTAGATGTACATGAATATTTCGTGACCTTAACGGATGAGGCATCACGTTATGGTTATGTGTTTCTTTTGAAGAACACAAATACGAAACTTTGAGTTTCGACACGAAGTATACAAACAGATCGGCTGTAGTATTATGCCGCTACGGTAAGACCGTATTGGTAAATAGTTAAGCAGTAAGTTTCATACGTACATGAAAGAGTACAGCATTCTTTCATATGAGGACTCCTCCCGAGACACGTCAATAGACGGTGTGTCAGAACTAAAAAATCAAGTTTTGTTGGACATGATTAGGTTTTTCGCGAGTCGCTCTGAGCTACTGTTTCCTTCAACAGGATATGTATTAACAGTGCAAAACTTATTTAGAATAAGGTTCCATATAAATCTGTTTGACAGATATCATATAGGATATGAACAGGGAAGAAACAAGGTTTCTCATTCCTGATAATTTGGGTATGCTAGGCATAACGTTTGGATGATACCAAACTAGAACCCAAATTGGATAAGTGCCAATATAGGTTATCCTGAAAAGGAAACCATAAGTATAGTACTTATAAATCTCACATGAGAACAATGTGATTGTTGCTCACCATGCGCGTTTTTCCTGAGTGAAATACCGATATGCAGTGGTCAGTGGGAGGATAGTGATACTCGATGAAAATCGGAGTAATACTATTCATAGCACGAAGTCCTTAATGGAACACAAACAATTCATCTATGATGAATCTATACCATTAATCTTCAAATACACAAGAAACTTCGTAGATCGGATAGAGTCAGAAAACAACCTAGGGTATGGGTTTCTGATCTAACCTCATTAAGATGTCAATCTTATGGAGGTGTACCATCCGACTACGTTTAGAGGAAGTGATACGAGGTATCGACTCTCTGTTATGGCAAAGTGCCATGAGTCCGGAATGGATTCCATGTATAACGACTATTATGGATACTAGTTGTTGTACCACAAAGCATTGTGCCTATTGGTACTTTTAAATGTCTTCAATGAAGACATACATGGAAGGCAACATACCAACGTGCAAAGCAGGGCTTTTGACGGAAAGGTATCGTTATCAACATTGTGTTAATAACTGTTCAACCTTTTACCTGTTGCCATGGTAAATCCATTTTGAAGATGCTTGTTGATAACTGCATATTTCATTTATGAAATGTGTCAGTTGCAGATCAAAATCGCTTTCCTGAAAAGGAAACCTTTTGGAGGATGCTTGCAACATCCTGACGATTTTGTATAACCGACAAACAAGGTTTACCGGTTATTCGATCCATGTTTGGATTGAAGCAAGCATAAGGTTCTTGGAACTACCGTTTTGAAATAGTCATAATGGTTTATGATTTGACTCAAAACGAAATAATTCTTGTGTATATAAGGAGGTTAGTGGGAGTGCACTGACATGAATGTCATGTAAAATAATAATAATATGTCACTACTTGACAATGAAATTCCCATAAAACAATCGGTGAAAGCTTGGCTTTCATAGAAATTCTCCGTAGAATTCTGGGGAGTAACAACCTTTATTCAAGGAATAAAGATCTACTGGGCTAGATTTGGAGTTGGTAACACTCTCTGAGAAATTGTACATTTAAAATGTACTTGTATTGGTGTCTCATACGCTTCGAGCATATGGAGTCACAATCAGGTCAATCCAAGTGATAGTCACTGGATTGAAGTTAAGGACATCTGTTAGTATCTTAGAGAACTAAAGATGTTGTCTTAAACTATGGAGAAGGAGAACTTGAAGTGACTGGGATCACTACTGCAAGTTTCCGAACAATTAAATATTGCGGTACTATAAAGTTTGAACACTGGGACAGTGAGCTGGAAATCTTCCGAGCAAGATAACTGTTGCCGAATTAACAACAAATGCGGATTATTGCTGCAGCTGAGGCAGTAATAGAAGCCATTTGGATCGATAATAAATCTAATTAGATTAGATATAGTTCTGTTAGCAGCTGAGCTAGGCGTCAGCACAGGCTAAAGAATTAAAGGTCTCATCGACGATCCAGATATATACTTCTATATCATCCGATTCGTTCGGATCATACATCGTGGCGATGTGATGATCGTGTAAATTGCGTCAGACGATAATTAAGCAAATCCGCTGACGAAAACCTTTCCTCAGCAATTTGAGCGAACCGTACATAGTTCAGGTGTGGGACACTTGAGTGACTGGCTATGTGCCAAGTGGGAGATTGTTGGACAAAATGACCCATAGCGTCACTATTTGCACAGATCATTGTGTTGTTGTAGCAAATTAACTATGTGACAAGGAAATTGCACTCTCATCATTTGTGATTAGATCACCATAGATATATAAATGAAGAGAGGTCCCTATGATTAGTACCTGGACTGAGAATGATATGAGACAGTATCAGTCCCCGAAGGTTTAATCATTAAATATCCCTAGCCGTAGTATTATCGAGACTGGACATCGATAATGCGGAATAGGCTAGTATTGCACTTGTGCGCATTTGTGAGGGCACAACGGCATAGTTCTCATATATATAAGTATTGGATACTTATGCAAGTGCGATAGGAGGTCGTGTTTCACCGATGGTACGGGAAACAGCTTCGCTCTGGATAGACCCCTCGGAATCCCATTGGTATTATGACTATGTGTCTATGGGAGGCCGAAATCAAGGTAGGTGTGTATGGTCTTAACCTGAGACTTACATCGCTAATACTTACGATAATCGATAGACTTTGGTCTTGGTGGTAGGGGACTTTAAACGGGTTCTGTGTACACCATTTCTGGGTTTATCAGAGAGTCGTAGTGTATTGGGTGTGATGTCAAGACGGAAGTATCACTTCAGTCATATTGGAGTTGATGTGACGCAGGATACGGTACTAGTGCTCTTGAGTGTTGCGCAACCAATCGGGATATTGTGACCAGGTCATGTATATCCGATTATAGAGACTATGTTACCAGACATCCGATATGTGCTTCGGACGGGGGAGACACTTATCCACCCCCAGCCCTAGCACGTGATTATCCGATACTGGGCCAATATACACAATACTACGGTATACTACGCTTGATACAGATCTATATATTCCTGTAAGAATATTTCTGGAGAATTGGGTAGGCATGGCGCTTTGCTAGAAGCCAACCTTGTCTTGTAAATCGATATAAACGTAGTACGAGGTACTTTCGTGTTCGGACAGTCCGACGATCGTATTTACTGCCAACATATCCGGAGATCTCATGGGTCGCTTCCTGAAGATTCACCGATGACGTATTACTCGCACTTTGATTAATCTGGGATTAATTAGAAGAGAGAGATAGAATTAATCTGGGATTAATTCGATGAGAGAGAAAATTAATCTGGGATTAATTACGGAGATATTTTATCTCGGATAAAATATTAATTAAAGAGAGAGAATGATTAATTTGGAATTAATCGATAAAATTAATATATTCGATATATTAATCGAAATTGGATTTCGACGCGGAATTAAAATTAGATTTTAATTCGGGCGAACGAATTAATTTAGAATTAATTCGTTAGCGACGTGAATAGTGAATTCGCTAGGCGTAATCATTTAATTACGACGCGACGGAAAATTCGTTAATTTGGAATTAGCGAACCCGAGCCCGAGAGTGATTGCGAGCGCATTCGCATTTCGAATTCGAGCGCGGCACGCAAGTCACATCAAGCGTCAAATCGTTAGTCGCATCAATCGTCAAATCAATTGTCACTTTGAGTGATGTGACTTGACAACATGTCACTTTATTAAAGTGATGTGATGTGACTTAAAGCAAAAGTTGAAATGATGAAAGCATTTTGCTTTCTTGACTTTTGTACTTGGTAAATGAAAAGTTTTTGGTATTTGATTTTATTTTGGAAATAAAATACAAATATAAGAAAAACCATTTGCCTTCTCTCTCTTATCATTCACGGTTTACACGTGAAAATGCTCTCCCTCCCTTTTCTCTTTCTCTCCTTCACGGTTTTGGCAACAGTCTTCTTCTTCTTCTTGTTCTGTTTTCTGCCGAGTAAATAGAGAAGCAAGGTGACGTTTTTGTTGCAAAACTGAGTGCTAGCACACACCTTGAGTGATACGTGGGTGATAGGGAAGTGTCTTCATGAGCTTGGAAAGCTTGAAGCTTGGAGCTTCAATGGAGTTCATGCATGGCCGATTCTTGGAGGAGGAAGCAGCCCCCACGCCGAGCAGTCTACCTTCTTCGCAGCTCACTGTCGAGCAGTAACATGCAGTGCATTTTGGTTGTGTTCTTCCTAGCATCAAACCCATCAATGTGAGTATATTCCGCACCTCCTTTGATGTGTTCATATGTGGTTTTTGTGCATGATTTGTGATCCTTGGGACCTTGATTGAACTCCAACATCCACAGTGGTGTCTCAAGTCGAAGGACCACTATGCTACTCAACCCGAGAAGATTCTTATTGACGTTGGTGTACCATCCATTAAGAATCTTCGGTGAGCCGTTCAGTGTTTATCCACTATAAACACCTACACATCTATATGAGTCTCCACAGACTCATGGTTCATTGGGATAAACCATCGGACCAAGTCACGATATACGACATGTACTGGTCTCAACGGATTTGACTAACCGACCCGTGTTAGCAAATCTTGACCAGGAACTATGTTTGATAATATACATATAGCAGTGACACTTCCCAATGTCAATTACAAACTAACTTTGTAACTGTGTACTGCATTATATATTATCGGGCCTTTGTCTAATATATACATATCACTAAACCATATTTAGTTTCAATCTAATCGTAATCAGATCGAATACGTATATAAGAACAAGAGGTGCAACCATAAATAAGTAATATTATGGAATAAGGGGATGTTCGTATTCATGAATCAGACATAAATACGGCCCGGATTGGCGATCTGAGCACCAACCCCAACAGTTTCCACTCATGAGACGTATCTCAACCTATTTCGGAACAAGTTAATTTTTATTTATTTCCTTTTGAATTATTTAATTTGTGAATTCTCCATAATACTGACTCAAATGGATCTTCATATGCTCAGTTGGTAGGTATTATCAACATGCATTGTAACATACATACATGAGATGTAATTGAAAAGTTTGTAATATTCAGTACTCTAGTTTAATTGGAGGAAGCATCTATAAATGGCAATGGAGTAAAAAAAAAGAAAAAAAAATGTCTGAGATCCGAGTAATTAAGTCTGTAGGGGCGTCTTAACACCTAGTGCCCTAAAGCAAACTGGTTTGGGAGTCACTGGCCCAAAGCTCGCTACATGGATCGAAGATGTTACCAAAAAAATATATATATGAAGTCTGAGTAATTAAGTACGTAAGGGTGTCTTAACACCTAGTGTCTTCAATCCAACTGGTTTGGGAGCCACTGGCCCAAAGCTCGCTACATAGACAGAAGATATTGTATATAAAAAAAAATTTAAAAATCAAAGAAAAAATCAGAAAAAATTATTCCATTGCTACAAAAATGTGTGAATTCTGATAAAACTTTAGGACAAAAATATTACTCTCTTTTTAACTGCACTTGTGACTATTGTGGGCAAAATGAGTGGATTAATATTTTGTTGGTTGTGTATATGAAGAATGATAAAAATAATTGGAGAATTTACTTATTCGGAAATTTAGAAAGAAAAAAAACAAATACTAACTTGGAGTAGAAGTTTCACATGTTTAGTCATTAACTTCTTTATTCTCTTCTCTTTTTGCTTTTGTGTGCATTAATTTTACTATTTTTTTACTTTTATAAGACATTTGTGGGTATCGTCGCTGTAAACCCTCACGAGACTACAACTCGTCCACTAGGGACACCTAGGGGTTTAAAGGCTTGTTGCATACGTTAAATGCAACCGTGATCCCTACGAAAGTGGCTTAGTTTAATTTTAATTATTTATTGTATTTTATTTTGTTATTTTACTCGAGGACTAGGAAAATGTTAGGTTTGGGGGTGTGATGAGCGGAAAATATATCAATATTTACCGCCCATTTTACCTAATATTTTGTTTAGTTTCTCGGGTATGATGAATGTTTTGATGTTTTTTATGTGTTTTGCAGATAAATAAAGTATTGGGATTTAATGGAATCAACTCGGGGCTAAAACGATGAAATTCAGAGCAAAAAAATGCAAAAACGGAAATTTACCAAACGCGTCACGTAGTGCAGTCCTAAATTCCAGTTTTGCGCAAGTTTGGTAATTTAGCCATAATTTTTTTATCTGATATTCGATTGAGTAGATTCAAGTGTCAGATTAAAGAAGACACAAAGATATATAACTTTGAAGATATAAGTATTTTCTAATTCTGATGTTTGGAAGGCTGTAATGGATGAATAATCCTATATATTTTGTGTAATTACTATTGTCATTTTCAAAATATAAAATAAAATTAACAAAATAAAACAGTAAAAATTGTCAAACTTCCACCAAAAATGCTTGCATGTTTGGTGAAGGATCTTGTGCCATGTTTTATGCCATGTTTGGTGCCATGGTTGGTGTCATATTTGGTGCCATGTTTGGTTGAGCAATTGGTGGAGAAATTGGTGGAAGCCTTTAGATTTTCCTATAAATACCAAGCTAAACTTTGTAATTTTTTCATGCTTTATTTGGAGGAGTTTCTCCATGAAAATGTAAAGGAAAGTGTCTTGTATATTATTTATCTTTTCTTGTATTTTCTCTTTATTTATTTAATAAAATTTTGTGTGTTTTCTTTTACAGCATGAGCAGGTAATCTCATTCTGCTGGGGTGAAAAAGTGAGACTTTTAATATAATGAATTAGATTAATCTCCCTTATTTTAATTAAAATTTGGATTAATTAGTTACTGCCTATATGGCCAGTTTAAGTGACAACCTTATTTACCGCCTATATGGTCAGTTTTTCATTTCAGACGTAGTTACCGCCTATATGGTCGGTTTAGGTAATAACCTTGTTACCGCCTATATGGTCGGTTTAATTTAATTTAGACAAATGAAATTATTGCCTTTATGGTCTGGTTAATTAATCGGTAAACATTGAGAATAAGGGAGATTTCTAATTTTGAAATATTAAAAGTGGATCCTCAAACCCTAGCATTTTCTTTTATTGTACTTTTACATTTTTAATTTCCAGCATTTACTTTATTTAATTTTCAGCATTTACTTTAGGTCTTTTATTTTATTTAAACTTTTATTAGCCTTAGATATGTGTCGTAGCTAAGCCCGTTATCTGGGGTTGTGATGAATTCCAATATCACTGGTTAATAAGGGGTTGTTTTACGGTTTGGGTAATATAAAGGTTTCTTTATTGAGCCTTAGTCTTAATGCTTCTTGTTAATTGGGCATTAATATGATTGAACTGGTAAACTTAAAATGAATTTGGAAAATGGATTTTAGGTTTAAGACCATAGACTTAATAACCTACGATCTTTCTTAAGGATAAATAACCCTTTAATAGATTTTCTTACAAGATTGGAATATACCTGTTAGGCGGGGGTAACCATAATTGAAACTTAATCTTGATGAGTTCATGTAACTTGGTCGACATAGGAATATGATTAATTGGGTTACACTAGGTATTTGTATCTGACCATCGGAATAGGCTTTTACATATTTTCGTGTTCCAGGTTAATAAACCAATATATTGCACAAACGTAAAATAACAACTTCATCTTATAAAAGTTATTGGAAGAATTCACAACCCTGGATAGTTTTATAAATTTGAATTTTCCTAAACTTATTTTCGCAATTTCATTTACTTGTTTTTAAGTTTAATGTCACCACTCAGTCAATCAATCAATCTGTTAGATACTAGTAATCATTTGGCCTCATAAAATTAATAACTAGGTATTAAGTCCTCGTGGGATCGATACTTTTTATACTACTTGAATGATACATCGCTTGCGTTATACGCATTTGACAATGCCGATCAGGCGCTGCATTCTTCTGTCAGTGCTACTATCTCGTAATCTCCCAATCTCCATTTTTGTGAAAGAATGTCTTTAATGAATTTGACATAGCTGGGCATTTGTTCCAATGCTTCTGTAAATGGAATGTTGATATGCAGCTTTTTGAAGATTTCAAGGAATCGAGCAAACTGCTTATCTAGTTTATTTTTCTGGAGACGCTATGGAAAAGATGGAGGTGGAGTGAATCTTTCTTGATCATTTTCTTTTATCTCTTTGTCCTCCATCTGTGGGTTTTCTTCGCTGCTTTCTTTTGGAAATTCCTCAGTGGATGCATTGATTCCAATATTTTTTTTATCTCAATACCGCTTTTCAAAATGATGGCATGACATTGTTTCTTCTCGATGTTCCTTGGATTTGGTTCTGTGTTGCTCATAAGGTTACCTTGCGGTCTGTAACGCTGAGCATTGTCCAGTTGTCCCATTTGATTTTCCATTGCTTTAATAGAAGCTCAGTGGCTCTCAATTAACGATGCTTGGGATTGAAACATAGCATCAACTTTAGCTGCTTGAAAGTCATATTTTACTTCTAGCTTTTTGAACATCTCTACAAGAATATCTTCTATTTCTGGCTTCTTTTCATACTCCTGGCCCTTTTTTTGCTGTTGGAATCCTGGTGGTAGATTGTTCATTTGCCCTGAATTTTTGTTCCATGCAAAATTGGGATAATTCCTCCACCCTAGGTTGTAGGTGTTGGAATATGGATTGTTCCCCTGTTTGTTGAAATTGTTGACATAATTCACCGTCTCATCATGTTGGTTTATTTCTGGTTCTCCTCCATATACTGAACTTGTGGATCCAGCATTAACCTTCATGTTAAAAGTTTCTAGATTTTTGCAAATTAGATCCAGCTTGGCATTCATTACTGTGTTGGCTATAACTTCACAAATTCCAGCAATTCATTGGATCATGCTTTTTTTTTTGTTGGCCACAAAGAATTGTTGTTGGCCATTTCTTCAATTAAGTCTCAGGCTTGATCTTCGCCTTTTGCCCTTAAAGCTCCTCTAGCAGCAGCATCAATTGTGGTTCTCCTTTTGTTAAATAATTGATATGTTGTACCAGAATGTGTAGCAAATATTATATCTTTTTTGGTATTAGATACAAAAGGTTATCACGTTAATATTAAGAATTGTTCTTTATATTTATGTAATAAATATAATAATCAGATCCTTTGTTGTCCAAATGAGTATGGTCATTACAAATTGCATACTTCAAGAGATATTTTGAATACTAGGATTAATAAACATAGTTTACCTGTAGTTAATAATGATGAACTATGGCATATGAGACTATGTCATATAGGCATTAAACGCCTTACCCGATTGGTTAGGAATGGTTTGATACCAGATCTCAACATTGAACCCTATCAAACTTGTGTATCATGTATTCTGGGTAAGATGACCAAAGCCCCATTTTCTGGTATTGGACACCGCACCACTAACTTACTGCAACTCGTATATTTTGATGTGTGTGGTCCACTAAGTCAGCCTGCTCACAGTGGTTATTCTACTTCATTACCTTTACAAATGATCTGTCATGGTATGATTATGTCTATCTGATGAGACATAAATCATAAACCTTTGAAAAGTTCAACAAGTTCCGTAATGAAGTAGAAAAATAGACTGGTCAATATATTAAATACCTTCGATCTTATCGAGGCGGTGAATATATGAGTTGTAAGTTCATGGATTATATGAAGGAGAATGAAATTCTTGCTCAATATACTCCTTCAGGTACTCCACAGCACAATAGAGTGTCTGAGAGGAGAAATCAGACTTTATTGGATATGGTCCGATCTATGTTGAGTTTTACAGTTTTTCCCTATTATTTATTGGGCTACTCTCTTTTAATAGTTGCACATCTTTTGAAAAAGATTCCTTCAAAAGCTGTTCCTACGACTCCATATGAGATATGGACCGGTAGGAGACCATATCTTAATTATGTTAAGGTTTGAGGTTGTCCTGCCTATGTCATGATGGCTAAGCAAAATAAGTTTCACCTCGAGGGCAAAAGTTTAGGTTTGTTGGATATCCTTCGAATACAAAGGGATATCTATTCAATGATATCGATCATTGAAATGTGTTCGTAGGTCGCTTCACAAAATTTCTAGAGGTAGAATTTTTGTCAAAATGTGGTAATCATAGACAAGTTGAACTTGATGAAGTCCAACCTGAAAACAACGAACCAACGGAAGAACCTAAAGTTCATTTAGATGAAGAACTTTTGACACACTCCGTAGGTCACAAATGGTATCTAGACCTCGTGAAAGCTTGTATTTGATACAATAAAGGAGTCTTGATGTTCTCTTAGTTGAAGAGACTGGCCCTTTTACCTATAAAGAATCGATGTTGAAAATCGACTCCGTGAAATGGCAAGATGCCATGAAATCCGAATTAGACTTAATGCATGAGAATCAAGTTTGTGACTTGGTTCCGCTTTCCGAAAAAATTGTTCCTATCGGTTGTAAATGGGTTTACAAAAGGAAGCGCGGGCCGGATGGAAAGGTTGAAACCTATAAGGCCCGACTAGTAGCAAAAGATTACACGCAGCGACCTGGCGTTGACTACGATGAAATTTTTTCGCCAGTAGCAATGTTTAATTCTATTAGGATTTGGTTTCTATAGCTGCTTATCATGATTACTAGATTTGGCAAATGGATGTCAAAATGGATTTTCTAAATTGATTTATTGAGGAAGAAATCTATATGGAACAACCAAAGGGTTTTACATCCAGCGAGAACTCAGGTATGGTATTTAAGCTTAAGAAGTCTGTTTATGGACTTAAACAAGCTTCACGAAGTTGCAATCATTGATTCGACAAGATTATTAGATTGTATGGTTTTCTCAAGAATTCGAAAGAATCCTGTGTGTATCAGAGGGCCAATGGGAGCATGGTGGTATTTTTAGTCTTCTATATTTACGACATCCTAATCATTTGGAATGATATAGGGATGATGCAAGGCGTCAAAGCCTACCTCTGTAAGAATTTCTCCATGAAGGACCTGGGAGAAGCTTCCTACGTTTTAGGCATAAAACTATACAGAGATATAGAAAGGAAGCCGATTGGGTTATCCCAATCAACGTACATAGATAAGATCTTAGAATGATACAATTTTGGTAATTGTAAGACAACAAATATATTGTTCAGAAATGTGATTCATCTTTCGAAGAAGATGTGTCCGCAAACATAAGATGGAAAAGTTAGAATGTCTAACCAACATTGTGCTTCGTGTTTAGGCAGCATAATGTATGCCATGTTGTGTGTTAGGCCTGATATCGGTTTCGATGTTAGCATAACCAGTATATACCAGTCAATGACCATTGGATGGCCATTAAACATATCCTGAAGTATCTTAAGGTACAAAAGATAAGGTTATTATATATGGAGGAAGTGAACTACAAGTTAATGGGT
This sequence comes from Zanthoxylum bungeanum, assembly GCA_019454045.1. Lineage (NCBI taxonomy): Eukaryota > Viridiplantae > Streptophyta > Magnoliopsida > Sapindales > Rutaceae > Zanthoxylum > Zanthoxylum bungeanum. The sequence goes on from SKCR01029779.1 coordinate 76,792, forward strand.
ATACGGATTCCGACTTCCAATCGGATCCTGATGATAGAAAGTCTACATCTGGATTCGTCTTTACCCTTAGCGGAAGTGCAGTTTCCAGGAAGCGATCCAAACAGGGGTCAACAGCAGATTCCACCACAGAGGCGGAATACATTGCAGCTTCTGAAGCAGCAAAGGAAGTTGTATGAAGTAGGAACTTTATCACAAAATTGGGAGTGGTCCCAAGTATCGAGAATATGATTTCTTTATACTGTGACAATATTGGAGCCATTGCGCAAGCAAAGGAATCGATGGCACATCAGACGTTGATGCATGTGGAATGCAAGTACCATATCATTCGAGAGATTGTATCACGATGGGACATTGTCATGTGCAAGGTACCGACTGAAGATAATATAGTAGACCCGCTTATGAAGGCCATACCTCTAAAGTTATTTGATAAACATTTGGAGTCGATGGGTATTAGATACAATCGATATTGGCACTAGAGTAAGTGGAAGATTTTGTTAGGGTTGGTGCTCAAAGCGCTAATTTCCTGTTGTATTTCCTTGTAAATACTCTTGTAAACATTTTATTTTGAATAAAATGAACAGTTTCAATAATATAATATATCTCTTAATATGGTAAAGACGTAATTGACCTTAGAATGATTAGTTATGATACAGGTCCAAAAGCATCGCAACTAACAATGAGTTGTCCCATGACGTTGTCATTCTTAGACTGTTCCTGGTCAGGATTTACACTATTTGGACAGTAAAGTAAACCCGTTGAGACTGGAATATATGATTCCAATGGTTTCTTAATGAACCATGAGTCTTGGAGACTCGTATAGATGTGTAGGTGTTTATGGCAGATAAACAATGAACGACTAACCGAATATTCTTAATAGATAGTACACCAATGTCAGTAAGAATCTTCTCGGGTTGAGTAGCATTTGTGATTATTTGACTTGAGATACCACTGTGGGTATATGAGACATCCTCCACACTTAGATGGCAGTCACGTCACCGATCTATTTTGATCAGACCTCCGCATGTTCGTTGGGTGTGGATATATCCTCAGGATATCATGTGTGTGTCAAGATAGGATTTGTCAGTTCTTTGTACAGAGCATAGGTAATCAGCATTTGATTAGTAATCAGATAAAAACCATGGGCTCGTTGTACACTTTAGAAGTAAGTTCTAAGTGTTCTTCTAGAGATTGCTAATGAGACGTCGACATGATTATCCCTATAGAGATTTGACGTTTACATCTATATCTCTGGGATATATATGGATACATCTGACACATGAATTAAACATCTGCAATGACCTCGACCTGTATGATTCGGCGAGTTTATCTATGGTCTTCATAATTTACGGGTGGGTGAATTATGGACACGAAATTGGATTTCGTTATGGATATGTCTAAATCTATAGAGTCTCACTAATGAAATATACTCGTAGAGCACTAAGGTAACTTTTATGAATAATGTTGGTTATTTATAAATTTCTTAACGGTTAAACGAAGATACATGCATTAGGGATCAAACTGTCATTTCCTAATTACTATGTATTTGTATTTAATATATGATATTATTAAATACACATTAATTAATTGTCAAATTATGATATTTGACATATATCATTAATATATGTATTTGAGATATTTAAAGTAAATATAATACATATATTTGAGATATTAATATTTAATTAATTTATTAATTATTTAATTCTTAAATAATCAAAAAAATTAAAATATAAATATCTAACTTTATGATAAAGTTAGGAAATGATTACAATGTAAAATTTTGACATTACATTAAAGGAAATTGTTATCAAATTAATATTGATTTCTTTAAATTGGATTTAAAAATTGAAAATATCTATTTAATTTATTTGCTTCAAAAATTCGGCCAACCCTAGATATTTAATGTGTTAAATTCTTTCATTTTCTTCAACATTTTCCAAGCCTCTATAAACATAAAACAAAAGGTTTTGAGAGAAAAAAAGAAGGCAACAACAAAGAATTCAAGAAAGCTTGGTTTAAAGTATGTTTTTCCAACTTTTTATAAGAATGAGATATGTTCCTCTTGTTCTTGGCTATCACATAACATGTTTTTAAGTTTTTCTACTCTTTCTTCTTTGTGTTTTTGATGGTTGGAAGTTTGATGATGGGTGTATGCATGTATGATATTCAAAGAAAGCTTATAAGGTGTTATTAAGAATTCTTATGGTCATTTGATGATCTAGTTGCCATTTTAGAATTTTTGTGCCACTCCTAGATGACCTAGAATTTTTATAGAGTTATTTCAAAGTGTTTAGACTTGTTTGGTGTGGTAGAGACTTGATTGAAACATTAGATTTGATTAATTTGATGTAATTTATTCATATTGATGAAATTGTAAAATTAGGGTTTATACCCTTTCCAAATTTAAGGATATTCATATATATGATGTATTATGATGTGTATATGATGCATTTTTAATTTTGGGTTGATTGGATTTGATCTTAACTTGTTTTGAACAACTTTGGACCAAAATGCACAAATTGCATTCCTTGTGGTGCTCTCGGCAATTTAGTTATTTTTGGGGATTTTTTTGAAATTTGTAATATCATGTATTGGACATGTTGGCAATCATTTTAGAACTGATTTGGAATCATTCAAAATTATTTTTGAAAATTTGAGGACTAAAATGAACAAAAAATAAAGTGAACAAAATTTGCTTCTTCTTTCTCAAGCGATTTAGATGCAACAAGTGATAATTCCAAGCACATTTCATGCAAAGTAAGTTCTTTATCCCTTTTTCCTTTTCTAATTTCAATTTTAAGCTTGAATTATAAAAGCCCCAATTCACACCTTGCCTTACTCTAGCAAAGGGAATTGCATAGTTGGCATTGGTAGAGTTAGTAGCATGCATTTTGAGAAGTGTTTTGAAAGTATAAACAAGTAATGAGGTTTATAAGTGTATGAATATATTGAGGAAATCATGCTTGGAGATTTAATTATTCCTGATGATGGTTTGTGATGGGTTGATGAGATGAGATGGATTTTGAGCAATGTTGAAGTTGGAGAAGTGCTTATGTTAAAGGCTGATATGAAAGTGGGGTTTTACTTGAGCACTGTCTTTGAAGAGTCATTTTTGGTCCTGATATCATTAGAGAGTTGCGACTCTAATGGCCCAGCTGTTGGGATTTTAGCGCAGGAGCAGGGGAAGCGCTCGATTCGGGCGAAATCGCAACTTTAAAAACTTTTAAAATTACCAACTAAATTATTCAATATCCAATATGAATAATTCATTCATATTTCACCTAAACATATTTATTCAATATCAAATAACGACATAAATAGGATAGAAACATCGCGAAACTTTTACGAAAATATTTTTTCGCAAAATGGAATAAAACGCGTTCTTGTCCGAACTGACCAACCAATACACATGAGGGCTGCCCAGGTCAGCCCCAATAGTACTTGGGTAGTTCATGGGCTGCCAAAACAGTGCCCAATTCACTATTTGGACAACGAACACCCGATAAGCCCAAAATTCACCTGGCAATGCCATATTTCGCCTATTTCAACCCCGAAATAATTTTTGGCAATTGTTCCAATGCCCAAAACACATCCAATACATTATACGACATAATTTTCATCACCAAATTCACAGAAATTCCATATTTGATTTAGTAATTAAAAATATCATTTTTCATGGTTTAAATCCAATTTTCTCAAAATTAATCATATTAATACTTACACCAACCAAAGTAACCACAACTGAAGAACTCAAGAACAATTCTAGGAGTTACAAGAGGGATCATAACACTTTAGAATGGCAAAAAGTCATCAAATGAAAAAATTGAATCAATATTACACTAATATTATCCAATCTAACTTCACACATGCATTAAGCCTCCAAATCCATCCATAAAATCAAAAAGCCCTAAAATATAAGACTGGAAGAAACCCTAGAACTTGACTAGATGCTCAAAAACAAGAAACAAGATTTTTCTTGAAGTTTAAGAGTTATGAAGATTACCTCCAAATCTCATAAATTCTTAAACTTTTTCTTGATTTCTTCATTTTCTACATTGTTTCATCAAAAAAAATTTGAGAGCTTTTCATCTTGTGGGTTTCAGCCATGGAGTATAATGAATGAGAAAACAATATTTTCTTTCTTTAAATAGTAAGTCCTAAACGAATTTAGGGGGAAAAAAATGGAATTTTGGTCATTTGGTCAATTAATCTAATTAAATAATAATAATAAGCTTTAAGTTAACAAATCCAATTTTTAAACTTTAAGCTTAATAGAATCATGACACATGTAACCAATACTAATCAAACATATTGATTAACAATTATATAATATAGATATAATTTAATTATGTAGATATTTAACATTTAAACATCTAAATAATTAATTAATGTGATTATTATTATATATGTATTTTTATTTATATTAAATAACAAATACATACATTAATGGCATGAGTCAAAGTCTTATTTGACAATTAATTAATATATATCAAATCAAATCTTATATCAAGTACAAATACAAATTAATTATTAATTGACCTAAATGCCTTTAATGCATGTATTTTCGTTTAACCGTTTAAACGATTCGTATTACCTCATTTAATCCGGTGAAGTATTATAAATAATCTATATTATTCAAAACGTGTTACCCAAGTGCTCAACGAGTACGCTTCATATTGTGGGACTCTCTAAGTTTAGGCTCATCCGTCACGGAATCCAATTTCGTGTCCATAATTCACCCACTCATGAATTATGACGACCATGGATAATCTCGCTAAACTATGAAAGTCGAGGTCATTGCATACGTATAATCCCTCTGTCACAGGCTATTAATATTATACCAGGGATATAGATAAGAACGTCAAATCCCTAATGTATAATATAATCGACTTTTAAATTTATGATCTCTAAATAACACTTGAAACTCACTTCCGAAGTATACCACGACCATGGATTTACTAGATCGCAAGCACGTTCAAGATATATATGCCCTATGAACAGGAATGAAGGATTCTATATGATACTCACAGGATATCATGAGCATCATTCTACACCCAACGAACAAGCAGATGTCTAATCTAAATAGATTGGTGACGTCACTGCCATGAAAGTGTGGAGGATGTCTCATATATCCACAGTGGTATCTCAAGTCGAATGATTACTATGCTACTCGACTCAAGAAGATTCATATTGATGTTGGTGTACCATCTATTAGGAAATCTTCAGTAAGTCTTTCAATGTTTATCAAATAAACACCTACACGTCTATACGAGTGTCCCAAGACTCATGGTTCATTGGGATAAACCATCGGACCAAGTCTAGATATACGACATGTACTGGTCTCAGCGGATTTTACTAACCGACCCATGTCAGTAAATCTTGACTAGGAACTTTATTTGATAATATACTTCTAGTAGTGGCACTTCCCAATGTCAATTACAAACTACTTTGTAATTGTTCATTATAAAATATATTATCGGGTCTTTGTCTAATTTATACATATCACTAAACCATATTTAGTTTCAATCTAATCGTAATTAGATCGAATATGTATATAAAAGCAAGAAGTATTACCATAAATAAGTAATATTATGGAAAGTTAAATTGTTCGTATTCATAAATCTGACATAAATACGATCCGGATTGGCACTCCAAGCACTAACCCTAACAGTTTCTCTCATTTGCTCTAGTGCCAATCCACGGTATCATACACACATCTCAATATGTATCACATACACATGGCCCTCAAGAGTTAACCTATCACTCAAGAGGTAAGTAATAACAAGTATGCCCGCTTAACTTATTGAATTTTTCCAACAAAACCAATCGTTTCCTTTAGCCAGCATCATTCATATATTGTATAATCTAAGTTATATATCAATATGACTCAGATACGACATTAATATTATACTACAGCTACTGAGTTGTGTATGTATTTAGAAATAAAATCCAAATATTATGAGACAACAGTAAGCATAAAATTAATATCAAAACTTCTAATCTATAACGTCATTATGCAACTTCATAAGTCAATACTTCATAAGTTACAACTAATTCCACTAATACAGTAGAATTAACCGTGACACTCCCACTGCATCTTTTCTGACTCTATATGATGTAGACAATCTAACATCATAATTAGACTCAAAACTAATCTGACCCTAATGGTTGCAGGTTATATTCTCCATGAATATGAACCTTGTTCTTAATATCTCAAAAATAACAAAGAATATGTTTTAAGACCCATCCTATGGTTTATAACGTATCAAAATAACTGATAACAATTATGATTAAATTGATATCATTAATCGTACATAATATATTAGACATTATGCCATCATCCTATAATGCATAAGATTGACTAGACATTCCAAATAATTTCTCTTTCGATAATGGAATCATCCATTACGAAAAATAAATACTATATACAAGAGACACACTAACTGTCAAACAGTTATACTAACTATCACACAGATAGTCTTACTGTGTCCTTTATTAGATCATATATAATGCATGACTAATGGGAGTATCTCACAAGTCTCTTGTTTTATATAATATATAAAATTTTTTATCAAATATAACATAGACTACTCCCATTGCTTTCACGGAGAAAAGAAGACTTAGGTAAACCTTTTACCTCATAAACATTTCATTATTACATTAATAATGATAATGTCGTTAGGATATATAACACTAGAAAGAAATTTTTACGCTTCCACTGACCCTATTATCACATATGTATTCTCTATGCTTTGATAAAATCATACAACTGACTGTACCAATCTAGAGATCACAGATTTTTGGAAAGCTCACATGAGTCTACAATAGGCTCTATAAGCCATTATACAAAACTGCGATCTTAGCAGAATACAAACTTTATGGCCATTCTAGAACGAACTCTTCAATCATAGAAATCATAATAGATCTTTTCTTCGAAGAAACCATTCAGGAACGCCACTTTGTATTCCTAGCTAAAATACATAGTTTAATATACCAACATTACCCAACAGATCCTCAATTGTTCAATTTGTGTGATTAGAGACAAGTTTCCTTAGAATCTATAATAGATTGCTTAGTATAACCTTTCTCACTGTCATACTATAAAGATCAAACCTTTAATAAGCTTACTTTGCTTTTACTACGCAAATAATTTGCACATTTTATGAACGATTCATAACAACAGCTTAATCGATTTCAAAAACTTGATCGTAGTAAGCTACGAACAATCTTAAATCTATGATTCAATGATAACTTCCGAAATCGATATCAAATATCGCTCCCACTATAAGTAATAGGATAATTTTCTTCCATAAGAAAACAACAGAACCATTAAGTATCAAATACTTCACAAATGATTCTGACATCCTATTGGACTTATATGGAAGATGTCTAAGGGTCTTTTCATCTTATTAATTACGTAGTTTCATTTATAGTTTATCACTCTCACATTTGACTTCAATAAGTCAAGTCTTTTCTACAATCGTTAACATCTGATGTTACACACTAAGTAATAAAATAATTTATTACTCGGGATCATAGAAAAGATATTCTATTAAATAGAATATAATATTCTATTAAATATAATAAATGATAAACTTTTACATGTATATCTGAGGCGTAAATATTTTCAATTATATAACCATTATACAAAAGAAATATTCAAATCTCAAACTTTTCAAGATTCGAATTTTCTACCTATACATATCATATATGTAACTGTAGAAAATAATGGAACATTAATTAAAAGGATGAATTAGTGTTACTGGAGCATATCCCCAAGAGTATTGAAACTAATTCGGTAACACTCAATATCAAACGAACAAAATCATATAGGATTCAATTTCTCCCACTGACCAATACCATCACGATGGAATCGTAGAAGAATAATATTGAGTAAGAATCATATTCATTGAATAACCTTAGAACTAATTTCCATAAATTCATATGTTTGATCATATCAAACATCATTGAAAAATTCAAAGACTCATAATGAATTTTAAAGATACGTTTTCAAAACTTCAGATCGAATATCTTTAAACTAGTCAAAATATTCTATCCGCATTTCATCAGAAACATATTGAAATTTCTCGAACCTTTTCAAGATGTTCAATATGTGTTCTTTTACAAACACGTAACTAAGTCATGACAATTCATTAACTAAGTTACGAAGTAAAGAAAACTATCCAATGTAATTTATAATTCACTAAACTACATACATCTAATGTATTAGTTTAATAAATCTTGTGGTCCAATGACGATCATTAGTTAAATGAGATTTAATAACATTCCCGAATACAATATTCATTATATGGAAAAAGATATGTGTTGTGATCTCCTATCAGACCATCATTTACCATACAGAATAAGCATCTAATTCTTATGTGATAAAAACTCATAAAGCATTGTTCTAAGATATTTACTTAACCGAATATTTTTCTTATTGTTTATCTCTTCATCAATGACACTACTAGTCATATTAAAATATGAAATAACTGTTTATAAAGAACACCAATAGTCGCAAGTTCTGATATCAAATATCAAAACAATCATTAAATAAAATTTTAAATAACTAGATGGGAGATCTGGTATCCAATATCTCAGTTGTCGTATTGTGAAAATCAATATTCTCTATACACAACTATACACATCTCTTTTCTTTAGCTTTATAATTTGCCTTCAACTATTAACAATAATTATAGACAATTAATTAGCAAACTGTGTCTGACACACTACCTCTAAAGGTCACTAAAGCCAAGAAACGTCATTATCATATAAACAAATACCTAATGGGGATTTCTTAATGCCAGTCAAGAATCTCGAGACATGAACTAATTCAGGTCAATTCTTACTGCAAAAGAAACTATTCTCTCTAGACTATTATATCCTAAAATAAATATCTATTTAGATTACCTAATGTGACTTAGTAACTAAGTGACTAACCATCTTCGTTTTCCAAGAAAATTGGAGCAACAGTTCTCGATGGTTTAGACTAATATAATAATATCCAAGCCTAATCTTAATCTAGAACTTATTCTAAAAATCTGCAACCATAACGGAAAGTCAAAAAACATATATATAAAATATGCATGCAATGGATTAAAAGTTCAATTCTATCAACAATATAGAATAAGGAAACATAAGTGGCAATTTTCAAAAAATATTACACACTACTTTAGTTACAGATTTTTAACCCAGCAGTGCCTCCCACTACTTTACATAATACCGTAATCCCCAACGGAAAATGGGAATTCAAAAATTAAATCGAATTCCATAATGGGAAGTGGACCCCGTGAATATGTTTCGACTCACTGCTTTGGCACGTTCTCGCCTACGTATATTCATAGGCAGACAACTCACTATCAATCACACTCATTTCGACTCATGATTTTGGTCCTGATTGTTTCTCATTATGACAGCTTTGGCACGTTCACAAGGAGTCGTATCAAGGCTTCATTTGGTAGTGAGAAACTCAAGTTACTGATGTAGTCATGACAGCTTTGGCACGTTCAAGATTTCCACTTTCACTTGAATTTGTCTTTTATCATATAGGTTCTACCGGCTCAATTGAACTACCATCAGCCATAACTGCACAACTTTGGCACGATACAGCTACAACATCAGGAAATCATTTGCATCCTACTGACAAGGCGGACCAAGAAAAAGTATTCCTAGCACTAGTTACTTTAATGCCTTATTTAAGCGGGGACATTCCTAAAGAGGGTTTTGGTCTATATCAAATGCAAAAATTAATCTAGATCAATTTCTCAATCAGTTTAATTCTACCTGGAAAAACATAACTTAACTTAACCATTAAATCTCTGTTATGTTTTCTATTAGCGTAGAACCAAAAATTAAGAAATATTTAAATTACATGCATTTGCAAATATTAAAATTGGATTATATATCATATATCAAGCATGAAAAATGTAATGGATGAAGGATCAAACTCGCTATAATATCATTTTTGTTAGGGCTTTAGCACAGGAGCAGCGGAAGCGCGTGGTTCGGGCGAAATCGCAACATTAAAAACTTTTAAAATTACCAAATAAATTATTCAATATCCAATATGAATAATTCATTCGTATTTCACCTAAATATATTTATTCGATATCAAATAACGACATAAATAGGTTAGAAACATCGCGAAAATTTTACGAAAATGTTTTTCGTAAAATGGCATAAAACGTATTTTTGTCCGAACAGACCAAGCAATACACTTGAGGGCTGCCCAGGTCAGCCCCAATAGTACTTGGGCAATTCATGGGCTGCCTAAACAGTAACCAATTCAATATTTGGAGAGTGGACACCCGGTAATAATTTTCGGCAATTGTTCCAATGCCCAAAAGACATCCAATACATTTACACAACATAATTTTCATCACCAAAATCACATAAATTCCAGATCTGATTTGGTAACTAAAAATATCATTTTTCATGCTTTAAATCCAATTTTCTAAACATTAATCATATTAATACTTACACCAACGAAAGTCACCACATATGAAGAACTCAAGAATAATTTTAGGAGTCACAAGAGTGATCATAACACTCTAGAATGGCAACAAGTCATCAAATGATAAAATTGAATCAATATTACACTAATATTATCCAATCTAACTTGACACATGCATTAAGCCTCCAAATCCATCCAAAAAGTTTAAAAGCCCCAAAATATAAGAAATGAAGAAACCCTAGAACTTGTCTAGATGCTCAAGAACAAGAAACAAGCTTTCTAAGTTTAAGAGTTATGAAGATTACCTTCAAATCTGAAGAGTTTTCAATCAAGTCCCAAGAAGATAAATCAAGCATAAAAACGAGTATGAACACATCAAAGGAGTAAGGCGGAAACATAACTCACATTGAACGGTTTGAGATGCAACGAAGAAGATGCGTTTTCTGCCTCCCTTCATGCTCGGCAGTGGCGTCCTCATGCAGTGGGCTGCTCGGTTTCACTGGTTTTGGGGGCTGCAAGATTCGGCCATGGGAGACTCCATGGAAGCTCCAAGCTTCAAGCTCCAAAAATGGATTCCAAGCTCATAAATTCGTTTCCCTATCACCTATGTATAACCCAAGGTGTGTGCTAGCACTTGATTTTTGCCACAAAAACGTTATCTTGCTTCTCATTTTGTTCGGCAGATCCAGAACAAGAAGAAGAAGAAAACGGCTCCAAAACCGTGAAGGAGAAGAGGGAAAAATGAGAAGACCGAATGTGGTCCAAGAGAGAGAGAAAAGAAAAATGAATTTGGTTTATATATTTTCCAAAAATAAAATAAACCATATACAACTTTTCTATTTTCAAAATACCAAAAGTCAAAAGCTAAAAGGCAAAAACTTTCAATCAACTTTTCACCCATCACTTCTACTTTTACTTTAAGTCACATCACATCACTTTAATAAAGTGACATGTTGTCAAGTCACATCACTCAAAGTGACAATTGATTTGACGCATGATGTGACTAACGATTTGACGCTTGATGTGACTTGCGTGCCGCGCTCGAATTCGAAATGTGAATGCGCTCGCAATCACTCTCGGGCTCGGGTTCGCTAATTCCAAATTAACAAATTTTCCGTCGCGTCGTAATTAAATGATTACGCCTAGCGAATTCACTATTCATGTCGCTAACGAATTAATTCTAAATTAATTCGTTCGCCCGAATTAAAATCTAATTTCAATTCCGCGTCGAAATCTAATTTCGATTAATATATCGAATATATTAATTTTGCCGATTAATTCCAAATTAATCGTTCTCTCTCTTTAACGATATTTTATCCGAGATAAAATATCTCCGTAATTAATCCCAGATTAATTTTCTCTCTCGTCGAATTAATCCCATATTAATTTTCTCTCTCTTCCAATTAATCCCATATTAATTAAAGTGCGAGTTATACGTCATCGGTGAATCTTCAGGAAGCGACCCATGAGATCTCCGGATATGTTGGCAGTAAATATGGTCGTCGGATTATCCGAACACGTAAGCACCTCGTACTACGTTTATACCGATTTACAAGACACGGTTGGCTTCTAGCAAAGCGCCATGCCTACCCAATTCTCCAGAAATATTCTTACAGGAATATATAAATCTGTATCAAGCGTAGTATACCGTAGTATTGTGTATATCGGCCCAGTATCGGATAGTCACGTGCTAGGGCTGGGGCTGGATAAGTGTCTGCCCCGTCCGAAGCACATGTCGGATGTCTGGTAACTAGTCTCTATAATCGGATATACATGACCTTGTCATAATATCTCGATGGCTGGCCAGCACTTAAGAGCACTAATACCGTATCCTGCGTGACATCATCTCCACTATAACTGAAGTGATACTTCCGTCTCGACATCACACCCAATACACTACGACTCTCTGATAAACCCAGAAGCGGTGTACGCAGAGCCGGTAAAGCCCTGTACCACCAAGACCAAAGTCTACCGATTATCGCAAGTATTAGCGATGCAAGTCTCAAGTTAAGACTATACACACCTACCTTGATTTCGGCCTCCCATAGACACATAGTCATAATACCAATGGGATTCCGAGGGGTCTATCCAGAGCGAAGCTGTTTCCCGATTCTCCATCGGTGAAACACGACCTCCTATCGCACTTGCATAAGTATCCAATACTTAAATATATGAGAACTATGCCGGTGTGCCCTCACAACGCGCACAAGTGCAATACTAGCCTTTTCCGCATTATCGATGTCCTGTCTCGATAATACTCCGGCTAGGGATATATAATGATTAATCCTTCGTGGACTGATACTGTCTCATATCATCTCAATCCAGGAACTAATCATATGGACCTCTCTTCATTTATACATATATGGTGATCTAATCACAAATGATGAGAGTGCAATTTCCTTGTCACATAGTTAATTTGTACAACAACACCGTGATCTGTACAAATAGTGACGCTATGGGTCATATTATCCAACAATCTCCCACTTGGCACATAGCCAGTCACTCGAGTGTCTAACACCCGAACTATGTACGGTTCGCTCAAATTGCTGAGGAAAGGGTTTCGTCAGCGGATTTGCGTAATTATCTTTTGACGCGATTTATACGATCATCACATCGCCACGATGTATGATCCGAACGAATCAGATAAATATCTAAGTATGTATTTGGATCGTTGATGAGACCATTAATTCTTTAGCCTGTGCTGACGCCTAGCTCAGCTGCTAACATAACTATATCTAATCTAATTAGATTTGTATCGACCCAAATGACTTCTATTGCTGCTTCAGCTGCAACAACAACCCGCATTTGTTGTTTATTCGGTAACAGTATCTTGCTTGGAAGATTTCCAGATCACTGTACCATTCTTCAAACTTTATAGTACCGCAGTATTTACCGGTTTGGAAACTTGCAGCAGTGATCCTAGTCACTTCAAGTTCTCCTACTCCATAATTTAAGAGAGCATCTTTAGTTCTCTAAGATACTAATAGATGTCCTTAACTTCAATCCAATGACTATCACTTGGATTGTCCTGATTGTGACTCCATATGCTCAAAGCGTATGAGACACCATATCAAGTACATTTTAAATGTACAATTTCCCAGAGAGTGTTAACAACTCCAAATCTATCCCAGTAGATCTTTATTCCTTGAATAAAGGTTGTTACTCCCCAGAATTCTTCGGAGAATTTCTTATGAAAGCCAAGCTTTCACCGATTGCTTTATGGGAATTTCATTTCCAAGAAATGACATATTATCATTATTTTACAGGACATTCATGTCAGTGCACTCCCACTAACCCTTTTATATCACAAGAATCATTTCGTTTTGAATTAAATCATACTCCATTATGATTACATCAAAACTATAATTCCTAGAACCTATGCTTGCTTCAATCCAAACATGGATCGAATAACCTGTAAACCTTGTTTGCTTGTTATGGTACGACAAAACCGACAGGATGCTATAAACATCCTCCGAAAGGTTTCCTTTTCAGGAAAGCGATTTTCCGTTAAGCTGTCATATTTCATAAATGAAATACACAGCTTTAGCAAGCATTATCCAAATGGATTTACAATGGCAACAGGTAAAAGGTTGAACCGTTATTAACACAATGTTGATAACGATACCTTTCCGTCAAAAGCCCAGCTTTGTACGTTGGTATGTTGCCTTCCATGTATGTCTTCCTTGAAGACGTTTAATGTACCAATAGGCACAATGCCTTGTGGTACAACAACTAGTATCCAAAATAGTTGTTAAACATGGAATCCATTTCGGACTTATGGCACTTTGCCATAATAGGGAGTCGATACCTTGTATCACTTCCTCAAAACGTAATCGGTTGGTATACCTTCAAAAGATTGACATCTTTAGGAGGTTAGATCAGAAACCCATACCCTAGGTTGTTTTCTGACTCTCTTTGATCTACGCGGTTCTTGTGTATTCGAAGATTAATGGTATAGATTCATCATAGATGAACTATTTGTGTTCCATTAAGGACTTTGTGCCTTGAACAGTATTACTTCGATTTTCATCGAGTATCACTATCCTCCCACTGACCACTGCATATCGGTATTCCTCTCAGGAAAAACCGCATGGTGAGCAACAATCACATTGTTCTCATGTGAGATTTATAAGTACTATACTTATGGTTTCCCTTAGGATAACCTATATTGGCACTTATCCAATTTGGGTCCTTAGTTTGGTATTATCCAAACATATGCCTAACATCTCAAATAGTGAGGAATGAGAAACCCGGTTTCTTTCTCGTTCATATCTAATATGTCATCTGTCAAACAGATTATTATGGAACTTTATTCTAAATAAGTTATTGCACTGTTAAAACTTATCCGTTGAAGGAAATAGTAGCTCAGAGCGACTCATGATTAGCCTTATCATGTCTAACATGATTCGGTTAATCCGTTCGGACACACCGTCACTTTGACGTGTTCTGGGAGGAGTCCTCATTTGAAAGAATACTATACTCTTTCAAGTATATAAGAAACTTATTGTTTAAGTATTTTCCATTACGGTCTTACCGTGACGGTATAATACTATAGCCGATCTGTTTGTCTATTTCGTGTCGAAACTCTAAAATTTTCTGATTTGTGTTCTTCAAAAGAAACACATAACCATAACGTGATGCCACATCCGTTAAGGTCACGAAATATTCATGTTCACATCTAGCCTAGCTAGATATGGGCCCACTAACTTCACCATGAATAGGGCTAACAGATCGGTGGCCCTTTTACTATTACTAAGTAAATAGTATTTTAGGTACTTTACCTAATAAACTAGATTCGCAGACCTTATTTGAATAGTCAAATCAGTCCTAGTATCCACTCTTCAAAAGTGTGGATATACGAGTCTTGTATAATTGTGTCCTAGACAACAATGCCACAAATAAGTCTTTATTGATCAAATCAATTTGAGCTATTTATTTGTCATTTTATATGTTTGAGATTTTATTTATATTCAAAATATAAATTCTGTTATTTACATCTAATGTATTTATCTCAGTATCATCTTTATATAATAAAACACTTTAGTGTTCTAGAATATAAAGGTTTATCCGCAACGGTTGAACACTGATATAGAGATAATGTCTCTAGTCAAACTTGTTACACTATAACAGTTCCTAATTTAAGTACACACCCGAAGGGTAGTTCCTAAACTTAGGTATCTACGGTCGAAACAGTGACTTTCGTCCCGTTTCCGATTCGCAGAGAAATCTCGGCTTGAAGTCAGTATCCAGCTCATAGCGGATTCTGAACATCAATACATATATTTTATGTACCACACTAAGTATTTAAAATCCAATTTCAATAATAGTAGTGAACATAACTTTGACAAATATTTTTAAAGTTAGAGCCTTGCCCTTTCTTTAATTCCTTCGTGTCTTCCATATCCAAATGGTAGTCACTTTGGGATATGTCAATTATCCTTTAAATATTTCAGAAACCTTAGGCCAAGCCTTGGGTTCTTAGAATATCGAAACGATGTGCACCTCGTGCTGCATGCCCAATTGCAAACTTTGACTTTATCTCCTCTAGAATAGTCAATTAATTCTCCAAGAATTATAAATTGCAATTTTAATACTTCTTAAATCTAAAATTAGATTTATGACAAGTATATTAAATTAAGCATTAAAGTCATCATCACATAAATCTTCCAAAGATTTTATGCTCTACTTATTTTGCTTAATTTTGGGCTTAAGGTATAATAAGTTATTTTATCAAATAAAGTAACCTATTATTTATTCCCAATTTGAAAATTAAATTATTTAAAATATTTTAATCCCAGATTATATTTTAAATATCCAACTTTTCAATTTTATCTTGATTACAATAGTCCAACTATTTAATCAACGATTAGTGGTACTATATATATTATAATGATTATAATAGTCCAACTATATAATCAAATATAATCCAAATTAATTAACCTCAATTACATTGATTACTATAATCCAATTATAAAATCAACTGTAAACTGAAATTAATTAATTCAAATATATTGATTAATATAATCCAATTATATATAATCAAATATAATACAGTCCAACTGTTTATTAAAACAACAATTTAAATATTAGTCCAACTAACATTTAATCTAATGACGAAATAATTTAAATGAGCGCGTATGGCGAGTAATTGAACGAATATTGCAAATTCAATTCTTGCCTCCCACTATTTTTCGTCGAGCCTCTAACCCTCTGTCGAGTACTCGGGAAACCGTGTTTCCTAGTGGGCTAGGATCCCGTTAAATATCACACAATCTTGACTTTGGCCAACAAATTGTATGATAATTAACTAGGTAGATCTCGAAGATCAATTGGATCTCATCCAATTCCTAGATCCAGTAGGCGGATATCCAAATCCTAGACATATATCTTATATATGCCAATACATCCAATGTATTACCTAACCTTTTTCCTCTGAATCAACTAAGCCTTGCTTTGGCACAACAAACTTAGTGATCCCAGTCAAGTATGACCCATTGACCATGGAAAGCTTC
The DNA here is from genome assembly GCA_019454045.1 of Zanthoxylum bungeanum. Lineage (NCBI taxonomy): Eukaryota > Viridiplantae > Streptophyta > Magnoliopsida > Sapindales > Rutaceae > Zanthoxylum > Zanthoxylum bungeanum. Next base: position 93,754 of record SKCR01029779.1, read on the forward strand.
GTAATCAATGTCGATGGACAAGAAGTGGTCTTGACTTTGGCCAACAAACCACAACTTGGACAAGACACCGATATGGAACAAAGCTCTCGTGATTCAAACACATCTTCGACGGACAAAGGGCTTGACTTTGGCCAACAACCCAATGCCAATCTCGGATCTTGGGTAAGAATCACTCAATGGAAGGAAAAACACTTGATATTTTATGAGGGTTTTTCGCGTGCAATTGGTTACCATTTATTATCTTTATTAAGGTCTCATCATCATACACCCTTAAACATGCATTCTAAACACATAATAAGCGCATATGAAATAAAATAATAATGATATGCGGATGGATACTTTACATTGATCCTAGATCAAATCTCTAATTTTCTCTCTCCAAAACTAGCACATGTACTTACTTCTACCCGTTACACTACACTTCTAAAGAAACCTCATTTACATTGAGGGGAATAGGTGAGAAGAGAATACAAAGAGTATAGAGGTGATAAGGCTGGACACGCAGGTCCAATTAATAAATCAAATTTATTACAACAATTTCTAAAATTGCCTCACCCTTCTAATATCCATCCGATATACATTATTCAAACATCACAACCATGTATTCATACAAGCATGTTATCAATCAATCAATCAAATTAATTAATCTTGATAATTAGTGATCATCCAATGTTCAAACAACGATTTGATTTTGTTCGAGTCAAACTCGTTTTGCGAATAAGTACTCAAAGTACGAATTCTTGAATTAAATTAAACTACATAATTAAATCCAATTTAATACGCATTTAATTCTAATTCACTATTTAATTCCAAATTAAATATTACACTTTTATTAACGAACCTTTACGACTTAAATTCCAAATTTAATCGCAACGGGTCTCAAAGCCCGATTAACATCTAATGTTTATTTAATTAAAGTCCAATGGGCTTTTAATTAATTTCTATAAGGCGTGGACTTTTGGTCAACTCGGGTCAAACCGAAGAACCAAAATCCAATCCGGGAGTTACCCCATAAGCCTTTAAATTAATTTTGGCCCATTAGGCCCAATTAAATAATTAAGGTCCATTAAGTCATAATTGGACTTTATGGATGCGGTTTTAGGCCCAATTGGATCCAACCAAATTTGCCTAAACTCAAATTTGTTACAACAAAGCCCAAAAGCCCAATTACAACCTAACAAGCCCAATTTCCAAAATCAAGCCCAAATTAATTAACTTATAAAATTCCAAATTTCACAATTAATTAACCTAAGTGTAATACACAATCAATTACCCAATTAACATTTCTAAAACATCAATTAGCCTAATTAATCATGCACTTTAACAACCAAATAGTGTCCAACACAATTCAATTAAAATCAAACCCAATTTACATGCTTTCAAGTCTCGGCAATTAGGGGTTTTTCAATCCGATTCGGTTTCAATCCAATTGAATCCACAATCATCATTTCCCAAATCAATTCAATTCATCCAATGAATTAAAACAAAAAATCACAATGAATTTCATGTTCATTAAGATTCGGCCAAGCCACTTTAAAAGGGAAAAAATGTTCCAAATCAAAATTCAATCCAATTGAACTTCAAAACAACATTACCCAATTGTTTTAAGTCATCCAATGATCAAAAAACAAATTAATTCCAAGACATTAGGGTTCTTCCAATTTCGGTCATGCCTAAAATTTAGGGAAAAATGGATCCAACCAAATATCATGAAATTGATTATGCACAACATCAATTCAACCTCATTCAAGCATACTATACTAAACAATTTAATCATTTGATGCTCAAATTGAGTTTTCCCAAATTAAAGTTTTGGCCAACATTAAGCAAATTGGGGAAAATCAATCCAATCAATTTTTCTTCAAATTGATTACATATAACTCTAATTAAATCATATACAAGCATTATTAAACAAACAATTTGTCAAAATCATGCTTAAATCAAAAAGCCCCAAATTTAGCTCAAGAACCCTAATTCGTTTTATGCAACCAATAGCTCTGATACCATTGAAGAGTTTTCAATCAAGTCCCAAGAAGATAAATCATGCATAAAAACGAGTATGAACACATCAAATGAGTAAGGTGGAAACATAACTCACATTGAACGGTTTGAGATGCAACGAAGAAGATGCGTTTTCTGCCTCCCTTCATGCTCGGCAGTGGCGTCCTCATGCAGTGGGCTGCTCGGTTTCACTGGTTTTGGGGGCTGCAAGATTCGGCCATGGGAGACTCCATGGAAGCTCCAAGCTTCAAGCTCCAAAAATGGATTCCAAGCTCATAAATTCGTTTCCCTATCACCTATGTATAACCCAAGGTGTGTGCTAGCACTTGATTTTTGCCACAAAAACGTTATCTTGCTTCTCATTTTGTTCGGCAGATCCAGAACAAGAAGAAGAAGAAAACGGCTCCAAAACCGTGAAGGACAAGAGGGAAAAATGAGAAGACCGAATGTGGTCCAAGAGAGAGAGAAAAGAAAAATGAATTTGGTTTATATATTTTCCAAAAATAAAATAAACCATATACAACTTTTCTATTTTCAAAATACCAAAAGTCAAAAGCTAAAAGGCAAAAACTTTCAATCAACTTTTCACCCATCACTTCTACTTTTACTTTAAGTCACATCACATCACTTTAATAAAGTGACATGTTGTCAAGTCACATCACTCAAAGTGACAATTGATTTGACGCATGATGTGACTAACGATTTGACGCTTGATGTGACTTGCGTGCCGCGCTCGAATTCGAAATGCTAATGCGCTCGCAATCACTCTCGGGCTCGGGTTCGCTAATTCCAAATTAACAAATTTTCCGTCGCGTCGTAATTAAATGATTACCCCTAGCGAATTCACTATTCACGTCGCTAACGAATTAATTCTAAATTAATTCGTTCGCCCGAATTAAAATCTAATTTCAATTCCGCGTCGAAATCTAATTTCGATTAATATATCGAATATATTAATTTTACCGATTAATTCCAAATTAATCGTTCTCTCTCTTTAACTATATTTTATCCGAGATAAAATATCTCCGTAATTAATCCCAGATTAATTTTCTCTCTCGTCGAATTAATCCCAGATTAATTTTCTCTCTCTTCCAATTAATCCCAGATTAATTAAAGTGCGAGTTATACGTCATCGGTGAATCTTCAGGAAGCGACCCATGAGATCTCCGGATATGTTGGGAGTAAATACGGTCGTCGGATTATCCGAACACGTAAGCACCTCATACTACGTTTATACCGATTTACAAGACAAGGTTGGCTTATAGCAAAGCGCCATGCCTACCCAATTCTCCAGAAATATTCTTACAGGAATATATAGATCTGTATCAAGCGTAGTATATCGTAGTATTGTGTATATCGGCCCAGTATCGGATAGTCACGTGCTAGGGCTGGGGCTGGATAAGTGTCTGCCCCGTCCGAAGCACATGTCGGATGTCTGGTAACTAGTCTCTATAATCGGATATACATGACCTTGTCATAATATCTCGATGGCTGGCCAGCACTTAAGAGCACTAATACCGTATCCTGCGTGACATCATCTCCACTATAACTGAAGTGATACTTCCGTCTCGACATCACACCCAATACACTACGACTCTCTGATAAACCCAGAAGCGGTGTACGCAGAGCCGGTTAAAGCCTTGTACCACCAAGACCAAAGTCTACCGATTATCGCAAGTATTAGCGATGCAAGTCTCAAGTTAAGACTATACACACCTACCTTGATTTTGGCCTCCCATAGACACATAGTCATAATACCAATGGGATTCCGAGGGGTCTATCCAGAGCGAAGCTGTTTCCCGATTCTCCATCGGTGAAACACGACCTCCTATCGCACTTGCATAAGTATCCAATACTTAAATATATGAGAACTATGCCGGTGTGCCCTCACAACGCGCACAAGTGCAATACTAGCCTATTCCGCATTATCGATGTCCTGTCTCGATAATACTCCGGCTAGGGATATATAATGATTAATCCTTCGTGGACTGATATTGTCTCATATCATCTCAATCCAGGAACTAATCATATGGACCTCTCTTCATTTATACATATATGGTGATCTAATCACAAATGATGAGAGTGCAATTTCCTTGTCACATAGTTAATTTGTACAACAACACCGTGATCTGTACAAATAGTGACGCTATGGGTCATATTATCCAACAAAATCTCCTAAATTCCTTAAACTTTTTCTTGATTTCTTCACTTTCTTCCTTGTTTAATCAAACAAAATTTGAGAGCTTTTCATCTTGTGGGTTTCAGCGATGGAGTCTAATGAATGAGAAAAAAAAATTTCTCACTTTAAATAGTAAGTCCTAACCGACTTTAGGGGGAAAGAAATGGTATTTTGGTCATTTGGTCAATTAATCTAATTAAATAATAATAATAATAATAATAATAATAATAAGCTTTAAGTTAACAAATCCAATTTGTAAACTTTAAACTTAATAGAATTATGCCACATGTAACCAATAATAATCAAACATATTGCATAACAATTATGTAATATTGATATAATTTAATTATTTAGATATTTAACATTTAAACTTCTTAATAATTAATTAATGCGATTATTATTATATATGAATTTTTATTTACATTAAATAACAAATACATATATTAATGGCATGTGTCAAAGTCTCATTTGACAAATAATTAATATGTATCAAATCAAATCTTGTATCAAATACAAATACATATTAATTATTAATTGACCGAAATAGAAGCCAATTGCATGGTCTATAGTTAGTGATTGCATTGTGGTGTATCCGGCTGTCAGAGAACGTCTTCTGTTTTGTATAGACCAGATAGGTCTATGTATGTAATATAGAAGTTTCGTTTCATATGAGATGATTTTCTGCTTAGGTCCTAGCCCGAGTTTATTGAAGTCTGTGGATGACTTATTTTGATGTGTATAGACTAGCTATTTTCGTATTAGAAGAAGTTACCTTGAGTTGAAACCTTATGAGCCTTTGAGATTAGAGAATTCAGAGTAGTTATATAGTAGCAGTATTAGGTCATTTTAAGGCCATAAGGTTATTGGCGAACCTAAGGTATGTGTTCGAGACATTTGAGACTAAGAATTCGGTGTAGCACCGTAGCTGTGCTCGAAGTTAGGAGGGGTGTGATAAACGCTCGCAGTTATTGGTTAGTCAGGTTCTCTAGTTAAGAACCAAGTTAGTATAGTTTACCATTGACGAACAATTAAAGATTATAAATATGAAAAGAGCTACTCTTTAGCTTTAGTAGGTAAGTATGGAAATGATGAATATAACTAGATAATTTCTAGAAATAGATTAGAGAGTTTCCATGTATGCATTGTGAATCAGATAGGCAGGTATAAGGGGGAATTAATTTCAATGACGAAATTTTTTTAAGGATGGAAGAAATGTAATATCCCGAATATTCTCGGAACGGTTCTAGAAACTTTCTGAATTGAATTTTGGAATTTGGAATTGATTGATATTCGAAAATAAGGCTCTAAATATTGAAAAATAGATTGGAATTTTTTTTAAGTGAAGTTTAATCGCATGGGAAAACACGTGATTTCGAGAACTGGTTACGCGATTTCTGATTTTATTATTATACGCATAAAAGTTTATTATTTTGGCTATAAAGATAGCAAACAAACTCTGGGCACGTATCTCGACCCGGAACTACAACCGACAACAGGGGCACCTCAACCCTGGGCACGTATCTCGACCCAATACCACTGACAATAGGGACCTCGCCCTGAATATGATGATGTAGTGGGCACCTCGACCCTGGGCACGCATCTCGACCCGGAACTACAACCGACAACGGGGGCACCTCGACCCTGGGCACTCATCTCGACCCAATACCGCTGAAAATAGGGACCTCGTCCTGAATATGATGATGTAGTGGGCACCTCGACCCTTGGCACGTATCTCAACCCGGAACTACAACCGACAACGGGGGCACCTCGACCCTGGGCACGCATCTCGACCCAATACCGCTGATAATAGGGACCTCGCCCTGAATATGATGATGATGTAGTGGGTTTCGCCCCCAGATTCATACAGATATGGGCCTCGCCCTCAGACTGATGCTGATTATGGGCCTCGCCCTCAAATTGATACTGATGTGGGCCTCGCCCCCTATCTGATGTGAGCCTCGCCCTCAGACTGATGTGGGCCTCGCCCCCAAAGTGATGTGGGCCTCGCCCTTAGACTGATGTGGGCCTCGCCCTTAACTGATGTTGATGTGGGCCTCACCCTCTATCTAATACCGCTGTGGGCCTCGCCCTCAAACTGATACTGACGTTTATATTTCCAACTATTGTATTACTTCTCATCGAGATAGCTTGGGTAGCTAAACATATTTTCGTCCTCAACGAATGCTTCATGTCAAAACCTGAGAACCTTCGAAGTACTCGATATACTCAAACCCGATCATCTGAACAGGTGATCTAAACTATACTCCTAGTGAGTGTGTGCAAAGGCTCTTTTGCAACTTATTCCTTAAGCAAGCCAACTCGATGATTTCGCTTCGGAGAATCAGACCGATTCTGTGTCACATTCTGTGATTACTTCGGCATACTCAACTTGATATGGTCTTTTTTATTTCGCTTTGGTCTCTTTCTTGTCATTCTTTTTCTTTCTCTTTTCCCTTTTTTTTTTCTTTCTTTCTTTTTTTTTTCTCTTGACTCACCTACCCTTTAAGGTAGCATTTCTCCTCATGGTGGTCCTAATACTCGCCCATGGATATCTTCACGCTTATCGGTTATAGGCGGTCTTTTTTTCTTTTCTTGTCATCGCAGAGACTGTCTTTCTTTATTTCCAACCATATCATGTATTGTAGCGTACGTAAACCAGAGGGACATCCAAGCAAACAGTCATTCAACAATCCACCATCTCTTCAGCTAGTCATCTCATCAACCGCTCGGGCTTCTACTGTTGAGATACCTTTTATCAAGTGCTTCATAAGTCTAGCCAAGATCAATCCATTCAGAATACCGGATAAGAGCACGTCTCGCACTTCTCGTTTCTAAGGCTTCTCCCTACAGCACACAATGTCATCACCGGACATATGTTTAACCATCAAAAACTTCTCTCTAACTTCTTTTTTCTCTTTTTTTTTCTTTTTTTTACTCACTCCAAGGAATTCCTTTCTACTGCTGACAATGCGGGCCTCGCCCCCTGAGATCCATACCCCAAAACTCAAATTCATATGGGCCTCAACCCTCAAAGTACTACCCAAATCTAATACAGTGCTTTCACAATTTCTGATTGGCTTGTCTCTGCTGTTTCCTCTTTTTTTCTGTCTTCGACACCTGCAAATACAAAATAAAAACACAAAACACACAAAAAAGAATGCAAGAAATGGGTTACGTGTATGCATGCATGCATGAGTTTCTTTTTCCCATCGGGTTAGATCTTCTTGCGGGTGACTAGCCAGACTACTCTCCCTCAGGCAAAATACAGCTTCAATCTGTCAACATTGATCGGCTCGGTGAACTCATTCCCTTCCAAGTCTGACAGTCTCACTTCTCCATTTCCCATTACCTTCTGAACAATGTATGGTCCTTACCAATTTGGTATGAACTTCCCTATTGGGTCTGTCGTCGACGGCTTCGACTGCTTAAGCACTAAATCACCCTTCTTGATTTTAGAAGGACGCACCTTCTTATTGAATGCTCGGGCTAACCTCTTCTGATACATTTGCATGTGATGCAAGGACTTCATCCTCTTCTCGTCCATCAATGCTAACTGCTCAAACCTCTACGAGGTCCACTCTCGTTCAGGCAACTCTGCTTCTGCTAATACCCGCATAGACTGTATTTCAACTTCCACCGGCAATACCGCTTCCATTCCATAGACCAAAGAGTAAGGCGTAGCTCCTGTCGCTGTTCTCACAGATGTCCTATATCCCCACAGGGCATACGGCATCTTATCAGCCAAGTCCTTGTAATTCTCTGTCATCTTCGCCAGGATCGTCTTTATCATCTTATTGGCTGCCTCGACTGCCCCATTAGCTTGCGGCCTGTATGGTGAAGACTTATGATGACCTATCCCATATTTCTATAGCATCGTTTTGGTTTCTCCCTGAAATTGGACTCTGTTGTCCGTAACCACGTGATGCGGCATACCATATCAGCATATGAGGTTCCGGCTTATGAACTTAGCCATCTGCTTTGCCGTGACATTGCAGAATGACTCGGCTTCTACCCATTTCGAGAAGTAGTCCACTACCACTACTATAAAGCGATGTACATTCGACGCATTCGGCCGAATCTTCCCAATCATATCAATTCCCCAAGCTGAGAAAGGCCATGGCTCTGACAACCCATGCAACTCTGTGTGCGGTAAATGATTCAAATTCCCATGCGTTTGACAATCATGACAGTGTTTCACCAGTTTCGCGCAATCAGCTTCCATGGTCGACCAGTAAAAGCCTTGTCTCATAATCTTGCGGGCAAAGTTCAATCCGTTCATATGCGATCCACAGACACCAGCATGCACTTCATCCATTATCTTTTAAGCTTCTTCCTTTCTCAAACATTTCAGCTGAATACCATTCGTTTGCCTCTTGTACAGTTCTCCCTTCAAACTCACATATTGAGCAGCCAACTTCTGAACGGTGATTCTGTCTTTTCTGCTCGCTTCCTCTGGGAATTCCCCATGTTCCACATACCTCTGAATATCATGATACCAAGTTTTCCCATCATCAACCTCTACTTCCAATATTCTCTCTATCTCATAGACTGGTTTACTCGCCGTCGTCAACACAAGTGGTCTCATTACAAATTTCTCAGGATTCTCCCAAGTCGCGGCTAGTGTCGCCAATGCATCTGCCATTTGATTTTCTTCTCGCGGTAAGTGCTGGAACTTACAGTCCAGGATGGCTTGTGCCAGACTTCTGAGGTGAAATAAGTACGGCTTCAGTCGTTCTTCTTTTAACTCTCATTCTCCTTGCATCTGTCGGATCACCAACATCGAGTCTCCATAAACCTCTACGTTTGTAGCTCTCAAGGCTATCAATGCAGTCAATTCGAATGCACACGCTTCATATTCAGCCATGTTATTAGTTACTCCGAATGTCATCCTTTTGGCCATAGGCAAAGTCTCTCCCCCAAGGGTTACAATTATAATCCCGATTCCGGCTCATTTGCAGTTTACTACTCCGTCAAAATACATCTTCCATCCTTGGACTGCTATAGCTTGGATTTCTTCGTCGGGGAACTCAAACTTGTACTGATCCCCTTCGACAGGTTGCATTGCCAAGAAATCTGCCACGGCTCGTCCTTTAATCACCTTGGAAGTGAGATACTCAATATCAAATTCTGTCAGTAGTACCAACCATCTGCCCAATTTTCCAACTAGTGAAGGAACTAAATACAGGTACTTCAAAGGATTCTCCTTTGTGACCACTTTGATCTTGTAAGACTGGAAATAGTGGCGTAATTTCGTGGACGCCTATACTACTGCCAGACAAATCTTCTCCACTTCCTGATAGCGAGCTTCGTACGGAAGCAGCTTTTTACTGAGGTAGTAGATAGCGTGCTTTACTCATGTCTCATTGGCTTGTACCATCATCGCCCCCAGCGCTTTGGGTTCAATAGCCAAATAAAGCACCAAAGGTCTGCCCTGTTTCGGAGGTCTCAGAATGGGAGGTTTCACCAAATATTCCCTTATTCTGTCAAATGCTTCCTGACACTGCTCGTTCCACTTTACCGGCTGATCTTTCCTCAACAACTTGAAGATGGGCTCACATACTGACGTCAGCTTGGCAATGAACCGACTAATATACTGGATTTTCCCTAGGAAAGCTCTGATTTCTTTCTCTGTCTTTGGTGCCGGCATTTCTTTAATAGCCTTGATCTTTTCAGGATCCACTTCTATTCCACCCATTCCCACTGTGTGGCCGAGTAGTTTACCCGATGTTACTCCGAATACACACTTCTTAGGATTCAACCGCAATTTGTACTTGTCCACTCGTTCAAGGAACTTTTCCAACGCTTCTATATGCCCCTCTCTTGTCTCTGACTTGACCATCATGTCATCTACGTATACCTCAATTTCCATATGCATCAGGTCATGAAACAAAGTAGTGGCCATCCGCTGATAAGTGGCTCCGGTATTCTTAAGCCCAAATGGCATCACCTTGTAGCAGTAAGTACCCCATTCTGTAACAAAGGTGGTCTTATGCTTATCTTCTTCGGCCATGAGCACTTGATTATATCCGGAGAACCCATCTGCAAATGAGTACATGGCAGACAACGCCGTACTATCTACAAGCACATCTATATGCGGTAAAGGAAAGTCATCATTTGGGCATGCCTTGTTAAGATCTCTATAGTCAACACACATTCTAACTTTGGCATCGTTCTTCGGCACAGGCACGATGTTGGCCAACCACTCGGGGTATTTCACTACTTCCAGGAATCCCATGTCAATTTGCTTCTTAACTTCCTCTCTGACCTTCTCGGCCCATTCGGGTCTCATCCGTCGGAGCTTTTGTTTCACAGGTTTCATATTCAGATATATTGGTATGACATGCTGGGCAATACCTCGATCGACCCCAGGCATGTCTTCGTAAGACCAAGAAAACACTTTGGAATATTTAATCAATATATCTTTTAAGTTTTTCCGCTCTTCGGCTGTAACTTCACTCGCAATCAAGATTTCCTTGGGGCTCTCAGGCGTACCAAGGTTGAATGCGTCTGTTTTGACGGAGTTGATATCGAATATGCTTAAGTCATGCAAGTTAGAAAGTGGATACTCAGTCAAGTAAGCAAAATTATTGTCTTTATTGCCAATAATATAAGGAGTACACTCAAACAAATCTGGAAGGAAAATATCCTAATCATCTTCAGATATTTCTCCCTCTACAACAGGATCCTTCTCAGGTTTCTTCTCTTCCTCGAGTGTTTGGGTCTGAAGCTTCATAAGTTCTTCTTCCCACTATTCTTTCTTCATTTCTTCAACCAGCGGATTTTCTCCCAACATGTCCTGGAAGATCTCGAACCCTGGTACCACAATCCCATTCACTTCTACAGGTTCATGCTCTCCTTGATACCACGATGCTTTAACGAAGCATTCCATCAACTTCAGCCCCTTCTTCTTGGATTTTGGTTTGTCCTCATTAGAACTGTATCCCAAACCCTTCCGAGTATTCTGCTCCTTGAAATCTGGCAGTCTCGAACCTTGGCCTGGCTCAAATTTCATCTTCTCCATAATTCGGGCTACCTTGGGGTCCACCCACTCCTCAAAAGTCGCCGACACTTGGAACCTCGTAAAAGGTTGTATTTCCAAGGTGGCTACAGCATTATCCGCTTCAGCTAGTATGGTGACAATTTCCCCTTTCATATGGGAACTTAATCATCTGATGTAGAGTAGAGGGCACCCCTCCAAGCCCGTGAAACCAAGGCCTTCCCAACAATAAGGCAAACATGGCTGGGATGTCCAGCAATGTAAATTCAACTTCATCCTCTACTGGGTCAACCTTGACCATTGCGATAAAAGTACCTTCGACTCCTCGCTTGCTATCATCATAGGCTTTGATAGTCATGTTAGAAGGATTCAAATCAGTTGTCTTAATACCCAGCCTTGCCAGAATCTTCAGTGGGCACACATTGATGGAAGAGCCATCATCCACCATTACGCACGAAGTTCTCTTACCTCTCACCTCAGCTCGGATAAAAATGGGCCTATTGTGGTTTATCCCTTCAACCGGGAGTTCTTCATCAGATAAGGTTATCTGCATAGTCTCTTTCTGCACTGACCCCACAAATATTGCAGGATTAGCATCATCGAGTACGACTATTTTGCTCAGAGCCTCCATCATGGCCCGCCTGTGTTCTCCAGATGCACACAATAATTCCCAGATGCTTAAGTGTGCCCAAGTCTTCTTCAATTACCTCAGCACTACATCTCCTTCAGCATTCTCGGCCACTTCCCGACCATTTTTCAGCGTTTCCTTCCTCTTTTCAACAGTATTATTGTAAAAGCGCCCACTCCGGGTCATGCCTTTCACCTCCCCATCCTTATCACTACTAGAGAAGTTTTCCCAGAAATCCTTCTTCTGTTCAGTCTCATCTTCACTATTGTTGTCCCAGATGCCTAGGCATAAGGCTTGGTGGTCAAGGGTTTGGAGTACAAAGTCCTCGGGTAAGCCGGAATTGATCATGTAAGTAGGTGGGGGGACGGAATGATAATTGGGCAAGGGATTGCGGTGTGTGTTTGGCTGGTCTCTTTCAGGGTTGGGGATTTTATGGGAGTCGATTAGGTCTTGGATCTCATGTTTGAGGCGACCACAACTGTCAGTGTCATGGTCTTTTTGCTGGTGAAAGTGACAGTACTGGTTCAGGTAATAATGTGGTGGTAGGGGGTTAGGAAGTTGTCGTGGTTCCAAGGGTTTGAGAAGTCTTTGCCTTGCCAATTTCTCGAATACATTAGACAAGGGCCTTCCCAGGTTCGAGAAGCGCCGATTTCTGACGGCGGCCACCTCAGCTGAGACAGGCTTAGTACCTGATGATCCTCCAATAGGTCTCCTGTTTAGACTATAGAACTTTATATTCTCGGCCTCTTCCTCCTCAATGTCCATGACAGTTTCCCTCAATTGTCGGAAATCTGCTATCATGGAGGTCATTCTCCTCAGCTTACCATAGATCGAGGGCTTAGTCCCCTTGATGATCATCTTAATCTGATCTTTTTCCGAGGACCTGGTCTGTATCTTCAAGAGCTGGCTTCTCCAGCGGTCAACATACTCTTTAAAGCTCTCCTCAGGCTTCTGCTTAGTATTCTCCAAGTCACGGAGGGACAGGTCGATTTCTAAGTCGGTCATATACTGCTTCAAGAAGGCATCAGCCATATCCCTCCAATCTTCTTTAACCTTCTTCTCAAGGCTATGATACCAAACCACAGGTTCCCCCTCGAGTGACATCCCGAACATTTTCTGGACCTGACGCTGAGATAGGCCAACTGAACTCATCACCGAGATATATTGTCGCAAATGGACCCTCGGGTCCCCATTTCCATTAAACTTAGCAATATCAGGCATCTTGAACTGCGCGGGCAACTACTCCTCAAAGGTCATTGAATCATAATCCAGTAGATCCTCATGCTTCCCCCTCAGCTTACGGGTGACAGACTCCATCTGATCACGGAGCCTTTACATTTCAGCCTGAGTTCCGGATATCCTACCAGCGGCATAGTCAGCCAGATCATCATCAAATACCGGAGCATCATCGTTCTCTCCATTTGGAGGGCTCTCCCGCCTCTCATTCTCAGATCCTCCCACAGCGCGGGGCATAACCATATTAGACATGGCAACAGTCAGAGCTTACAGTTGTTCAGTCATCTTGGCGAAGTTAGCTTCCATCTGATCCATTCTAGACCCCTCGTTGACGGATTCACTCATATTCGCCGAAGGTCTTTTGACTAATCTGCCCTCTTCTCTAACCCAACGGGAATCTATGTTGCCTATCTTAAGGCCATGTGTTAGTGCATATGTGTGCGATGCTTGTAATAGATATAATTATGAAAAGAAACTTTAAACTACTTGGCCCATTATCATTTTAAAGTATTTAATCACACCATCGCGCGGTGTAAACTTGTCCCAGTTGAAAAGGCCCAACAGGTTTACACTTTACAATGATATTGCTAAATGACTTCAAATGATAAAAGGCCCATTCACAAAGTGGCCCACCGGTATTTTAGAAGCTTTTGGTCCAACTGTCAAAGGGCACGAACTTGTCCCAGTTTAAATGGCCAAACAAGTTCACATCTTTTGACAAAAGTGTTGGATAATATGACCCATAGCGTCACTATTTGCACAGATCATTGTGTTGTTGTAGCAAATTAACTATGTAATAAGGAAATTGCACTCTCATCGTTTGTGATTAGATCACCATAGATATATAAATGAAGAGAGGTCCCTATGATTAGTTCCTGGACTGAGAATGATATGAGACAGTATCAGTCCCCAAAGGTTTAATCATTAAATATCCCTAGTCGTAGTATTATCGAGACTGGACATCGATAATGCGGAATAGACTAGTATTGCACTTGTGCGCGTTGTGAGGGCACAACGGCATAGTTCTCATATATATAAGTATTGGATACTTGTGCAAGTGCGATAGGAGGTCGTGTTTCAACGATGGGACGGGAAACAGCTTCGCTCTGGATAGACCCTTCGGAATCCCATTGGTATTATGACTAGGTGTCTATGGGAGGCCGAAATCAAGGTAGGTGTGTATAGTCTTAACCTGAGACTTACATCGCTAATACTTACGACAATCGGTAAACTTTAGTTTTGGTGGTGGGGGATCTTAACTGGTTCTGTGTTCACCTATTCTGGGTTTATCAGAGAATCGTAGTGTATTGGATGTGATGTCAAGACGGAAGTGTCACTCCAGTCATAATGGAGATGATGTCACGCAGGATACGGTATTAGTGCTCTTAAAGTGATGCGCATCCAATCGTGATATTATGACCAGGTCATGAATATCCGATTATAGAGACTAGTTACAAGACATCCGATATGTGTTTCGGACGGGGCAGACACTTATCCAGCCCCAGCCCTAGCACGTGATTATCCGATACTGGGCCGATATGCACAATACAATTGTATACTACGCTTGATACAGATCTAGATATTCTTTGATGAATATGTCCGGAGAACTTGGGAAGACTTGGTGCTTTGCTAGGAGTCGACCTTGTCTCGTAAATCGGTAGAACGTAGTACTGGTACGTACGTGATTCGGGCACTCCGACGACCGTATTTACTGCCAACTTATCCGGGGATCTCATGGGTCGCTTCCCGATAATCCACCGATGACGCACAACTTGCACTCTTGAATAATCTGGGATTATATAGAAGAGAGAGAAAATTAATCTAGGATTAATAACGGAGATGTTTTATCCGGGATAAAATATTGTCTAGAGAGAGAGAGCGATTAATTCGTATTAATCGATGTATTAGACGAAATTAGATTTCGACGCGGAATTAAAATTAGATTTTAATTCGGGCAAACGAGTTAATTGAGAATTAATTCGTTAGCGACGTAAATAATAATTTCGCCGGGGGCGATTATTTATTTAAATTCGATTGAATTAACGTCGCGACGTAAGCTCGGTATTTCGGAAATATCGAACCCGAACGCGTGTGAGTGCACGTGGGCCCACTTTCATTTGGGAACGTGTGGGGCCCACATGACACATGTCATTCTAATGCTTTGCATGTAGATTGTGTACATTGTACTCAATGTCATTGCATGTAGATTGTGTACAATGCACTCAATGTTATTGCATGGAAATTGAGTGTTTTATACTCTAAGCCATTGCATGTTAAGTGTCATAATTTTATTATTAATTTAATAAATTATGGCATAAATATAAATTGATTTTTGGTAAATCATTTTAATTAACATAACACAAATTCTTCTCTCTCAATTTCTCTCTTCTCCTCACGAAATCTACAAAGTGTGGACTGTTTTGGAAGCCAAAAACCGTGAGCTAAAGGGAAGCAAGAGTGGTTTCTCATGGTGAGAAATCAAGTGCTAGCACACTTACAAGTCTTGCGAAGGTGGTAGGGAGGTTCGACCATGAGACGGGATCCATCCGACGATGCTAGGAGCTCCGTTTCTTCACTTAATTTTCTGTTTTTGTAGGCAGTGGACTGCATGCAGTAGGCTTACATGGCAGTGCGTTTTTGGGCTTGAATCGTCTCCAAATCGACTCTACCGATCAATGTGAGTATTCCGCTACCTCCGTTGATGTGTTCACACATAATTTCATGTCTTGATTTGATCTTGGGACCTTAGAATTTACCAACAATGGCATCATGAGCTAATGTTGCAAGCATGAAATTATAGGGTTTAAAATTTGGGTAAATGTGATTTGAGCATGATTTGAATAAATTGCTTGTTTGAGTATGTTTATAACATGTTTAAATTCATTTTGGTTGGACCAATTTGTTGAAAATTGATTTGGAATAATTTTCCCCAAAATATCATGTTGGCCGAATGTGTATAATGAATTTTGGGTTCTTGGAATTTTTTCATTTTAATTCATTGGATGAGTTATAATGATAAATGATGATGTTAATTTGAATCGAATTGGATTAGATTTTGAATTGAACATAAACCCTAAAATCTATGTGTTGGCCGAATGTGATATGCCCTTGAATGTCTTGGTATGTTTTGATTTTATGAACATTGGATGTGTATGAAATCATTCGGGAAGTTAATACGTTGTCGATTGTGTAATTAATCGGATTGAATTCAAATCGGACAAAATAACCTTCCTTGGCCGAGACTTAGAAGCATGTAAATGGGTTTGATTTTTCATTATGTGTTTGACATGTGATAATGAATTGAATATGATTAATAAGACTAATTTGGTGTTTTAAAAATATTGATTTAGTCGATTAATCATGTAATGCACTTTAGGTAATTAAATTGCGTAATTGGATTAGTGTAATTTAATTATTAGGCTTAAATTGGATTTGGGCTTGAATTGTTGTATTTGGGGCTATTGGGCTTGATTTATCAAGTTTGGTTTAGGCCAAGTGGATTGGATCCAATTGGGCCCAAAACCTTAACCATAAAGCCCAATTGCGACTAATGAACCTTTAATGTTCAATTGGGCCTAATGGGCCAAGATTGATTTATGGGCTTATGGGGTAAATCCCGGATTGGACTTTGGTTATCGGTTTGACCCGAGTTGACCAAAAGTCCACGCCTTAAGAAATCAATCAAAAGCCCATTGGACTTTAATTGAATTGACGTTGGACGTTAATCGGTCTTTGAGACGCGTTACGATTAGATTTGGAATTTAAATCGTTAAAAGGTTTATTAAATAAAAGTGTAATATTTAATTTTGAATTGAATAGTGAATTAGTATTAAATACATGTTAAATTAGATTTAATGATGTAGTTTAATTTAATTCATGAATTCGTACTTTGAGTACTTATTCGCAAAAACGAGTTTGACTCGAACAAAATCAAATCGTTGTTTGAACATTGGATGATCACTTAATTATCAGATTAATTAATTTGATTAGATTGATTGATAGCATGCTTATGTGTGTGAATACGTGGTTGTGTTGTATGAATAATGTATATCGGATGGATATTAGTCGGGTGGGCAATTTTAGAAATTGTTGTAATAAATTCGATTTATTAAATTGGACCTGCGTGTCCAGCCTTATCACCTTCTTTCTCTTTGTATTCTCTTCTCACCTATTCCCCTCTATGCATATGAGGTTTCTTTAGAAGTGTAGTGTAACGGGTAGAAGTAGTACAAGTGCTAGCTTGAGTGAGAAATGGAGAGATTTGATCTAGGATCAATGTGTTAAGTATCCATCCGCATATCATTATTATTTATTTTCATACTCGCTTTATTATGTATTTAGAATGCATGTTTAAGGGTGTATGATGATGAGACCTTAACAAAGATAATTAAATTGGTAGCCAATTTGCACGCGAAAAACCCTCATTAAATATCATGCGTTTTTCCTTCCATTGAGTGATTCTTACTCAAGATCCGAGATTGGCAGGGGTTGTTGGCCAAAGTCAAGCCCTTGTCCATCAAAGATGTGTTTTAATCACGAGGCTTTGTTCTATATCGGTGTCGTGTCCAAGTTGTGGTTTGTTGGCCAAAGTCAAGACCACTTCTTGTCCATTGACATTGATTACGAAGCCTCCATGGTCAATGGGTCCGCGCTTGACTGGGATCATCAGGTTTGTTGTGCCAAAGCCAAGGCCTAGTTGATTCAGAGGAAAAAGGTTAGGGTATATATATTGGATATATAGGCATATATAAGATATATGTTTAGGACTTGGATGTCCACCTAACCGGATCTAGGAATTGGATGAGATCCAATTGATCTTAGAGATCTACCTAGTTAATTATCATACAATTTGTTGGCCAAAGTCAAGATTGTGTGATATTTAACGGGATCCTAGCCCACTAGGAAACACGGTTTCCCGAGTACTCGACAGAGGGTTAGAGGCTCGACGAAAAATAGTGGGAGGCAAGTATTGAATTTGCAACATTCGTTCGAATACTCGCTAAACACGCTCATTTATATTTTACTCGTCATATTAATCAAAAGTATTAGTTGGACTAATATTTTATGTTGTTTTAATAAATATATATAGTTGGACTATATACAAACTCATTCAATATATAGTTGATTTTGTAATTGGATTATAGTAATCAATATAATTGAATTAAATGATAGTTGATTTTATAATGGGATTATAGTAATCAATATTAAAATATAGTTGATTAAATAATTGGATTATTGTAATCATTATAATAAATAGTACCTTAATAATTTGATTAAATAGTTGGACTATTAAAATCAAGATAGAATTGAAAGGTTGAATATTTAAAATATATAATCATTGGATTAAATGTTTTAAATGATTTAATTTTCAATTGGGAATTAATAATAGGTTAATTTATTTGATAAAATAACTTATTATTACTAAGCCCATAATTAAGCAAATAGTAGAGCATAAAGTCTTTGGAAGATTTATGTGATGATGACTTTAGTGCTTAATTAATATACTTACAATAAATCTATCTTTAGATTTAAAAGTATTAAAATTGCAATTAATAATTCTTGGAGAATTAATTGACTATTCTAGTGGAGAAAAGTCAAAGTTTGCAATTGGGCATGTAGCACAAGGTGCACATTGTTTCGATATTCTAAAACCCAAGGCTTGCCCAAAGGTTTGTGAAATATTGAAAAGGTAATTGACATATCCCAAAGTGACTACCAGTAGGATATGGAAGACACGTAGGAAAGGAAAAGAAAGGGCGAGGCTCTAACTTTAAAATATTTGTCAAAGTTTACTACTAGTATTAAAATTGGATTTTAAATACTTAGTGTGGTACATAAAATATATGTATTGACGTTCAGAATCCGCTGTGAGCTGGATACTGGCTTCAAGCCGAGATTTCTCTGCGAATCGGGAACGGGACGAAAGTCGCTGTTTCGACCGTAGATACCTAAGTTTAGAAACTACCCTTTGGGTATGTATTTAAATTAGGAACTGTCATAATGTAACTAGTTTATCTAGAGTCATTATCTCTATATCAGTGTTTAATCCATTGCGGATAAAACCTTTATATTCTAGAACACTAAAGTGTTTCAATATATAAAGATGATACTGAGATAAATACAGAATTTATATTTTGAATATAAATAAAATCTCAAACATATAAAATGACAAATAAATAGCTCAAATTGATTTGATCAATGGAGACTTATTTGTGGCATTGTTGTCTGGGACACAATTAAACAAGACTCGTATATCCACACTTTTGAAGAGTGGGTACTAGGACTGATTTGACTATTCAAATAAGGTCTACGAATCTAGTTTATTAAACAAGACTCGTATATCCACACTTTTGTAGAGTGGGTACTAGGACTGATTTGACTATTCAAATAAGGTCTGCGAATCTAGTTTATTAGGTAAAATACCTAAAATGCTATTTACTTGGTAATAGTAAAAGGGCCACCGATCTGTTAGCCCTATTCATGGTGAAGTAAGTGGGCCCATATCTAGCTGGGCTAGATGTGAACATGAATATTTCGTGACCTTAACGGATGTGACATCACGTTGCGGTTATGTGTTTCTTTTGAAGAACACAGATCGGAAACTTAAGAGTTTAGACACGAAGTAGACAAACAGATCGGCTATAGTATTATTCCGCCACGGTAAAACCGTAATGGAAAATACTTAAGCAGTAAGTTTCATATGTAAATGAAAGAGTACGGTATTCTTTCGTATGAGGACTCCTCCCGAGACACGTTAGTTAAACGGTGTGTCCGAACCAAAACCGAATTTTGTTGGACATAATAAGGTTTATCACGAGTCGCTCTGAGCTACTATTTCCTTCAACAGGATATGTATTAACAGTGCAAAACTTATTTAGAATAAGGTTCCATATAAATCTGTTTGACAGATATCATATAGGATATGAAGAGGGAAGAAACGAGGTTTCTCATTCCTGATAATTTGGGTATGCGAGGCATAGCGTTTGGATGATACCAAACTAAGGACCCAAATTGGATAAGTGCCAATATAAGTTATCCTAAGGGAAACCTTAAATATAGTACTTGTAAATCCCACATGAGAACAATGTAATTGTTGCTCACCATGCGGTTTTCCTGAGAGGAATACCGATATGCAGTGGTCAGTGGGAGGATAGTGATACTCGATGAAAATCGGAGTAATACTGATCAAGGCACGAAGTCCTTAATGGAAACAAACAGTTCATCTATGATGAATCTATACCATTAATCTTCAAATACACAAGAAACTAGTAGATCGGATAGAGTCAGAAAACAACCTAGGGTATGGGTTTCTGATCTCACCCCATAAAGATGTCAATCTTATGGTGGTGTACCATCTGACTACGTTTAGAGGAAGTGATACGACGAGGTATCGACTCCATGTTATGGCAAAGTGCCATGAGTCCGAAATGGATTCCATGTATAACAACTATGTTTGGATACTAGTTGTTGTACCACAAGGCGTTGAGCCTATGGTACATTAAAAGGTCTTCAAGGAAGACATACATGGAAGGCAACATACCAACGTACAAAGCAGGGCTTTTGACGGAAAGGTAGCGTTATCAACATTATGTTAATAACGGTTCAACCTTTTTACCTGTTGCCATGATAAATCCATTTTGAAGATGCTTGTTGATAACTGTATATTTCATTGATGAAATATGTCAGTTACAAATCAAAATCGCTTTCCTGAAAAGGAAACCTTTTGGAGGATGCTTACAACATCCTGACGATTTTGTATAACCGACAAACCAGGTTTGCGGGTTATTCGATCCATGTTTGGATTGATGCAAGCATAAGGTTCTTGGAACTGTTATTTTGAAATAATCATAATGACTTATGATTTGATTCAAAGCTAAATAATTCTTGTGTATATAAGGAGGTTAGTGGTGGGAGAGCGCACTGACAGTGAAATTCCATAAAGCAATTGGTGAAAGCTTGGCTTTCATAGATATTCTTTCAATAGAAATTCTCCGTAGAATTCTGGGGAGAGTAACAACCTTTATTCAGGGAATAAAGATCTACTGGGATAGATTTGGAGTTGTTAACACTCTCTGGGAAATTGTACATTTAAAATGTACTTGTATTGGTTCTCATACGCTTCGAGCATATGGAGTCACAATCGGGTCAATCCAAGTGACAGTCACTGGATTGAAGATTAAAGAACATCTGTTAGTATCTGAGAGAACTAAAGATGTTGTCTTAAACTATGGAGATGGAGAACTTGAAGTGACTGGGATCACTGCTGCAAGTTTCCAAACCGGTAAATACTGCGGTACTATAAAGTTTGAATAACCGGGACAGTGAGCTGGAAATCTTCCAAGCAAGATAACTGTTGCCGAATAAACAACAAATGCGGATTAATGCTGCAGCTAAGGCAGCAATAGAAGCCATTTGGATCAAGAATAAATCTAATTAGATTAGATATAGTTCTGTTAGCAGCTGAGCTAGGCGTCAGCATAGGCTAAGGAATTGAAGGTCTCATCGACGATCCAGATATATACTTCTGTATCATCTGATTCGTTCGGATCATACATCGTGGCGATGTGATGATCGTGTAAATCGCGTCAGACGATAATTAAGCAAATCCGCTGACGAAAACCTTTCCTCAGCAATTTGAGCGAATTGTACATAGTTCGAGTGTAGGACACTTGAGTGACTCGCTACGTGCCAAGTGGGAGATTGTTGGATAATATGACCCATAGCGTCACTATTTGCACAGATCATTGTGTTGTTGTAGCAAATTAACTATGTAATAAGGAAATTGCACTCTCATCGTTTGTGATTAGATCACCATAGATATATAAATGAAGAGAGGTCCCTATGATTAGTTCCTGGACTGAGAATGATATGAGACAGTATCAGTCCCCAAAGGTTAATCATTAAATATCCCTAGTCGTAGTATTATCGAGACTGGACATCGATAATGCGGAATAGACTAGTATTGCACTTGTGCGCGTTGTGAGGGCACAACGGCATAGTTCTCATATATATAAGTATTGGATACTTGTGCAAGTGCGATAGGAGGTCGTGTTTCAACGATGGTACGGGAAACAGCTTCGCTCTGGATAGACCCTTCGGAATCCCATTGGTATTATGACTAGGTGTCTATGGGAGGCCGAAATCAAGGTAGGTGTGTATAGTCTTAACCTGAGACTTACATCGCTAATACTTACGACAATCGGTAAACTTTAGTTTTGGTGGTGGGGGATCTTAACTGGTTCTGTGTTCACCTATTCTGGGTTTATCAGAGAATCGTAGTGTATTGGATGTGATGTCAAGACGGAAGTGTCACTCCAGTCATAATGGAGATGATGTCACGCAGGATACGGTATTAGTGCTCTTAAAGTGATGCGCATCCAATCGTGATATTATGACCAGGTCATGAATATCCGATTATAGAGACTAGTTACCAGACATCCGATATGTGTTTCGGACGGGGCAGACACTTATCCAGCCCCAGCCCTAGCACGTGATTATCCGATACTGGGCCGATATGCACAATACAATTGTATACTACGCTTGATACAGATCTAGATATTCTTTGATGAATATGTCCGGAGAACTTGGGAAGACTTGGGCTTTGCTAGGAGTCGACCTTGTCTCGTAAATCGGTAGAACGTAGTACTTGGTACGTACGTGATTCGGGCACTCCGACGACCGTATTTACTGCCAACTTATCCGGGGATCTCATGGGTCGCTTCCCGATAATCCACCGATGACGCACAACTTGCACTCTTGAATAATCTGGGATTATATAGAAGAGAGAGAAAATTAATCTAGGATTAATAACGGAGATGTTTTATCCGGGATAAAATATCGTCTAGAGAGAGAGAAGGATTAATTCGGAATTAATCGATGTATTAGACGAAATTAGATTTCGACGCGGAATTAAAATTAGATTTTAATTCGGGCAAACGAGTTAATTGAGAATTAATTCGTTAGCGACGTAAATAATAATTTTGCCGGGGGCGATTATTTAATTAAATTCGATTGAATTAACGTCGCGACGTAAGCAGCTCGGTATTTCGGAAATATCGAACCCGAACGCGTGAGTGCACGTGGGCCCACTTTCATTTGGAACGTGTGGGGCCCACATGACACATGTCATTCTAATGCTTTGCATGTAGATTGTGTACATTGTACTCAATGTCATTGCATGAGATTGTGTACAATGCACTCAATGTTATTGCATGGAATTGAGTGTTTTATACTCTAAGCCATTGCATGTTAAGTGTCATAATTTTATTATTAATTTAATAAATTATGGCATAAATATAAATTGATTTTTGGTAAATCATTTTAATTAACATAACACAAATTCTTCTCTCTCAATTTCTCTCTTCTCCTCACGAAATCTACAAAGTGTGGACTGTTTTGGAAGCCAAAAACCGTGAGCTAAAGGAAGCAAGAGTGGTTTCTCATGGTGAGAAATCAAGTGCTAGCACACTTACAAGTCTTGCGAAGGTGGTAGGGAGGTTCGACCATGAGACGGGATCCATCCGACGATGCTAGGAGCTCCGTTTCTTCACTTAATTTTCTGTTTTTGTAGGCAGTGGACTGCATGCAGTAGGCTTACATGGCAGTGCGTTTTTGGGCTTGAATCGTCTCCAAATCGACTCTACCGATCAATGTGAGTATTCCGCTACCTCCGTTGATGTGTTCACACATAATTTCATGTCTTGATTTGATCTTGGGACCTTAGAATTTACCAACAAAAAGGTCCAACTGGATCCAAATGGCGGCCGTCCGACACACAAACATAAAATAAACAACTACCGATTCTTCATGGCTAAATTCCACAAGTAGGTTCACGGGGCGCGGACAAAGGCTGTCGCTGACGAAGGTTTGCCCACAACTAGGACTCCCCACTCAAAGGTTCAAGCGACCAAGTGAGTGCACCTTTTTTATACCTTTCGGTACGTGCCAACGAGTTACGGTGTGTGACTAACTATCAAATGGATTTCCCGTTGTAGATTCCCCAGAGGGAGGGAGGAGCGAGGGTCACTTAAGTACCCAAGCCCTTTAGGCTCTTATCGCTTGGTGTTAGGAATAAACAACGAGTCCTCCAAAATAGTCTGTCACGATGAGCTACAAGCGATGATTTATCTAGGTGCCTTCATATCTTTTCCCCGAAGGGTAGTGAGTGAAGGAAGACACCCAACCATCATCTAGCTTCAACAAAGCCTTTGATTAACCCCCTCAACCCACTATAGAAATGGTCAACTAATGCATAAATTATTCAAATCACAAGACTTGATTTCGAGGCCGATTCTCTAATCCCCAGTGGAGTCGCCAGACTGTAGACAACAGAACCTGGGCGACGCTGTTCTAGGCTCGAGGCCTAGTTGGGAAGTACCAAATAACATGGAGTCGCCACCCGGTGTGAACCGGGACAAAGATTTAAGGCCGCACTCACCCCTCGCAAGGGAAGACCTCAAACCATTGGGTTCGGAATGGTCCCTTACTTATGTCACTTGTGATGATATAATTTCTGCAATGAATCAACCAAGTCTACTCAATAATCATGCTCAAGGGTACTTAGATCTAACATGCTTTCATCCAAATAACTCCACGCAATGTAACACGATGAGCATGTTGAACCATTAAATCAACATGTATAAATCATTATCCAAACACATCATAAACTAATAACATGTATAAGGAACAACCTAAATATGCTTTAACAAATAAATAACAAACTAAATTAAACCATGTTTTAAATAATAAATGAATAACCTAAAGACTATAACATGCTCAAATACAAATTTGGATGAAACGAGATACGTATACCTTTAGTGGTACGTGGCATTGTATCCCAAGAGCAGACCACACTACCGTCCATTCGGAATCTGCTATGGAATTTACGTCTGGGTTTCCATCCGATATACCACAAAAGGGAACACATATCTCGTTCATCCAACAATCACATCATGCCTTAAACGACTCTCATGCAATTATATATCAAAATAAATAAAACAAAAATAAAGAAGATAAGTAAAAAGGTGCCCTCAAGTCTAACCTCTTTTGTCATCTCAAGAAAGGGCGTAACACGTCCGTTGGAAGGGTGGCTGATCCGATACTTTTCCGATTTGTCTACTCAACGTCTTTCCTCGCTGTTTTGTTGTTCGAGCAGCTGTTTTTTTGTCTGTTTCGCTGATGTTTTACTGCTGTTTTTTAGGTCACTATTTTGTGTATTTAATTGACTGTTTTGGATGATTTGGAATGCTTGGGGGTTGCGGCTTCTTAAGGTATTCTATGGGAAAGTTATGCAGATTTTTGAGGTGGTTTATAGGTGATTTTTAGGACTGTTTTATAGGCTCAACTCACTGCCAAAACTTATCAGAACAGTGAGCTAAGTTGCGGCAGTTCAAGGTGCAGTGAGGGGTGTTTTTGAGACTGGTTTGGGCATTGAATGGGGCTGTGATTGGAGGGGGTTTTTTGCGAATTGAGGGGTTGTGAAAGGTGTTATTTTGGTGTGTTTTTGGGGCTGTGAATGGTGGCTAAGATGCGGCAGTGGAGGCTAGAATTTTAAGGCTTGGGCGTGAAGGGTATTGATGAAGGGGGAAGATGCGACAATGGAGGGAAATTGATCTTAAAGGTTCGGCAATGGGAGCTTCAATGGGATGCTTGGGCGTGCAATGGAGGATTAAGAGAGTGCTTTAGGCTTGTGAGAGAGGTATGGGAGCTAGGGTTTGAATGGGTGGTGAGGGCCTCTTTTTATAGGCAAATGAGAGGAGAATTTCCTTATCCGACTAGGAATAGGATTTCTATTGATAGTGACATTTATTCTAATTGGTATCTCATAAGGAATAGATCTCCTAATTTATGATTGTGATTGGATTTGATTAGGAAATGGATTTGATTTGATTTCTTCTAAATAGGAAAGGATTTGTCTTGATTTTAGCATGTGATAAATGTGCTTTTGCCTAATTAGAGGGGATATGGGCGTAAATGGGGCTCCATGGGCGTGTGGGTTTGGTTCTTAGGTAGGCTTGGGTATTTTGGGTTTGGTTTGGGTTTGTTAAGTGGTCTATAGGAGTTTTGGGCCTAAGGTAAGCTTTGAAACGAAAGTCCAACAAACAACCGGAGCCAAACAACGAGGTTAAATCCAACAAAAATTCCATTTTCCAACTTTACCCTTCCAACGTCCGTTTCCCGCAACTTTAATGGCTAAAGAGGTAGTTGCCTCCATACGAGACTCATCATTGGGCTAATGTGTAAAAATGCAATGCCTACAGTTATGTAATGTTTAAGTGTTGAGCTGAACTTTATTTAAATTATAAAGCCCATGCATGAAAATTTGAATGCTTTTAAGTGTTATTTGGTTTACTTTGCTAAGTTTTTATTATGTTTAAGTAGAATTAGGGTTAGCCACCTTTTTAAAGGGGCATTATTCATCATTAAAAAAAAATCCATCTTTTAATAAAAATCACTATTATCTTGAGACTTGAGTAACCGTCAACTTTTCTCATTGATTTTGGCTTATCAAAGGCTTTCTAACCTTTTGTGGCGCCCCCTTAGCACTCTAGGTTTCTATTGCTTGCTCTTCAGAGGTTTAGAGTTTTAATTCCGTTCTGCCTTAGCTTTCTTGGGAACGATTTCAATCTTTTGTGTGTTTGCTTGGTTTTGTTCCAAGTAGGTTTTCATCAGTTAGTATCAGCAGCAAAGGTTCCAAGGTAAGATTTTATCCTTTTATTTTCTTTGTGTTTCTTTCATTAAAAAAAAATTTTAAAAAAAAAGTTTCATCTTTTGTTTCCATTCAGTTTTGCTTCCTGTTTTTGTCTTTTCTTGTTTCCATCGGTCTTTTCTTCTTGTGTTTTGTTATTGCCTTGTTTCAATTCAGTCATTGTCTTAATTTTATGTCTTTGCAAAATTTTATTGTATTCTTGAGTCATTAGAGTGAAAAAAATAATCCAAAAAAAAAAATTTGGTTTCATTGTCCAGAATGTTTTCAGCCGCGCACCAAATTTTTAACAACCATATCTTTTAATCCAGGAAGAGCTACGAGACCCATAATAGATCAATTTATAAGCACTTGAGGCGAGTAATTCAATAGTGGTTTGCCGAACTCTGTCCGTAAATATTTGGAGTCTCAAAATCTCATTCAAAATTAGTTACGAATTCTGTCCAGTTTCAATTTAGTTTGTGTTCTTGTTTTGCTTTTGGTATTTTTTTTAGTCCGTTTCTTTGTATTTATTTTCGTATTCTTAGTGTTTCTTTGAGTCTTCAATCATTATTGGTGTCTTTCAAGTAATGGGTTGATTTATATACATAATCCGATGGACAAAAGGGTATTTATCTTTCGCACTAAATGTCTTATCAATAGTAAAATGTGTAATATGATTATTAATAGAGGGAATCAAACAAATTTAGCTAGCACTACCCTTGTGGAAAAATTGGGATTACCATTGATACCTCTTGATAGACCTTATAAGTGGATGAGTGATTTTGGAGAGTTCGAGGTTGATAAGCAGGGTGTGGTTAGTTTTACAATTGGGAAGTATGTTGACCAAGTAGTGTGTGACGTGGTTCCTATGTGTCATACACATATTTTATTGGGTAAGCCTTGGTATAAATTCAATAAAGTAGTTTATGATATGCATAAGAATATGTATAAATTTAGGTATGGTGAAAAAAATATCAAGCTTGCTCTTTTAACCCTACAAGAGGTCTATAAGGAAGAGTTGTACATGCAGATGAGTGAGGAAGAGTGGGCTAAAACTAAGAATGAGATTGCTGAGTTTAGAATGTTACTAGGAGAGCTCCCATAATTTATAGAGAAAAACACGTTAGGAAAATATGACGTGAAGAAGGATATGAGCGTAGTCTTGAGTAATGAAATCAAACATGTTGACGTTTCTATGAATAAGAGTGAGATGGTTGATGATGTTGATGACATTGATGATATTGATGTTAGCAATAACATTAATGATGCTGAATTTGTTGTTCATGATGCCAATAAGGTTCTTGAAGTTACTGTTAGGGGTGAATATCATATGGAGCAATCTGATTTTTGTTGTGAGGCCATGAGTTATGAGGTGTAAAAAGTTCATGTGGTCGAATATGTAGAGTGTGATCAGATTATGGATGAGTGTGTTGATTATTTGAGGAATCGACAGGGACTTGTTGAGTTTGTGTTAAATGAGGTTTCAAATGTGAATCTAAATGGGAATCTCTTTGGGGTTGCAAGTTTAGTTAAGAATGAGAGTAGCAATGGAGAGATTGAGACGGGAAAAATATTGGAAAACAATCATTCATTGGCTTTATTGACTTTTTCTCACCATAACCATTCTTTTCCATGTGATTTTATTTTGTTCCAGGATTGTCATCACATTGATCGTGTCATTTTTATCTATAATCCATGTTCGGATTTGAGGTCGAATCCTTTTCAAGAGAGGGAGAATGATGTGATCCATAATGAGCTCGGTTTTTTGGGCCATGTTTACTTGAAGTTGTGGCTGATTGCATGGCTTGGTCAGATTGATGTATTTAGGCCATTTTGGTGGATTTGGGAGATTCCTTGGGTTCTAGAGTTTGGTCTATGCATGAGACTATATGTGTTTATTATGTCTAAGGCAAGATTGGAATGGGTCTTGGACGTGCATGAGGTGGCTTGATTGATTTTGGGCTTAATTCCCGAATGGTGCATTATTAGTGGCGGGATTTACGCAGTGTTAGTATTTTCGCTCTACCTTTCTCATCCAATGTTCAATTTTTGTGATTTAAGTTGCACTGGTAAGAAGACTCATGGAGCTACAACTTTGTAGTTTACGTCAAACTCTAATTCGGAATCCTTCATGGTCCAATTGCGGATGCAATTTATCCATTTGTGTTATATTGTTTTTAAGGTTATGTATTGTTTAAGTGATGGGCTGAACTTTAATTAAATTATAAAGCCCATGTGCGAAAATTGAAGGATTTTAAGTGTTATTGGGTTTATTTTGCTAAGGTTTTATTATGTTTAAGTAGAATTAGGGCTAACCATCTATTTAAAGGGGCATTATTCATCCAAAAAAATCCATCTTTTAATAAAAATTACTATTATCTTGAGACTTGAGTAACCCTCAACTTTTCTCATTGATTTTGGCTTATAAAAGGCTTCATAACCCTTTGTGGCGCCCCCTTAGCACTCTAGGTTTCTGTTGCTTGCTCTTTAGAGGTTTAGAGTTTTGATTCCGTTATGCCTTGGCTTTCTTGGGAACGATTTCAATCTTTTCTGGGTTTGCTTGGCTTTGTTCCAGGCAGGTTTTCATCCATAGGGAAGGAGCAATGTCATGCCATCATGTTAAAAAGCGGTACTGAAATCAGCAAAGATGTTGGAGTCAAAATAACTGGTGAGGAAGTTCCAAAAGAAAGCAGCGAAGCGGTTCCATAGATGAAGGAAAAAAAAGCAAAGGAAAAAGATCAAGAAAGGATCACTCTACCTCCACCATTTCCACAGCGTCTCCAGAAGAATAAACTAGACAAGCAGTTTTATCGATTCCTGGAGATCTTCAAAAAGCTGCATATCAACATTCCATTTGCAGAAGCGTTGGAAAAAATGCCCAGCTATGTCAAATTCATGAAAGACATTCTTTCACGAAACCGAAGATTGGGAGATTACGAGACTTTAGCATTATTATAAAAATGCAGCGCCATCATTCAGAGGAAGCTTCCCCCGAAGTTGAAAGATCCTGGCAGTTTCATTGTTCCTTGCACCATAAGAGAACATGACTTTGGTAAGGCTTTGTGTGATTTAGGGGCAAGTGTTAACTTGATGCCTTTTTCTATTTACAGGAAACTGTAGATTGGAGAAACAATGGCCACCTTAGTCTCTCTACAACTTGCTGATAGAACGATTGTATTTTCGATAGGTGTAGTTGAAGATGTGCTGGTCAAAGTTGAAAAATTCATTTTCCTAGTTGATTTTAATATCCTTGATATGGAGGAAGACGAAGACGTGCCGATCATCCTCGGGAGACCATTCTTGGCTACAGGTCAAACCATTATTGATATACAAAAATGAGAACTAACCATGAGGGTACATGACCAAGAAGTAACATTAAATATTTTTAAAGCCATGAATTTTCCGAATTACGAGAAGGAGGAATGTTTCAGACGTGATGTGATAAATAGTACCATCCATACCTCTAATGTAATGCAAAGTTCTGCCGACAAACTTAAATCATGTAAATTGCCTATGGAGCCAGAAGATAAAGCGTACTGCACACTGAAGAAGCCAATTCTTGCACTATAAGCAACAAAAGAGAAACAATTACACCAGCTCAACGAATTGGAGGAATTTCATACTCAGCCTTTTTAGAATGCCAAATTATACAAAGAAAAGGCCAGAAAGAAACATGAAGAGAAGATAATGCGCATACAACTCGAACCAGGGCAGAAGGTACTGTTAAACAAATCAAGGTTGAAACTCTTCCCATGGAAGCCAAAATCTTGGTGGTCAGGTCAATTCTTAATCACCAAGGTTTTACCAGATAAAGCCGTTGAGTTACATGATCCCGACTCCAACAAAACATTCAAGGTTAAAAACAAGCATGTCAAGCCCTACTGGGGAGAATCAATTAAGCAACAAAAAGAAAGTGTCACACTTTCAGATCCAGCCTAATCTTCGGGCAGTCATGTCTAGCTAACGACTTTAAACATAGCGCTAGCAGGGAGGCAACCCATGCAATTTTTGTATATATTAAGATTTGGTATGTTTTATTTTTGTGTGTTTAATTTGTGAAGGTGAAGTCACATTTCAGGATGGAAGAAGTTCTCATAAATCTTCACAAGCAATTTACTTCTCTCTCTCGAAAATCTCTGATGAAAGTCTATAAAGCTCACTTGGAAAGGATGAGACTACTGATGATCAAAGGTATTCCTACTGACAATCGTTGGATTATTGAAGCACGGGTCTGATTGGCAGGTGAGTCTTCTGACTCTTTTATTTCACATCTGCCTGGTTTAGGTAGAAGCACCTATGCTAAAAATATAAGAGCTAAAAGAATTGGTGTTTGCTATAAATGTGCTCACATGACATGTAATACCCGTTGTCGTTCTTTAGGAATGGTGTCTGATAACCGTGAAGATAAGATTAAATTCATTAGGGATGGCTTGAGTAAGGAGTCTTTAGATGACATATCTAAGACTCTTGAGATTCATCCCAATGGATATATTTATCATGAAATTCGCATGTTATATACACAATTTCGAAAATAAAGACAACAGTTAAGTCTCGGGAATCTGACTAAAAAAGGCCATGTTTGCCAATTTATAAGAAAATTGGATGGGAAGCTTGTCCCTAACGCATAGACATCATTCAAGCCGTTACTTCCTGTAAATATTATTTTCTTTGTCCTTAACTAATAATTGTGATTTGGTTTGTTATTTTATTTTATTTTCTCTGAGAGGATCTAGATCTTTTTAACCTTTCAAGATTTATTGTTTTACAACTAATCGTCCTTTGGAAGATACTAGTGCTATTATTACTCACCCTTTTTCAGCTGAGATAGAAACACATAACAAAATGGAAGCCACTTCGAGAAGACGAGTTGTAAACATCTGTGTGTTCTGTGGTACTAGTGTTAGTTCTAAGCCAGAATTCATTGAGGCATCACATGAATTGGGTCGAGTCAGTGCTGAAATGAATATGCACCTAGTATATGGCGGAGGCAATCTTGGACTAATGGAGATCGTTTCAAAGGTGGTATAAGAAGGGCGCAGTCAAGTCTTGGGAATCATCCCAAAACCCTTGGCGGAGGCGAATTTGATCGTGCCAGGTATGTCCATCAAAAGGAGAGGAACTGATCGTGCCAGGTATGTCTAATTGACTGGTGGAAATGATTAACCGTGTTGATGCATTTATTGCTTTGCCAGGTGGCTTGGGCACAATGGAGGAAATTTTTACAGTACTATCTTGGGCAAACCTGAACACACACTAGAAACCACTTGGACTGTTTAACGCTGACGGATTTTATGATTTTCTTTGTGTGTTTCTTGATAATGCCCGGAGAAATGGGTTCGTGTCAAAACTTGTAAAAGATCTCATTTTTACTGCTAGAACTGCCCCGGATTTGATTGAACAAATCTTAGCCTTTGAACCACAAATTGAGCCTATCCTTTCCAAGATTAACTGGTCTGATAATGATTGTAAGAAACGAAGTATTAATTTGGATCTTAACCTTTAAATTTCGCTTTTAGATGTAGAAATTCAGCTAACCATGTACTATTTCTAAACTTTTCTTCTACTATTTAAGACATTGAGGACAGTGTCTCATTTTGGTTTGGGGGATTGGAATAGTTGACTAGTATCTTTTTTTTTTTTTTTTTTTTAGTCTAAAATTTTTTACAAAAATCTAAGTTAATTTTTAATTTTTTTTTGTTTTTAGTTTGATTAATTAGGTGAAATTGGTGTAAGAGATAGTCGAGTAAGGAATTTCCACTCCTAAGACGTATCTCAACCTATTTCGAAACAAGTTAATTTTTGTTTATTTCCTTTTGAATTATTTAATTTGTGAATTTAAAAAAAAACTAACTAAAATGGATCTTCTTATGCTCAGTTGACAGATATTATCAAAATGCATGGTAACATACAGACATGAGATGTAATTGAAAAGTTTGTAATATTCAGTGCTCTAGTTTAAATGGATCTTTTTACTGTTAGTGTGTTTTAACACCTAGTGCCCTAAAACCAACAGTTTTGGGAGTCACTGGCCCAACACTCATTACATGGATCGAAGATGTAGGAAAAAAAATACATTTATATCGGAAATCTGAGTAATTAAGTCTGTAGGGGTGTCTTAACACCTAGTGCCCTAAAGCCAACTGTTCGGAAGTCACTGGTCCAAAGCTCGCTACATAGATGAAAGATATTGTATATAAATAAAAAATAGAAAAAAATCATTAAAAAATCATAAAAATATTTCATTGCTAAAAAAAGTGTGAATTCTGATATAACTTTAGGACAAAAATATTACTCTCTTCTCAACTGCACTTGTGACTATTGTGGGCAAAATGAGTTGATTAATATTTTATTGGCTGTGTATATGAAGAATGGTAAAAAAAAAATAATCAGAGAATTCACTTATTCAGTAATCTAGAAAGAAAGAAAACAATTATTAACTTGAATAAGAAGTTTCACATGTTTAGTCACTAACTTCTTTATTCTCTTTTCTCTTGTCTTTTTGCTTTTGTGTGCATTAGTTTTACTATCTTCTTACTTTTATCAAACGTTTGTGGGTATCATTGTTGTAAGCCCTCACGAGACTACAACTCGTCCACTAGGGACACCTAGGGGTTTAAAGGCTTGTTGCATATGCTAAATGCAACTGTGATCCCTACGAAAGTGGCTTAGTTTAATTTTAATTGTTTCTTGTATTTTATTTAGTTGTTTTGCTCGAGGACTAGAAAAATGTTAGATTTGGGGGTGTGATGAGGGGAAAATATATCAATATTTATCGCCCCTTTTACTTAATATTTTGTTTAATTTCTCTGGTTTGATGAATGTTATGATGTGTTTTAGTTTATTTTGCAAATAAAATAATATTTGGACTTAATGGAATCATTTAGGATGAAATGTGGTTCAAATAAGGGCAAAAATTGGACTTGACATATTAATTTTGGAGCTTGGAAACTTGAAAGGGCGTTCTAACGAAGTACAGTTTCGGAAATTCCAATTTTGCGCAATTGTCGTATTTTGGGAATAATATTTTACTTCGATATCATATTAAGCTAATTCAAGTTCCAGATTAAAGAAGACTCAAAGATCTACAACGTTGAAGAACAAAATAATTTCGAATTCGGAATGTTTCATGACCAAAATTGATGAAACATCCGGAAGTGTGTTATTTGTAATTATTAAAGTCATTTTCAAAGCAAATAAATAAATAAAAACTAAAAATAGTCAAAATCCCACCAAACATGATAGCAATTATTGGAGCAATTAGTGGAGTAATTATTTATGGATTTGGTGGAGGAATTAATAATGGATTTGGTGGAGCATTTAATAAAGGATTTGGTGGAGGCAAAATTTTACCTCTAAATACCAAGCCATTTCATTTGTAAATTTATACTTTCTTCTTTGACTTCATAAATTAATAACAAAAGGTTTTAAGTCCTCGTGGGATCGATACTTTTTATATTACTTGAATGATACGTGCGCTTGCGTTATACGCATGTAAAAACGCCGGTCAAACTCCAATAAAACATTCAAAGTTAACAGTAAGCATGTCAAGCACAACTGGGGAGAATCATTTGAGCGACAAAAAGAAAGTGTCACACTTTCATATCCAGCCTAATGTTCTGGCAGTCATGTCTAGCTGATGACGTTAAACATAGCGCTAGTATGGAGGCAACCCATGTAATTTGTGTATATATTAAGATTTGGTGTATTTTATTTTTTGTGTGTTTAATTTTTGTAGGTAAAGTCACATTTAAGGATGGAAGACGTTATCACAAATCTTCACAAGCAATATCATTCTCTCCCCCAAAACTCTATGATGAAAGTCTACAAAGCTCGCATGGAACGGATGAGACTTCTGATGATCAAAGGTATTCCTAATGACATTCCTTGGTTAATTGAAGCACGAGTCCGATTGGTAGGTGAGTCCTCTGACTCTTTTGATTCATTTTTGCCTAGTTTAGGAAAAAAACACCTATGCTAAGAAAAGAAGAGCTAAAAGATTAGGTGTTTGCTATAAATGTGCACGCATGACCTGTAATACTTGTTGTCATTCTTTAGGAATAGTGTCTGATAACCGCAAAGATAAAATTAAATTCATTAGGGATGGAATGAGTAAGGATTCTTTAGATGACATATCATTGACTTTTGAGACGCATCCCAGTGGATATGTGTATCACGCGATTCGCATGTTATATACACAGTTTCGAAAAGAAAGACAACAATTAAGTCTCGGGAATCTGACTTTAAAAGACCATGTTTGCCAATTTATAAGAAAATTAGATGGGAAGCTTGTCCCTGACGCATAGATGTCATTCAAGCAGTTACTTCTTGTAAATATTATTATCTCTTTGTCTTTAACTAATAATTGTGATTTGTTTTGTTATTTTCTTTTATTTTCTCATACAGAATCCAGACTTTTTGACTTTCACGATTTATTTTACTGTTTAGCTAATAATTATCATTTCGCAGGTACTAGTGCTATTATTACTCACCCTTTTTCAGGTTCTATAAATTCAGCTCATTATTGCACTCTTGAAGACATCTAGATTTGAGAAAGAAATAAAAAAAAATGGAAGCAACTTCAAGAAGACGGGTTGTAATCATCTGTGTGTTTTGCGGTACTAGTGTTGGTTCTAAACCAGAGTTCGTTGAAGCAGTACAAGAATTGGGTCGAGTCATAGCTGAGAGGAATATGCACCTAGTATATTGTTGTGGCAATCTTGGACTAATGGGGTACGTTTCAAGGGCTGTACAGGAAGAAAGTAGTCAATTTTTGGGAATCATCCCAAAACCTTTGGCAGAGGTGGATCTTATAGGACCATCAAACTGAGAGGAATGCATCGTGCCAAGTATGTCTGAACGACTTGTTGAAATGATTAACCTTGCTGATGCATTTATTGCTTTGCCATGTGGCTTTGGCACGATGGAGGAAATTTTTACAGTGCTATCTTGGGCAAACTTTAACATACACCAAAAATCAATTAGACTGTTTAACATTGATGGATTTTATGACTTTCTTTGTGTCTTTCTTGATGATGCCCGGAGAAATGGATTTGTGTCAAAACCTATAAAAGATATCCTCTTCACTGCCAGAACTGGCCATGATTTATTTGACCAACTTGTAGCCTTTGAACCATAAATTGAACCTATCCTTTCCAAGATAAACTGGTCCGATAATGATAGTGGTAAGAAGCGTCGACTAAATCTGGATCTTAACCTTTAGTTTTCTTTTTAGATGTAGAATTTCACGCTAATCAGGTACTGTTTTCTAAACTCTTCTTCTACTTTTTAGACATTGGGGACAATGTCTCAATTAGGTTTGGGGGAGGGGAATAGTTGACTAGTATCTTATTTTTATTTTTTTCATTGTGTTGTTTTTGCTTGGTTTTTAGTCAAAAATTCAAAAAAAATTCAAAAAAAATTTAAAAATTTAAAAAAAAAATAATATTTTGTTTTTTGTGTTTTTTACTTGACTAATCAGGTGGAATGGTATTTGAGATAGTTGTGTAAGGAATTTGCACTCCTAAGATGTATCTCAACTTATTTCATAACAAGTTGATTTTTGTTTATTTCCTTTTGAATTATTTAATTTGTGAATTATCCATAATACTGACTAAATTGGATCTTCATATGCTTAGTTGACAGGTATTATCAACATGCATGATAACATACAGCCATGAGTTGTAAGTGAAAAGTTTGTAATGTTCAGTGCTCTAGTTTAATTGGAGGAAACATCTAAAAAAAATGATGGAATAATAAAAAAAATTAACATCTTAGATCCGAGTAATTAAGTCTGTATGGGTGTTTTAATATCTAGTGCCCTAAAGCCAACTGGCTTGGGAGTCACTGGCCCAAAGTTTGCTACATGGATTGAAGATGTTATAAATAAATAAATAACATTTGAGATCCGAGTAATTAAGTCTGTAAGAGTGTTTTAACACCTAGTGCCCTAAAGCCAACTGACTTGGGAGTCACTGGCCCAAAGCTCGCTACATGAATTGAAGATGTTATAAAAAAAAACCATTGCGAAAAATGTGTGAATTCTGATATAACTTTAGGACAAAAATATTACTCTATTTTCAGCTACACTTATGAATATTATGGGCACAATGATTTGATTAATACCTTGTTGGTTGTGTATATGAAGAATGGAAAAAATAATTGGAGAATTTATTTATTTGGTAATTTAGAAAAAAAAACAACTATTAACTTGGTTAAGAGTTTTACTTGTTTAGTCACTAACTTTTTAATTGTTTTTATTTTGTTTTTTTACTTTTTTGTGCATTTGACATTTCTGGGTATCGTTGCAGTAAGCCCTCACGAGACTACAACTTTTTTGGACAATTATGACCCATAACATCACTATTTATACAGAACATGGTGTTGTTGTAAAATTAACTATGTGACAAAGGAAATTGCTCTTTTATCATTTGTAATTGGATTACTCGAATATACAAATGATAAAAGTTCTTATGATTAGTTCCGGGTTAATAAGATATGAGACAATATTAGTCCACAAAGTTTTAATCATTAAATATCCCTAGTCGTAGTATTATCGAGACTGGACATCGATAATAAGGAATATACTAGTATTACACTTGTGCGTGTTATGGGAGCATAACGACATAGTTCTCATATATTTGGGTATTGGATACTTATGCAAGTGTAATAGGAGGTTTTGTTTACCGATGGTACGGAAACAGCTTCACTCTGGATAGACACCTCGAAATCCCATTGGTAGTAAGACTATATGTCTATGGGAGTCCGAATCAGGGTAGGTGTATTTGATCTTAACCTGAGACTTGCATCGCTAATACTTGCGACAATCAATATACTTTGGTTTTGATCGTTCGGGGCTTTAACAGGTTCTATGTACGCCTCTGCTGGGTATATTGAGAATCGTAGTGTATTGGGTGTGATGTCAAAATGGAAGTATCACTTCAGTCATATGGAAATGATGATCACACATGGATACAGAACTAGTACTCTAAGTGTTATAGCCATTGGGGAAGTATGACTAGGTCATGACTTTCCGATCATAAAGAGACTAGTTGATAGTGATCTGATATATACTTCGTACGGGGCAGACACAACTCCAGCCCCAGGCCTTGCATGTGACATCTGATACTGGATCGCAATGCGAATTACTACGTATACTACGTCAGACAAAGATCTTGTATTCCGTAGAAGAATATTTTTGGAGAATTGGGTAGGCATGGTGCTTTGCTAGAAGCCAACCATGTCTTGTAAATCGGTAAATACGTGTTACCGGGTACGCACGTGTTCGGATAGTCCGTGTTAGACAGTAATGACCCATAGCGTCACTATTTTGTAAATGATATTGTATTATTGTACAAAATTAACTATGTAGTAATGAAATTGCCTTTTACCGTTTTGTAATTTATTTTCTTTGATATATAAATGGTAAAAGTCCATATGATTAATTCCGGATTGAGATGATATGAGACAATATCAATCCATAAAGGTTTAATCATTGAATATCCCTAGTCGTAGTATTATCGAGATTGGACATCGATAATGCGGAATAGACTAGTACTGCACTTGTGCGTGTTATGAGGGCACAACATCATAGTTCTCATATATTTGAGTATTGGATACTTATGCAAGTGCGGTAGGAGGTTGTGTTTTACCGATGGTACGGAAAACAGCTTCGCT
This sequence comes from Zanthoxylum bungeanum, assembly GCA_019454045.1. NCBI lineage: Eukaryota > Viridiplantae > Streptophyta > Magnoliopsida > Sapindales > Rutaceae > Zanthoxylum > Zanthoxylum bungeanum. Next base: position 132,155 of record SKCR01029779.1, read on the forward strand.
CTGGATAGACCCCGCGGAATCCCATTGGTAGTATGTCTGTGTGTCTATGGGAGTCTGCTTCAGGGTAGGTGCATATGGTCTTAACCTGAGACTTGCATCGCTAGTACTTGCGACAATCGGTAGACTTTAGTTTTGGTCGTCCAGGGCTTTAACAGGTTCTGTGTACACCTCTTCTAGGTTTATCGGGAATCGTAGTGTATTGGGTGTGATGTCAAGACGGAAGTATCACTTCAGACATATGGAGATGATGATCGCGCAGGATACAGAACTAGTACTCTATAATGGTTACAACCATCGGGATAATATGACAAGGTCAGGATTATCCGATTCAAAGAGACTAGTTGCTTGATGTCCGATATATGTATCGTACGGGGCAGACACATCTCCAGCCCCAGGCCTTACATGTGATCATCCGATACTGGATCAGTATACACTATACTACGGTATACTACGCCTGTTATAGATCTTATATTCCAATAAGAATATTTCTGGAGAATTGGGTAGGCATGGCGTTTTGCTAGAGGCTAACCTTGTCTTGTAAATCGGTAAAAACGTAGTACTTGGTACGTACGTGTTCGGATAATCTGACGGCCGTATTTACTGCCAACATATCCAGAGATCTCTTGGGTCGCTTCCCGAAGATTCACCAATGACGTATGATTCAAACTCGATTAATCTTGGATTAATTACGGAGAGACTTTATCTTGGATAAAGTACTATACATAGAGAGAGAACGATTAATTTGGAATTAATCGTAAAATTATTATATTTGATATAATAATCGAAATTCGATTTCGACGCGAAATTAAAATTAGATTTTAATTCGGGCAAACGAGTTAATTTAGAATTAATTCGTTAGCGACGTAAATAATAATTTCGCTAGGCGCAATTATTTATTTAAATTCGATTTAATTAACGTCGCGACGAAAGTTCGGTATTTCGGAAATATCGAACCCGAACGCGTGAGTACGCGTGGGCCCACTTTCATTTGGGTTGTGTGGGGTCCACATGACATATGTCATTTTATGCATTATTTAATTGTTAATACATTGCATGGTGATAGTGTACAATACACTCAATGGTTTTGCATGGAGTTTGAGTGTTTGACACTCTAAGCCATTGCATGATTTGTGTCATAAGTTTATTATTAATTTAATAAATATTATGGCATAAATATAAATTGATTTTTGTAACAAAAATCATAACACTCTCTCCTATTCTCTCATGACCGAAACTGTGAGCTCTCACAGCCCTCTCCACTTTTCTGTTTTTGTTGCAAAAACTTGAAGAATTTGTGTTTGTTTGGAACATAAAATCACACCAAGGCTAGCACCATCAAGGGATCATACAAAGGTGTTATGGGAAACTAATCTTAGAGCTTGGAAGGATCAAAAATTGCTTAGAGCTTCTCTTTTCTGTTTGGCCGAAACCCTCACTGCACAAAGGAGAAAATTTTTGTTTCATCAACGCATCCGCATTCCGATCTTTGTGAGTATGATTCCGCCATACTTCAATATTGTTCATTCATTTATATGTTTTGTTTGCTCTTTTGATCTTGGGACATGGATTAGAATTTCCAACAATGGTATCATTGAGCTTAAAGAGCATGAAAATATATTAGGGTAATATTTGGGCAAAATTGATTGAAGCATGATTTGATGATTTTGATTGATTAAGTATGCTTAAATGTATGTTACATTATATTATACATTATCAATTTCATGAAAAATAAATTGGATTAATTTTTCCCCTCTTGGAGAGGCTTGGCCGAATACTACCTAGACCATGGAGATGATGATTTGTTGTTTATAAGATCATTGGATGACTTTAAACGAACATAAAATGACGATTTGTGATTCGATTGGATTGAAAACGAAATCGGTAATTTTTCATCACCTTGGCCGAATGCATGGAAGAAGATTAGGGACTTGATTTTTTGATTAAATAATGTTGGACATGTATTTAAGATAAAAATATGATTAATGGATTAATTTGATATTTTGGAAATATTGATTTAAAGGATTAATCATGACATTACACTTTAATTAATTAAGTTATAAAATTTGGAATTTTAAAATTTCATTAATTGGGCTTAATTTTGAATTGGGCCTAAAACTATTATATTTGGACATAATGGGCTTGGTTGGACCAAGTATGTTTGGGTAAATTGGATTGGATCCAAAAATGGGCCTAAATCACTCCATTAAGTCCAAATGTAATAAATGGGCTTTTATGTTTAATTGGGCCGTATGGGCTTGATATTGATTTTTATGGCAAATGATGGTGATTCCTTATTGGGCTTGGAAATTGGGTTTGACCCACATTGACCAAGGCCCAAGCCTAATGAAATCAATTGAAAGCCCATCGGACTTTAATTAAACGGACATTGGATGTTGATTGGGCTTTGAGACCCGATAGAATTAGATTTGGAATCTAAGTCATAAAAGCACAATAAAAGTGTAAATATATAATTTGGAATTAAATATAAGGATTAGTATTGAATACGACTTAATTGGATTTGACGAGTAGTTCGATATAATTCGTGAATTCATACTATAAGTATTTATTCTCAAATTGAGTTGGACTCGCGCAAATGCAAACAATTGTTTGAACATTGTATTTTCACCTAATAAAGACTAATTAATTGGATTTGATTGGTTGTATAACATGCCTTGAATGAATGAATGTGGATGTAATGTATGAATAGTGTATATCGGATGGATATTAGAAGGGAAGGGTAATTTTAGAAATTATTGTAAATTTAGAATTTATAAATTGGACCTGCGTGTCCAGCCTTTCTCTTATTGTGTCTTTGTATTCTCTTCTCACCTAATTCCCCTCAATGTAAATGAGGTTTCTCTTATTGTATTATGTAATTGGGTAAGAGTAGAATAGTTCTAGCGGGGAGAGGAAAGGGAGTGATTTGTTCTAGGAACAAGTTGTTGTTCATATCCATCCGTATATCGCTATTACTTTACTTTACGCGCTTTATGATGTTTTAGAAGCATGCTTAAGGGTGTATGATGATGAGACCTAACAAAGATAAATTAATTGGTTGCCAATTACACGAAAATCCCTCAAACAATATTAAGCGATTTTCCTTCCGTTGAGTGATTCTTTCTCAAGATCCGAAATTGGCATTGGTTTGTTGGCCAAAGTCAAGACCTTTGTCAATTGAGGATGTGTTTGAATCATGAGAGTTTTGTTCCATATCGGTGTCTTGTCCAAGTTGTGATTTGTTGGCCAAAGTCAAGATCACTTCTTGTCCATCGACATTGATTACGAAACTTTCCATGTCAATGGGTGCCGCTTAACTGGAATCATTAAGTTTGTTGTGCCAAAGCCAAGACTTAGTTGATTCAGAGGAAATGGTTAGGAAAATGTATTGGATACATTGACATATGTATTACATATATATGTTTCGGACTTGGATGTCCACCTACCGGATCTATGAATTGGATGGGATCCAATTGATCTTCGAGATCTACCTAGTTAAATATCATACAACTTGTTGGCCAAAGTCAAGGTTGTGTGTTATTTAACGGGATCCTAGCCCAATAGGAAATTGGATTTCCCGAGTACTCGACAGAGGGTTAGAGACTTGTAGAAAATAGTGGGAGGCTAGTATTGAATTTGCAATTTCATTCAGATACTTAGCTTTACGCGCTTACAAAATTTATTTCGTCAATATTTTAACATTAGTTGGACTAATAAAATGTTATTTTTCTTGTAACAGTTTGACTGTACCCATATATCGTTAACTAGATAGTTGGACTATCGTAGTTAAGATGGTAAACAAAGGAAATGTCCGAGACATAATCATGGGTGATAATGTATTTAAGGGCACGAACTTTGCTGACTGGGAAATGAACCTGAGGATAGTCCTTGGGGCAGAGAGGATGTTGTACACCATACAGAGACCTCTCGGGCCGAGGCCCACTGAGCCACTTGAGCTGGAGTTATGGAGAACTCATAGCGATGATTGTGATACAACTCAGTCGATCATGCTTGCTTCCATGACTCAACACTTTCGTCGCCAGAATAGGGACTTGGATCCTTATAATATGATGGCTAGACTAAAGGATCTTCACCGCACTAATAAGCGGATGGAGAGGTATGAGTTGGTGAAGAAACTCTTTCGCTCCCGTATGACTGATGGCGCTTCAGTTGAGGCCCACGGGACTCAAATGATAGCTGACATTGATGAGCTGGCCAAGATGGAATAGTCTTGGAGGCTGAGCTGACTGTAGACATGCTTTTACAGTCACTTCCCGATACTTGGAAGCAGATTATCATCAACTACAAGTTGATGGATACGGACGATACTCTTAGAGAGCTATTGTCCATTCTTAAGGAGTCAGAGAAAGAGCTTCTTAAAGGCAACAAGCGCGAGGCGCACTTTGCATCGACCTCTCAGACGTCAAGGGCTGGGCCCAAGGCAACTGGAGGGGTGAAAAAGAAGAAGCGTAAGAACAAGGGCAAGGCCAAGATGCCGATGGCTTCTGGGAAGCCGAGGAACAAGTCACAAGACATATGCCTTAACTGCGGTAAAAGAGGTCACTCGAAGCGTGACTGCCGCATGAACAAGGCGATCAGAAGGGAGATCAAGGCGGGCAAGGCACCGACCTCTGGTATGTTTGTTATTGAAATAAACATGGCTACTTCTAGTTTTAAAAATTGGATTTTTGATTCTGGTTGTGGTTCTCATATATGTACTGATGTGCAGGATCTGCAGAACAGCAGGACTCTGGCTTCAGGGGAGATTGATCTACGAGTTGGAAACGGAACTCCTGTTGCTGTTTTGGCCGTGGGCACTTTTGTATTAGAACTGCCCTCGGGGCATGTACTTAAACTAAATGAGTGTTATTATGTACCTAGTTTGACTAGGAAATATAATATATGTATCTTTGTTAACCCGAAATGGGTACACTTTTGTATTTAGAAACACTGGGTGTTATTTATATAAAAATGATGCAGAAATATGCACTGCAGTTGCAAATAATGGTCTTTATATTTTGAATATAAATGAATCTCCTACATTAAATTAACAAACAAAAGGCTTAAAAAGAGTGATCCAAATAATGAAACTTATATGTGGCATTGTCGTCTGGGACACATTAACAAGACTCGCATATCCACACTTTCGAAGAGTGGGTACTTGGACGGATTTGATCCAAATTCATATGACGTCTGCGAATCTTGCTTATTAGGCAAAATGCCTAAATCACCTTTTAGCGGTAAAGGTGAACGTGCCACTGAACTGTTAGCCCTCGTTCATAGTGACGTTTTGGCCCATGTCTAGCCAGGCTAGAGGTGGATATCGATACTTCGTCACCTTTACCGATGATGCATCACGTTACGGTTATGTGTATCTAATGACGCACAAGTCGGAAACTTTTGAGAAATTCAAGAGTTTCGACACGAAGTTGAAAAACAATCAGGCAAGAGTATTAAGACATTACGGTCGGACCGTGGTGGCGAATACTTAAGTAATGAGTTTCAAGATTACCTGAAAGAATATGGTATTCTTTCACAGTGGACTCCTCCTGGAACACCACAATTAAATGGTGTGTCCGAACGGAGAAACCGTACCTTGTTGGACATGGTAAGGTCGATGATGAGTCGCACTGAGCTGCCAATTTCCTTCTGGGGATATGCATTAAACAGTGCAGTTCTTATTTTGAATAAGGTTCCGTCAAAGTATGTTGAACAGACACCATATGAGAATATGGACAGGTAAGAAACCGGGTTTCTCATTCCTGAAGATTTGGGGTTGCTGGGCATACGTTAAACGTTTGGAAGGTACCAAACTTGAACCCAAATCAGATAAATGCCTATTCGTTGGATATCCTAGGGAAACCAAAGGATATTACTTCTATCATCACCCACAAGAGAACAAAGTATTATTGCTCTACATGCGGTTTTCCTTGAGAAGGAATTCCTAAATGCAGTGTTTAGTGCGGGAAGAAAGTAGAACTCGATGAAATCGTAGTGATACTGTTCTTGGCAATGAATTATCAACGGAACATGAACAGTCCATCTGGGATGAGACTGACCACAATCTTCAAATACACAAGGACCGCGTAGGTCGGAGAGAGTCAGGGTAATACCTGAGAGGTATGGATTCCTGATCTCACCTCATGTAGATATTAATCTTATTGAGGATAATGAACCGGCTACGTATGAGGAAGCGATACAAGGTATCGAATCCGCTTTATGGCAAGAAGCCATGAAGGCCGAAATGGATTCCATGTATACCAACCAAGTTTGGACACTGGTTGATGCACCAGAAGGCGTAAAGTCTATTGGATGCAAATGGGTCTTCAAGAAGAAGACTGACATGGATGGCAACGTACAAACGTACAAGCTAGGCTTGTAGCGAAGGGATATCGTCAATGACTTGGAGTTGATTATGACGAAACCTTCTCACCCGTTGCCATGATTAAATCCATTCGGATAATGCTTGCAATAGCTGCATATTACGATTATGAAATATGGCAGATGGACGTTAAAACCGCTTTCCTTAATGGAAACCTTTCGGAGGATGTTTATATGCAACAGCCTGACGGTTTTATCGCACCTAGACTTGCAAACAAGGTTTGTAAGTTAAATCGGTCCATTTATGGACTGAAGCAAGCATCGCGGTCGTGGAACCAGCGTTTTGATGAGATCATAAAAGAATATGATTTCATTCAAAACGAAGATGATCCTTGTGTATATAAGAAGGTTAGTGGGAGTGCACTGACTTTTATTGTCCTTTATGTCGACGATGTATTGCTTATCGGCAATGACATTCCCATGTTAACATCGGTGAAAGCTTGGCTTTCATTGAAATTCTCCATGAAAGATCTGGGAGGGGCAGCTTTTATTCTAGGAATAAAGATCTACCGGGATAGATCTAGAAAGCTACTTGGACTCTCCCAGAGTACATATATTGATAAAGTGTTGAAGAGATTCAACATGGATCAGTCCAAGAGGGGACTGTTACCAATATCACATGGCGTCTATCTATCTAGGGACATGTGTCCTAAAACACAAGATGAGAGAGACAACATGAGTCGGACTCCGTTCGCCTCGGCAGTCGGATCGATCATGTATGCCATGATATGTACACGACCTGATGTGTCCCCATGCTTTGAGCATGTGCAGTCGATATCAGGCCGATCCAGGTAAAGATCACTGGATGGCGGTTAAGTATCCTTAAGTATCTTAACAGAACTAAGGATGCTTTCTTAATCTATGGAGATGGAGAACTTGAGGTATCTGGGTATACCGATGCAAGTTTCCAAACCGACAGAGACGACTTTAAGTCGCAATCTGGGTGCATATTTTGTTTGAATAACGAGAGCAGTGAGCTGGAAATCTTCCAAGCAAGATACTGTTTGCCGATTCAACAACTGAAGCGGAGTACATTGCAGCAGCTGAAGCAGGAAAAGAGGCAGTTTGGATCCGTAAATTCCTAATTGGATTAGGAGTTTTCGTTAGCAGCTGAGCCCGTTCCATTGTATTGTGACAATAGCGGGGCTATAGCACAGGCTAAGGAACCAAGGTCTCATCAACGATCCAAACATGTTCTTCGACGATTCCATCTGATTCGAGAGATCATACATCGTGGCGATGTGAAGATCGAAAAGATCGCATCAGAGGATAATATTGTAGATCCGCTGACGAAGGCTATTCCTCGGGAAAAGTTTGAGCGACATGTACATAGTTCAGGTATTAGATGCTTGAGTGACGGCTATAGGCCAAGAGGGAGATTGTTAGACAGTAATGACCCATAGCGTCACTATTTTGTAAATGATATTGTATTATTGTACAAAATTAACTATGTAGTAATGAAATTGCCTTTTACCGTTTTGTAATTTATTTACTTTGATATATAAATGGTAAAAGTCCCTATGATTAATTCCGGATTGAGATGATATGAGACAGTATCAATCCATAAAGGTTTAATCATTGAATATCCCTAGTCGTAGTATTATCGAGATTGGACATCGATAATGCGGAATAGACTAGTACTGCACTTGTGCGTGTTATGAGGGCACAACAGCATAGTTCTCATATATTTGAGTATTGGAAACTTATGCAAGTGCGGTAGGAGGTTGTGTTTTACCGATGGTACGGAAAACAGCTTCGCTCTGGATAGACCCCGCGGAATCCCATTGGTAGTATGTCTGTGGTCTATGGGAGTCTGCTTCAGGGTAGGTGCATATGGTCTTAACCTGAGACTTGCATCGCTAGTACTTGCGACAATCGGTAGACTTTAGTTTTGGTCGTCCAGGGCTTTAAAGGTTCTGTGTACACCTCTTCTAGGTTTATCGGGAATCGTAGTGTATTGGGTGTGATGTCAAGACGGAAGTATCACTTCAGACATATGGAGATGATGATCGCGCATGATACAGAACTAGTACTCTATAATGGTTGCAACCATCGGGATAATATGACAAGGTCAGGATTATCCGATTCAAAGAGACTAGTTGATTGATGTCCGATATATGTATCGTACGGGGCAGACACATCTCCAGCCCCAGGCCTTACATGTGATCATCCGATACTGGATCAGTATACACTATACTACGGTATACTACGCCTGTTATAGATCTTATATTCCAATAAGAATATTTCTGGAGAATTGGGTAGGCATGGCGTTTTGCTAGAGGCTAACCTTGTCTGTAAATCGGTAAAAACATAGTACTTGGTACGTACGTGTTCGGATAATCTGACGGCCGTATTTACTGCCAACATATCCAGAGATCTCTTGGGTGCTTCCCGAAGATTCACCAATGACGTATGATTCAAACTCGATTAATCTTGGATTAATTACGGAGAGACTTTATCTTGGATAAAGTACTATACATAGAGAGAGAACGATTAATTGGAATTAATCGTAAAATTATTATATTCGATATATAATCGAAATTCGATTTCGACGCGAAATTAAAATTAGATTTTAATTCGGGCAAACGAGTTAATTTAGAATTAATTCGTTAGCGACGTAATAATAATTTCGCTAGGCGCAATTATTTATTTAAATTCGATTTAATTAACGTCGCGACGAAAGTTCGGTATTTCAGAAATATCGAACCCGAACGCGTGAGTACGCGTGGGCCCACTTTCATTTGGGTTTTGTGGGGCCCACATGACACATGTCATTTTATGCATTATTTAATTGTTAATACATTGCATGGTGATAGTGTACAATACACTCAATGGTTTTGCATGGAGTTTAAGTGTTTGACACTCTAAGCCATTGCATGATTTGTGTCATAAGTTTATTATTAATTTAATAAATATTGTGGCATAAATATAAATTGATTTTTGTAACAAAAATCATAACACTCTCTCATATTCTCTCATGACCGAAACTGTGAGCTCTCACAGCCCTCTCCACTTTTCTGTTTTTGTTGCAAAAACTTGAAGAATTTGTGTTTGTTTGGAACATAAAATCACACACAAGGCTAGCACCATCAAGGGATCATACAAAGGTGTTATGGGAAACTAATCTAGAGCTTGGAAGGATCAAAAATTGCTTGGAGCTTCTCTTTTCTGTTTGGCCGAAACCCTCACTGCACAAAGGAGAAAATTTTGTTTCATCAACGCGCATCCGCATTCCGATCTTTGTGAGTATGATTCCGCCATACTTCAATATTGTTCATTCATTTATATGTTTTGTTTGCTCTTTTGATCTGGGACATGGATTAGAATTTCCAACAGTCCGATGACTGTATTTACTGCCAACATATTCAGGGATCTCTTGGGTACATCTCAAAGATTCACCGATGATGTTTGACTCGAATAAAATTAATCTGGGATTAATTAAGAGAGAATATTAATCTGAGATTAATTAATAGAGAGAAAATTAATCTGGGATTAATTACGGCAAAAATTAATCTGGGATTAATTATCAGAGAAAGAATTTATCTGAGATTAATTGCGTCGAGAATTTATCTGGGATTAAATTCGTCGAGATGAGAGAACGTGATTAATTTGGAATTAATCGGCAAAGTAAATTTAATGGTGAAATTAGACTTTACTACTTAATTTATTTAAATGGGCTAACTAATATATTAAATATATTAATTGAAATTGGATTTCAATAGGAAATTAAATTGGATTTTAATTTTAGCGAATGAATTAATTTGGAATTAATTCGTGAGCGATATTCGTAATAATTTTACTGGGTATTATTATTTAATTAAATTAGATTTAATTATACCGCGACGGAAAAGTCGTTTAATCGGATTAAACGAATTCGAGCCCAAAGTGTATTGAGCAAGCCCACTTAAATTTTGAATTTAAAATGGGGCCCACTTCACTTACATCATTAGTGATTTTTGGTTATTGACATGAGTGATGGGTTTTGGTGGAAACTTATATAACATTCTTTGCCTTTTGAAAAAGAAAAATACAATTAATTATTTTTTTGGAATTATTCATTAATTTATCTCTTTTTCATTTAATGGCTGTATGGCCATTGTTCTCTCAATTTTTAAAAGGCCACTGACTTTGTTTTTTAGCAAGAGGTGGCGAGAAATAATTGTTTTATTTTTGAAAGAAGCAATTTGCTTCTTCTTCCTTTTTGAAAAGGCCACTGCTTTCTAAATTTCAATTGGCCGAATAAGCCAAAGCTATTTGCCTCTGATGAAAAGGGCCGAATGGCCTCTGACTTGAATTTTTGGCCGAATGGCCTAATTTCTCAAGACAGATTGCTTCCTCTCTCCAGGCCGTTTTGTTGCTTCTCTTGGAGAGCAAAATTCTTCCACTTTAGTTCTTGTTAGCACCTAAAGGAGTCAAATGATGGTGATAGAGATACTCAGTAATGAGCTTGGAAGCTTCAACATCCATGGAAGGATTGAAAGTCAAAGCCGATCAATGTAAGTTAATTCCGCAAACTTCTTGATTTTATTCACACACGAATCAATCTTAGAGATCTCATGGCATGTCTAGGACACTTACAATAGTATCAGAGCGAGATCTAAGCATGATTTAATTTCTAGGGTTTATGGACTTTAATTTGGGATTCTTGGCTTGGTGCTTGATTTTGCCTAAATTGATTGTTTGGTTGAGTTAATATGATGTTGAATTAGATTTGTATATCATTGGATTTCTGATAAATTGATTAGATCAAAAATCCCCAAAATCCATGCTTGGCCGAAAATACCCTAGGAAGCTCATGGTTATTTTTTGAATTAAACAATTGGATATGTTGATTCACAATGTTGTATTAATTTAATTGTTGTATTTGGGCTAATGGACTTGGTTGGGACAAATTTAAGTCTTGGATTATATTTGGGCCGAAACCATTGCCATAAAGTCCAAAATAGAACTATTGGGCCTTTAATAATTTAATTGGGCATAATGGGCCAAAATTGATTCTATGGCATAAGGTGATTCCTAATGGACCTAGGCATTATGGGTTAGATCCATTTTGGCCGAAAGGTCAAGCCTAAAGAATTAATTAAAAGCCCATTGGACTTTAATTAAATAGTATTGAATACTAATTGGGCATTTGAGACCCATTAAGATTGGATTTGGAATCCAAGTCTTTAAGGCACGTAAATAAGTGTGATTATTTAATTTGGAATTAAATATGAATTAGTATTGGATACAATTTAAATTGGATTTAAAATTGTAGTTCGATATAATCAAAGAATACTTACTTTGAGTATTTATTCTTAAACGAGTTTGACTCGAGCAAATCTAATCGTTGTATGAACATTGGATGGTCATTAATCAAAGATTAATTAATTGGATTAGATTGATTGAATAACATGCTTTGTGCGAATACTTGGATGTATGTATGAATAATATATATCGAATGTATATTAGAAGGCTGAGGGCAATTTTGGAAATTATTGTAATAAATTTAGAATTTATTAATTTGGACCTGCGTGTCCAGCCTATTACCTCTTTTCTCATTGTATTTCTCTTCTCACCAATTCCCCTCAATGTAAATTTGGTTGTAGGACACAGAAATCGGTGATGTTGTTCCAGGTTTGCGGCCCGGTTGGGAGTGCGGAGTAGCCCGCGGGGGACAAAACCGGAGAAATAAAATGGAGTCGCCACCTAGTGTGAAATGGGAAATGATTTAAGGCCGCACTCACCCCTCGCAAGGGAAGACCTCAAACCGTTGGGTTCGGAATGGTCCCTTACTTATGCCTATTGTAATGAATGGATTTAAGCGATAATATAATCAAGTCTACGCAACATACATACGCAAGAATAACCTACATATAGGTTTGCATACAACCTATATCTAAGTTCGCATACAACCTATATCTAGGTTTACATACAACCTATATCTAAGTTCGCATACAACCTATATCTAAGTTTGCATGCATAAAAGTAAATCGACATAATGGTAAGCACACAATTTCATAAACACATGCGTGAACATTTCCTCAAGCGGTACGTGGAGTTGTATCCCATGTACAGACCGCACTACCGTCCATTCGGATTCGACTACAGAATTTACGTCTGGTTTTCCATCCGATATACCACGAGAAGCAACACTCAATTACTAACCCAATATTGATATACATGAAACATGATAATGCATATAACCATAAATAACCAAAGAGATAAACATGCGAAACAATGAAGAAAGATAAATAACCCAAAATAAATGTGGAATAATAAATATGTGACCAAAGAATTTGGTCGTTTTCCATGTAGGACTTCGCATACCCGGTTGGACATATTCCACGTCCAACCAAGCATGCCGGTTCCAAGACGACAAAATAAAATATAACAAAGGGTGCCTTCAGGTCTTACCTTTTAAGTCGCCTCTTGGAAGTGCGTTATGCGGCTGTCAGAAGGGTTAATGCTCTGCAACTCTTCCAGTTCACGGGTTCAATGTTTTCCTTCGTCGCCTCACTGTTTTGGGCTGCTGTTTTCTCTGCATTCCGATTCGGTTTCGCTACTATTTTTGTCTCTATTTTGGTACTATTTTCAGGGACTGTTTTATGGGGTTTAGGGACTGTTTTCAAATGTGAATTTGCACTATTTTTTGGTTAATTTCCTGGATAGTTTTGGGGATGTTTTATTAATTATTTTTGGTGTTTTAAGGGGCTGTTTTGGGGTGTTTTAGGGTGCAGTTTGGGGCTGGTATTGTTGATGGCTTGTGGGCAGTTTCGGTTTGTTGCTGCGTGGCCTGGGACGTGACTAATGGCTGAGCGTGTGAGTGATGTGTGTGCGTGAGTGTGAAGTACGCATGGCTGTGTGAGTAACATGAGGGTGTCAAGGCTTACGAGTGTTAGTGCGTAGTGCATGGGGTTGGTGACGTGTGTGTTTATGTTAGCAGCGTGTGTGCGTGAGTGTTTGTTGGCTTGGTTTGTGATGATGATTTGGTGCTTGTCATGAAGGGACGAGAGAGATCTAGGAAGCTTGTTAGGGTTTATTTTTGTTTTTTCTGCCGAGTAAGAGGAGTGCGTGAAGTTTTTGTGGCTTTTGTGGGACGATGGTTATTGCTGGTCTGGGTGAGTTGCAGTGTGTGCGTGAGTGAGAAGGAGTGTTTTTACAGTGTGAGTATCTAGGTGAGTTGTGTGGTGTAGTCTGGGTGCCGTGAGGAACTTCTCATGTTAATTCTTATTGATGCCGAGAGTTGGTGAGGGAGAGAAAGGGTTTTTAGGTGAGAGAGAGAGGATGGGCGTGAGAGAGGGGATTAGGGTTTCTTTCTTTTGTTTGTGTTTTTCCGTGAGAGTTCTAGGGGTGTGAAGGGTTGGTTTATGCTTCTTTTTATAGGCAAGGGTTGGGGTTATCCTATTGTGAATATGGAAAGAATATTGTGTAATTATGAGAGGATGTTTAATTTGTGTGTCATAAGGAAATGATCTCTTCAATTTAGGAAAGTAATTTGATTTTATTTGATTTGATTTTATTTAGTTTAGGAATGTGATTTAATTTAACTAGGAAGGTGATTTATGAGATTTGATTTGATTCTTTTAATTTGGGAAGGTGATTTGATTTGATTATTTTAATTTAGGAAGGTGATTTATTATGATTTCAACATGTGTTTAATGTGTGAATTTATTATTTTGGAGGGATTATGGGCGTGTGGTTGGTTATTTAGGTGGGCTTGGTGTGTGGCTTGGTGGTGTATGGGCTTGGTGTGTGTCTTACGGGGGTTTTGGGCCAAGGATAAGTTTTAATACAGAGGCCTAACGAGCAAACCTGAAGCTAAGCAAACGAATTAAATCCAATAACGTATTGATTTCCGACTTTTCCCTTCTGACGTCCGTTTCCCGCGACTTCCGCAACTTAAAGAGTAGTGCCTCCGTATGAGGCTCATCATCGGGACTTATATGCAAAAATGCAGTGCCTACATAGGTTTCTTTAGAGGTATTATGTAATTGGGTAGAAGTAAGAATAGTGCTAGCGAGATAGAGGAAAAATAGAGATTTGTTCTAGGAACAAATTGTATTATATATCCATCCGTATATCATTATTAATTTTATCGCGCCTTATTATGCTTTTAGAATGCATGCTTAAGGGTGTAAGATGAGACCTAATCAAAGATAATAAATTGGTTGCCAATTTACGCGAAAAACCATCAACAAATATTAATCGTTTTCCTTCCATTGAGTGATTCATTCTCAAGATCCAAGATTGGCACTGGTTTGTTGGCCAAAGTCAATACCTTTGTCCATCGCGGATGTGTTTGAAACATGAAGGCTTTGTTCCATATTGCATGTCTTGTCCAAGTTGTGATTTGTTGGCCAAAGTCAAGATCACTTCTTGTCCATCGACATCGATTACGAAGCTTTCCAAAGTCAATGGGTCTCGCTTAACTGGAATCATTAAGCTTGTTGTGCCAAAGCCAAGACTTAGTTGATTCAGAGTAAAAGGTTAGAGAATATATTGGATATATTGGCATATATAGGATATATGTTTCGGACTTGGAGGTCCACCTACCGGATCTAGGAATTGGATGAGATTCATTTGATCTTAGAGATCTACCTAGTTAAATATCATACAACTTGTTGGCCAAAGTTAAGGTTGTGTGTTATTTAATGGGATCCTAGCCCACTAGGAAACTAGGGTTCCCGAGTACTCCACAGAGGGTTAGAGGCTCGCCGAAAAATAGTGGGAGGCAAGTATTCAATTTTCAATTTCGTTTAGATACTTGCCAATACGCGTTCATTTTTATTTTTTCGTCATTAATTATAAATATATTAGTTGGACTAATATTCAATTGTTGTTTTAATTAAACAGTTGGACTATATTCAAACTACTTCATTTATAGTTAGTTATACTATTAGATTATAGTTTTCAATACATTTGAATGTAACCTATCAATTGTAGTTGATTATATAGTTAGACTATAGTAATCAATATATTTAATTGTACCTAAAATCGTTGATTGGATAGTTGGACTATAGCAATCAATATGACTGAAAGATTAGCGTCAAAGGACATAATCCTGGTCAAAATGTCTTTAACGGCTTTAATTTTCAGATTGGGAGTAGAACCTCTCGAGCATTAGCCCGGAGTTGAGTGAATAGTAGATTGGGAGTAGAACCTCTCGAGCATGAGCCCGAAATTGAGTGAATGTAACCTTCTTAAAAGGACATATCCCAAGTTGTATGCCTAAACTATGGAAAACGGGGTCACTAGAAGTGTGACTGCCGTATGGACAAGGCAGACATGAAGGAAGTCAATGCGGGACAAGGTTCCGCCTTCAAGAATATTTGTTATAAATGTGTTCACTACTGGTTTTAAAATTGGATTTTTGATACTAGATGTGGTACATTAATATATGCACTGATGTGCGGGATCTGCTGATAAACAAGAAACTGGCTTCAGATGAGATCGACCTACAAGTCGGAAACAGGACGAGAGTCGCTGTTTTGGCCGTAGAAACTTAAGTTTTTGAAGTGCCCTTTCGGCATGTACTTAAATTAGGAGACTATTGTGATGTATCTAGTTTGACTAGGAACATTATCTCTATATGTAGTTTAACCCGTTGCGGTTATACCTTTATATTCCAGAACACAAGGTGTTTTGTTTATAAAGTTGATATTGAGATTTACACATTAGATGTGAATAACATCATTTATATTTTGAATATAAATGAATCTCAAACATATAATATGACAAACAAATAGCTCAAATTGAGTAAATCAAATGAGACTTATTTGTGGCATTGTCATCTGGGATGTATTAACAAGATTCATATATCCACACTTTCGAAGAGTGGATACTTGGACGGATTTGATTCTAATTCAAATGATGTCTACGAATCTAGTTTATTAGGCAAAGTGCCTAAAACACCTTTTACTTGGTAAAAGTGCAAGTGCCACCGATCTGTTAGCCCTCGTTCATAGTGATGTAAGTGGGCCCATGTCTAGCTTGGCTAGAGGTGGATATGAATATTTCGTAACCTTTACGGATGTGGTATCGCGTTACGGTTATGTGTATCTTATGAAACACAAGTCATAAACTTTTGATAAATTCATAGATTTTCGACACGAAGTATGAAAACAGACAGTAAAAGTATTAGAACAATGTGGTCATACCATGATTGACAATACTTAACAGATGAGTCGCTCTGAGCTACCAATTTCATTCTGAAGATATGCATTAAACAGTGCAGTACTTATTTTGAATAAGGTTCCATGAAAATCTCTTAGACAGACTTCATATTAGATATGAACGGGAGAGAAACCAAGTTTCTCATACCTGATGATTTGGGAATGCTGGGCATACGTTTGGATGATACCAAACTAGAACCCAAATCGGATAAGTTCCTATTTGTAGGTTATTCTAGGGAAACCAAAGTATAGTACTTATACAACTCACAATAGAACAATATAATTGTTGCTCTCCATGCGGTTTTCCTAAGAGGAATTCCTATATAAAGTGGTAAGTGGGAGGACAGTAAAACTCAATGAAAATCAGAGTAATATTGTCTCATGCACCAAGTCCTCACGAAACACCAATAGTTCATCAATAATGAAACTGTACAACAATTTTCTAATACACAAGAACCGGCTACGTATGAGGAAGTGATACAAGGTATCGACTCCATTTTATGGCGAAGTGCCATGCAGTCCGAAATAGATTCCATGTATATCAACCAAGTTTGGATACCAGTTGATGTACCAGAAGGCATTGTGCCTATTGGTATTATATGTGTCTTCAAGGAAGACATACATGGATGGAAATATACAAATGTACACCGCTAAGCTTGTACAGAAAGGGTATCCTCAAAGACATAGTGTCGACTACGATGAAATTTTTTCAACTGTTGCCATGATTAAATCCATTCGGATAATGCTTGCTATAACTGTATATTTCGTTTATGAAATATGTTAGCTAGACGCCAAAATCGCTTTCCTTAACGGAAACCTTTTGGAGGATGTTTATATACATCCTGACGGTTTTGTCGGGCTAAAACATGTAAACAAGGTTTGTAAGTTAAATCGATCTATTTATGGATTGAAGTAAGCATTGCGTTCTTGGAACCAACGTTTTGATAAGATCATAATGGTATATGATTTCATTCAAAATGAATATAATTCTTGTGTATATAAGAGGGTTAGTGGGAGTGCACTGACAATCACTGTCATATACATTGATGATGTATTACTTCTTAGCAATAACATTCCCATAATATAATCGTTGAAAGCTTGGCTTTCATTAAAATTCTCCATGGAATATCTGAGAGAAGCAGGCTTTATTCTAGGAATAAAGATCTACTGGGATAGATCTAAGAAGCTGCTGACACTCTCTCAGTGTTCGTACATTTTGAAATGTACTTGACCTGATGTCTCATATGCTTTGAGTATATGTAGACGCTATAAGGCCAATCCAGATGATGGTCACTGGATTGAAATTTAGAACATCCTTAAGTATCTTGGATGAACCAAGGATGCTTTCTGAGCATATGGGAAATGAGAACTTGAGGTGACTGGGTTCATCACTGCAAGTTTCCAAACCGATAAAAATGATTGTAAGTCGTAATAAGGGTACGTATATAGTTTGAATAATGGAACAGTGAGTTGGAAATCTTTCAAGCAAGATACTGTTGTCGAATAAACAACAAGAGCGGAACATTGCTGCAGCTGAGGCAGCAAAAGAAGCATTTTGGATCTATATAATCCTAATCGGATTATGAGTAGTTCTGTTAGCAGCTGAGCTAGGCTACAGCATAGGCTAAAGAACCACGGTCTCATCAATGATCCAAGTATGTACTTCAACTAATTCATCTGATTCGTTTGATCATACATCATGGCGATGTTATGATCGAATAAATCGCATCAGATGATAACCTTGTAAATCCGCTGACGAAAGCTGTTTCTCAGCAGAAGTTTGAGCGACCCGTATATAGTTCAGGTGTATAAAACCTGAGTGATTGGCTATAGGCCAAGTGCGAGATTGTTGGACAATTATGACCCATAGCATCAGTATTTGTACAGAACATGGTGTTGTTGTAAAATTAACTATGTGACAAAGGAAATTTCTCTTTTATCATTTGTAATTGGATTACTCGAATATACAAATGATAAAAGTCCTTATGATTAGTTCTGGATTAATATGATATGAGAGAATATTAATCCACAAAGGTTTAATCATTAAATATCCCTAGTCGTAGTATTATCGAGATTGGACATCGATAATGTGGAATAGACTAGTATTACACTTGTGCGTGTTATGGGAGCATAACGACATAGTTCTAATATATTTGGGTATTGGATACTCATGAAAGTGTAATAGGAGGTTGTGTTTACCGATGGTACGGAAACAGCTTCGCTCTGGATAGACCCATCAGAATCCCATTGGTAGTATGACTATGTGTCTATGGAGTCTGAATCAAGGTAGGTGTATTTGGTCTTAACCTGAGACTTGCATCGCTAATACTTGCGACAATCAATATACTTTGGTTTTGGTCATTCGGGGCTTTAACAGGTTCTATGTACGCCTCTTCTGGGTATATTGAGAATCGTAGTGTATTTGGTGTGATGTCCAAATGGAAGTATCACTTCAGTCATATGGAAATGATGATCACACAGGGATACATAACTGGTACTCTAAGTGCTATAGTCATCGGGGAAGTATGACTAGGTCATAACTTTCCGATCATAAAGAGACTAGTTGCTAGTGATCCGATATATGCTTCGTACGGGGAAGACACAACTCCAGTCCCAGGCCTTGCATGTGACATTTGATACTGGATCGCAATGAGCAATACTACGTATACTACGCCTGAGAAAGATCTTGTATTATGTAGAAGAATATTTCTAAAGAATTAGGTAGGCACGGTGATTTGCTAGAAGCCAACCATGTCTTGTAAATCGGTAAATATATTGTACCGGGTACGCACATGTTCAGATAGTCTGATGACCGTATTTACTGCCAACTTATCCAGGGATCTCTTGGGTCTCATCCCAAAGATTCACCGATGATGTTTGACTCGAACAAAATTAATATGGGATTAATTAAGGGAGAGAATATTAATCTGGTTTTAATTAATAGAGAGAAAATTAATCTGGGATTAATTACGGCAAGAATTAATCTGTTATTAATTATCAGAGAAAGAATTAATCTGGGATTAATTGCGTCGAGAATTTATCTGGGATTAAATTCGTCGAGAGGAGAGAACGTGATTAATTTGGAATTAATCGGCAAAGTAAATTTAATTGTGAAATTAGACTTTACTATTTAATTTATTTAATTGGGCTAAATAATATATTAGATATATTAATTGAAATTAGATTTCAATAGGAAATTAAATTGGATTTTAATTTTAGCGAATGAATTAATTTGGAATTAATTCGTGAGTGATTTTCATAATAATTTTACTGGGTATTATAATTTAATTAAATTAGATTTACTTATACCGCGACGAAAAATTCATTTAATCGGATTAAACGAATCCAAGCCCGAAGTGTGTTGAGCAAACCCACTTAAATTTTGAATTTAAAGTGAGGCCCACTTCACTTACATCATTAGTCATTTTTGGTTATTGACATGAGTGATGGGTTTTGGTGGAAACTTGTAAAACATTCTTGCCTTTTGAAAAAGAAAAATACAATTAATGATTTTTTTGGAATTATTCATTAATTTATCTCTTTTTCATTTAATGGCTGTATGGCCATTGTTCTCTCAATTTTTAAAAGGCCACTGACTTTGTTTTTTAACAAGTGGTGGCGAGAAGCAATTGTTTATTTTTGAAAGAAGCAATTTGCTTCTTCTTCCTTTTTGAAAAGGCCACTGCTTTCTAAATTTCAATTGGCCGAATAAGCCAAAGCTATTTGCCTCTGATGAAAAGGGCCGAATAGCCCTGACTTGAATTTTTGGCTGAATGGCCTAATTTCTCAAGACAGACTGCTTCCTCTCTCCAGGCCGTTTTGTTGCTTCTCTTGGAGAGCAAAATTATGCCACTTTAGTTCTTGCTAGCATATAAAGGAGTCAAATGATGGTGATAGGGATACTCACCCATGAGCTTGGAAGCTTCAACATCCATGGAAGGATTGAAAGTCAAAGCCGATCAATGTAAGTTAATTCCGCAAACTTCTTGATTTTATTCACACACGAATCAATCTTAGAGATCCGGTGGCATGACTAGGACACTTACAAACTCGTCCAGTAGGGACACCTATGGTTTAAAGGCTTATTGCATATGCTAAATGCAACCGTGATCCTTACGAATGTGGCTTAGTTTAATTTCATTTTAAAGTTATTTATTTTATTTTATTTTGTTATTCTGCTCGAGGACTAGCAAAATGTTAGGTTTGGTGGTGTGATAAGCGGAAAATATATCAATATTTACCGCCCCTCTTACTTAATATTTTGAATAGTTTCTTGAGTTTTGTGAATATTTTGATGTGTTGTGTGCATTTTGTAGATAAATAAGGTTTCAGGACTCACTGGAATCAAATCGGGTCCAAGACAGCGGAAAAATGGAAAAAAGGGCAAAAATGTAATTTTCACATTGCGTCGTAATGACATCATCGGCCTGTCGAAACGCGTCATAATGACGTCTGCCTCAATTACTATTCTACCGACACGTGTTATCACCACATCATCACATGCGTCAGCACTTGCATCATCGCCACGTCAGCATGATGTCAGCACAATAATTCAATCTACCGACATGCGTCATTGCTTATGTCAGCATGACGTCAGCATCGGGATGTGCACAACCTCACGCATCGCGATGCCGAGCCAATAATTCTGCTGATAGCCACGTGTCATCATCTTAGTAAAAGCGCGTACATGTGTTGAAGATTAACGGCGCGTCGCGACGCGCAATGTTTCACGCATCGCGACGCGCAGGACTAAATTTTACCTATAAATTGAGGACGAAATCAGAATGAAACTCCATACCTTCTTCTGGGTATTTACTTAAGAATACTAAGAAGATTATATCTTGTTTGTTTATTTACAGCTTTCTTGTATTTAATTTTTATTTTATGCAATAGATCTTTCTTTATTTTACTTTTCAGTATGAGGAGGTGACTCCCCTCTGCTGGGGTGAAAGGTAAAGCTTTTATAACTAATATTTAGATTAAAGCTTTTATTACTAATATTTAGATTAATCTGCCTTAATTATAATATTCAAACTATTTTAAAACCTGACTTAATGGGATACCGCCTTTATGGTCGGTTGGACTTAATTAAATTGATTTTAACTTGACTTAATGGGATACCGCCTTTATGATCGGTTCGAATTAATCTAAAATCTGGATTAATCAGGATACCGCCTAAATGGTCGGTTGGTAATGTCATGCAAGTTTATATATATTATAATAAGAGAAATATCTAAATTAGAAGTAATAAAAGTGGATCCTTTAACTCCAGTATTTTCTTTATTGTTAATTTATCTTTTTAATTTCCAAGCTTTACTTTATGTCATTTACTTTATTTATGTCTTTAATAGTCCTATAAATGTGTGGTAACTAAACCTCTTATCTAGAGTTGTAATGAATTCCAATATCACCATTTTATAACTGGTTATTTTATGTCTTGGGTAATATAAGGGTTTATTTATTGAGTATTAAGCTTAATGTTTCTTGTTAACTGACCACTAATAAGATTGATTTGGTAAACTTAAAATAAACTTGACGAAGGAATTTTAGGTTTCAGCCTTAGACTCAATAGCTCACGATCTCACCTTGGGGCAAAAACCTCTTAGGTATATTTCCTTCCAAGATAGACATATACCAGTCGGGCGGGGATAGATTACTTTGGGTGTTTGCATCTGACCATCGACATAGGCTTTTGCATACTTTCATGTTACAGGTTAATAAACCAATATATTGCCCAAACATGAGATAAGCACATCATTTTTAAAAGATATTGGAAGGATTCACAATCCTAGATAGTTTTATAATATTGATGTTTCCTTTAATTTACTTTCGTACTATTTTATTTATTGTTTTCAGAAAAAAATCACCATCCAATCAACAACCAATTTTTTAGAGACTCGTAAACATTTAACGTCATAAATTAATAGCTAAGTTATTAAGTCCTCATGGGATCGATACATTTTATCTAGTTGACCGATATGTGTACTTGCATAAAGTGTGTGATTTCACCGATCAACTCCTCAATTACAAAAATTGATACAACTATATAATTTTACATAAGAATTTTTTTACAACACTTGTAAAAATTGGTCTTATGTCTTGCATTCCCAACAAATAAAATAACATAAACATGTGAGCCGGAAAAATTTACGACCAATGCAATACATTCCTCACATGAACATAAGATTTGTGGCTACTCATCACAACATGCATAAAACAATTTATATCACATACAAATTACAAAAAAAATAGAAACTTTTTAATTAAAATAAGAAGGGTTAAGAACATTTTTCAACCTTGCTCTAGATGCCAATTGTAGGAAATGATTTCCCACATGACAGAAGCTTGTTAGGCATCGGGATGGACTTTGAAAACTTTTCTGCCTTTACCCATTCTTAGTTGAATCTAACATGCCCTTGTGGACTTGTTTTGCTTCTATTTTGACTAATTATCAGCCCCCAAACAGCTGTAGGAACCACTTTCCTAGCGCAGAGGAAACACCTTAGGCACACGGGATGTAACATCCCCCTCTCGGATATGGTACCGGCAGGAGATTGATCCTCAACACCACCCTGAGCTTCTGACCATTTCTAAACTTTCTTGATTATTCCTTGAACTATATTACTATAACAGACTTTTATAAAACTATTTCACGAATTAATTAATATTGTACGAACAACTTACTGACTTTAAATAAATACTTATACTTTATATGATTAACATCTATACATTTAGACTTGACTCATACCGACATACATGCATTCTATATGAATGCAAACAACAAACTTAGCATGGCAGACCCACACTATAGTGACTGCAGTAAACTATATTCCTCGATCCCAGGCTTATGTTTGGCTATGGCTCACAAGATAAATCTACTTGTAAAATAAACTGTGGAGTTGGGGTCAGATCATTTGAATGACCTGGTGAGTGGAAAGTTTAAAGCATCATATGCAGCATCACTATCTTGCTTTGTACTATTCGATATATTGAGCTACTGAAGATATGACTCTGAACAAAAATTGATATGCCGATTGGATCAATTTACCTACCATTTCCTTAATGGAATCATATTTCTTAGAAGTCCTGGTTGTCAATCTTGTCGTATTCCTTCTTAGGGTTATTAAGGCTTAAGCTTTTCCTCTTGCTAACCTATTTCTCTTTATTTTCTCATGTTTAACAAATAGGGCACTCATTCCCCTCATCTTGTAATATCCCTCTTGGTTGGTTTCCTATCCAAAGCCAATTTTGGATATCATCCAATAATAGGATATAAACCTCTTTCACAATGAATATTTCTATTTCTAATTTGGTAGTATAAACCTTCTATTCCGCTATCTTCAAAGTCTGTCACTGTGTACAACTATTAGACAAACCCACTCATCACCTCAATTTTTGTAGAAATGACGACCTAAATATCTCTGCTCTCAAGGAATTCATTATTCAGAATCCATCTTCGATTCGCACTCAGCCCTACGTGATCTTTAACTTTTCTTACATCGGCTTCTGCTTCATTAACCACGTTATTTCCACTTATAAAATTTAGTTTAATCTTAATCATGTCATAAAAAATGTCTCCTAATATTTGAAGAACTTCTCAACTTAATACCCTTTCGAATTTAGTTCTTTTAAAGGAAAATACTTTATGAGAAATGTTATTTTTTAATAATCCACCTATGATATCATATTGCCCTAAAAATATCATTGATTATCTCATACACAATTGATCATTACTTATCTTATATTATCTAAATCCTTGGGAATCTATGTTCTTCCTCATTTAATCTATCTTTGAAAACATGGTACATAACTCAAAAATATTATATATGCCCATGTTCGTTGTGAATACATGATAATGTATTTATGGTGGTTGTAATTCGAGTGATCCTAGAAAGGCTTTGTTATAATGTTCATCTTATTCATTAAGTCTGTGGGTTTCCTTCTATATCTATGATAGTATCAATAATTTACGTCGTTCCGAGCTAATCTCGAAGCATCGTTTCCAGAGTGTCCTTGATTTTCATACTAAATTGGTTCTATCCAAACCTATATATACTCTGGAAAGAAATCATTACTCTTTACTCATTTTATCGAACAAGATCTTAGTTCTTGATGATGGTTATTCATCCTTGATGGTGTCCGTATTGAATTCTACATACCGATGGGTCTCATCACTATATTTTCCTGATAATACCAGAAGATTTCATTGAGATACATAAGGGCTTATTGTGATTACATCATCAACTCCCTTAAGAAATATTAGGAACATTATGTCCAGAGGAATAGCAAAAGTAGTATACTCATGACCAAGCCCATTAAGGTCTTGATCTATCTCTTAACGGGAATGTACTTGATAACTCATTCGGTAGCTTCAAGTACCTTCTTTAGGCTTTTCCATTGATCGCGAATATCGGGTTGTTGGTATTAACTACGTTATAATCAAATGAAGGTTTTGTGAGGGTAGTGTTAAGTGTAGGTTTGCAATTAGGGTTCTCTCTCGGTTCAAGTTTTCAACTATCCAATCGATAATTTATACTTTACGTTCGGAAACTGGCTTTTAGGGTTGACTAGTTCATGTTCTACTCACGTTTAAGGGAAAAAGGTTGGGGTGGGTGGGTATGACATAATTCAAGGTTTTCATTATGTTAATTATGCACTGCTACTTCTTTTCCTTCTATAAATATGGACCGCCTACGGGTCATTGCACAATACTAGTAGTATACTACTCTTATGGTTCAAGCTCATCAATTTTGCTTCTTATATTCTTGTCAACATCACTAAAGGAATGAACCCACTCGTCTCTATAACTTCGGCTCGAGTCTATCTTAAAGCTTTCTTGTCACTAGTGATTACTCTTCCTATATAAATTGCACACAAAATTCTACTAACTGATGAATATGCCACACAACTTTCAATATCCCTCAATGGTCATTACTTGTTTAAAAAGTTTATAGGGACTTATTCGTTAGATCTGTCTGGTGCATTGGATCCAGGTTATGCTTTCTGATAGGCAACTATCTCTATCTAAAACTAATTCTTTCCTTATTTATTTCTTTATTTTGGGAGGGGACAATCTTACCATGACTAGTTTTGCTTCATTCCCCAATTGTTTTAGCTCATCAATCTATCTTCTATTTATCTAAATATACACATCACGAATAGGTCTCATCTAAAGTTCTCTAAATATACTTACGTCACTTTCCAAACTAATAGGAACTTATACTAAGTTCTAATGATAACTAAAACTGTGGCATGCTACGTGAAACTTTACTTATGTCTGGGGTTTGTTGGACTTCTTTTCATGGAAGAATTAAAAAGAATGGACTGACCGGTGCTTTCACATGCGTATAACGTAAGCGTACGTGTCGTTCAAGTAGTATAGAAAATATCGATCCCGCGAGGACTTAAAACCTAAGCTATTGATTTTTATGAGGACAAATGATTAATAGTATCTAAAACATTGATTGATTGATTTGAAATGGTGATGATTTTAAATTTAAAAATAAGTGAATAAAATTACGCAAAGGTAGATTGAGGAAAATTCAATATTAAGAAACTATCCAGGGTTGTGATTTCTTCCAATATCTTTTTAAGGATGAAATGGTTATTTCATGTTTGTGTAATATATCAGTTTACTAACCTGGAACACGAAATTATGCAAAAGCCTCTGTCGATGGTCAGATGCAAATATCGAGTTTAACCCAATTGAACCTTATGTCTATGTCAACCAAATTACCTGGATTCATTAAGTTTAAGTTCAAATTATGGCTACCCCCGCCCGACAGGTATATGTCTATCCTGTAAGGAAATCTATTAAAGGGTTATCTATCCTCAAGGAAGATCGTGGGCTACTAAGTCTAAGGCTGAAACCTAAAATTCCTTTTGTCATGTTTATTTTAGATTTACCAGATCAATCTTATTAGTGGCCAGTTAACAAGACGCATTAAGCTTAAGACTTAATAAGTAAACCTTTAAATTACCCAAACTATAAAATAACCCCTTATAAATCGGTGATATTAAAATTCATCACAACCCCAGATAACTAACTTAGTTCCGACATATAACTAGGGCTAGTAAAAACTTAAAAATAAAAGACATAAAGTAAAATGCTGAAAAGTAAATGTGGTAAAGTAAATACTGAAAAGTAAAATTACAATAAAATAAATGCTAGGGTTAAAAAATCTACTTTTACCACTACTATTTTAGATATCACCCTTAATATAATATATTAACTTGTGATAACATTACCAACCAGCCATATAGGCGGTAACCTGATTAAGTCAAATTAAGTCCGACCTGCCATAAAGGCGGTATCAATATTTGTCCATAAACCAGCCATATAGGCGGTAAATTACCAACCGACCAACCAGACGGTATCCATGCTTAGTCAGATTAAAACCATAATATAATTGATTACCAACTGACCAATATAGCAGTATCATTGTTAAGTTAAATTTTAAGTAGTGAATATACTATAATTAAGGGAGATTAATCTAAATAGCAGTAATAAAAGTTTTACCTTTCACCCTAGCAGGGGGAAATTACCTGCTCATAGCTGAATAGTAAAAACTGAAAAAGTAAAGAAAGTAAATTATTATTACAGAGAGTAACTAAAAATTAATTATAAAACTGAAATTTAAGGAAAACTATATACCAACTCCTTATTTACATCAGAGAATTCAGAGAGGAAGGTTCATCTAAAACTGAAATCCCGAGCTGAATTTATAGGCCTCGGTGGGTTGTGCGCGTCACGACGCGATAACATTTATGCGTCTTGACGTGACACGTGGCGATGTGGATGATTAACTCAATAATTGAGTGATGTGGTTATGACATGGCGACACGTGGCGATAGTGATTATCGGCACCTTAGGATTATGACACGTGGCACGATGTGATTGGTTGATGATGACATGGCACTGACTTGGCAATGTTAACTCGGTCTTCTACTGATGTGGTGATGACATGGAGTGACACTTGGCAACACATGATGATGGTGATTTTCGGCACTGTAGGATGATGACACGTGGCACGACGCACGTTAGCATGATCGGCTGTGATATTGACATGTGGCACGGTGCACGTTAGAAAAGTCAGCGTACGTTAGCAAATTCAAACTTCTCAGATTTTGACACGTGTCCTCGGCACATGTTAGCATGAAGCGGCACACGTTAGACGTCGCAACGCGCCAAATGACCATGTTGCCCTTTTTGTCTGTTTTTCACTATTTTGTCCCCAAATCACCTCCAGAATGTCCTGAAACTTTATTTACTTCAAAATAACAAAAAACATATTAAAATATTCACAAAACTAAAGAAAGTAGGTCAAATGAGTGGGAAATAGTGATACAGTTACCACTAATCAAAGACAAGGTTCTGAATCCTCATAAGGCAACTCATCGATTCCCGCTATTCTTATCAACCTCGTCATGAGGTAGTTATATCTTAAGGGCGAATAAATTTTGTTTCATTACCTTAACTAAGTGTTCTAGAACCCCTTCGACTAGAAAACCTATTGCTTCTAAGAGAATCAGGGTTTGAGGGGTGTACTTATTTATTCCGGATAATAAAGCTAGCTTTGAAGGAATGTTAGTACTGTCTGGTGAGCAAGAAAAGAATGTCATTTGAAGGATTAGAGCACTATATGTTCTTTAGATTATGTAGTGGATTCTAGTTAATATTTCGATATTCCTTGTACTATGGTATTTGTTCGAGACTAAGAATGCTATATAGCTTACTCGTGTTCTACTCGTTTGTGCTGCTATTATGCTGCTAGAGTTCTTTCTTATTCTTTTTCCCAAATAGTTTCGGCTTACTACCCCATTATTCCTTAATGAAATGTGTAGCTAACTCTCAATGTATTTTGGCACCATGCCGCATATTCACATATCAGATCCCTATTTTTCATTGGAAAATTATCTACGGATGGCCTCGGCTATCTTTATAGAATATTCCCTATTTGGGTAAATCCAGACATACTAAAGGACAGAGGAAACTGGATAGTAGCCCCTTATATATGGGTACCCCGGGCAAACCACTATTCCCACCTCTAGCTGTTGGGAAAAAAACTATTCTCTCGGTAAATGCCTTGAAGAGCAGTCACTGACCCCAAGACCATGCTCTGATACCAACTTTGTAACATCCCCCTCTCGGAGATGCTACCAGAAGGAGATGGATCCTCACAACCACCCTGAGCCTCTGACCATTTATAAACTTTCTTGATTATTCCTTTAACTATATTACAATAACATAAATTTATTAAACTATTTCACAAACTAATTAATATTGTACGAACAACTTACTAACTTTAAATAAATACTTATAATTTATATGATTAACATCATATACATTTAGACTTGACTCATACCGACGTACATGCATTTTAACTGAATACAAAAAAAAAACTTAGCATGAAATATTCACACTATAGTGACTGTAGTAAACTCTATTCCTCGATCCCAGGCTCATGTTTAGCTACGACTCAACAGATAAAGCTACCTGCAAAAGAAACTGTGGAGTTAGGGGGTTAGATCGTTTGAACGACCTGGTGGGTGGACAGTTTAAAAAGGGAGTTAAAATGCTTTACGAAAAATTTATTGTTATGAAATCGAAATTATCTCAAGAAAGCTAATATTTCCTGAAAACTCTTTTCTTGTCTGAAAACAAATCTCTTTCTGTAAAACTTTTTTAGAAAATTTTTACTTTCTGTATAACTCTGAAAGATTAGCTTATGCTAACTCATGATAGAGATGGTATCAGAGAAAATTCACTTTTCGATACGCGAATTCACTTTCTCTCATTGTGCTTGGTACTTTTTTCTGTTAAAACTGACATACAAATTCAACTTCTATATAAAACTCCATCTTCTTCTTCGCCAAATATTTTCATTTTCAAGTGTGAGAAATAATTATATTTTCAAAGTTTGACAATAACATATCTTTTCTGGGTATGTTTCAATTTTACGCGAAATCAGAACCGAAACCAGTTTTACTCACCCCTACTGAGTTAGGAACTTACATTGCTTAACTTTACTTGAGAAAGAGCTTCTAATCCATGGGTGTTGGTGTGAAGAAGTGACGAGAAAGGAAAAATTATTTCTTGTGGTTAATAAGCAAAAATTGTGAGTCATGAGAGAGGGATAATAAATAGTGACCATTTTATAGCATAAAATGAAGATTTTTTAACAAATAAAATAATAATTTAATCAAACATATGCTTAAATTTCTAGTGCATTACCGAAGTTACTACTCATCCCAGAAATAAACGTATTTTTGACCTTGTTCTGGTCAAATTTGGAAAAATATTCAACATGAAAGTTGTAGATCTCGATCTAAGCTTTCTGACAATATAAGTAGAAAAAGTTAGCTAAAATAATAAAAGTTGTCTATAACTCGGTGAAATATAACTGTACTACGAAACTAAAAATTTTACGTCGTGATCCCAAAATAATTTATACGAGAAGTATACATACTAATAATGCATACTTAAGCACTAGAATATGTCTCGTAAATGCACAAGGAAATATATGATTACGTCATAATGGCCGGGGTGTTACATTCTCCCCCTAATTAGGATTCGTCCTTGAATCCTAACCTGACTACGCGACATGTCATGCTATAAGTTTATCTGTCACATACAATAATATCATAACTACCACATGCACTGATATCAAGACTGTCAGATGCAATGAATTCCCTACATGAGTTAAAGAACTTACTTGGAGTTTGATGTACTTCTTGCAGTCATTGATGCCTAGGACTTTGCTATGATACCATCTCTACAATGTTCTAGTTTCCTAAGACGCGATCGACAAGAGGCAGCGTAGCCGTCTCCCTAAACTCATGACTTATGCATGTCTAACATGCAATGACTCATATTGTGCTGACTGACACACATACATGCATAAATACTTGTAGACATTGCATTTCATGGCCCGATGATGAGTCTCATGTATGGGCACTGTATGAGAGTTCAAGAAGATTGTAAGTTTTAAATGTTGAAGATAGACCATCTACATCCTGATGGATATAAACCCTAAGTCTAGTTGGACATAACCATCACCTCCGGTCGAATACACTTCCACATCCGGCCGGACATGAGTCGCATTTCTTATTTTGTAGAATGACTCAATCTCATTCTTTCTTAGCCAATTTCCATAAAATCATATTCTTACCTTCTTAAGCACTTTCCTGAATTATTTATTTCCTTAATATCAACTTTCATAATTGATGATTTCCTCATTATAGAATATTGCTTCCTTCTTGGCTATAAAAATTATGACCTTCACACAAACAATGGACCTTTTTCGAAATCCAAATTTTGGAAGCTTGTAGCTGATTCTTTGTCAAAAATCGATGAAGCACACCGACCCAATAGCAAAACAAAGACCCAAAAAACCTCTTAAATCTCGCTAGTGAATAAAGGCAGCAATCAACTAAGATTTTAAAATATGTTCTCGAAGGTGAGATACACCTTAAGTAAACACCTGAGGGAATTTATCCCTTAATTTCGTATTAAGTTTAATTGTTTCTACATCATTATTAATTTTGGATAGTCTTATGCATAATAATTAATCTTTATTTCATGTATGTTTATCTCGATGCTATTATATATTTTATATTGTTATTATTTTATTTGACTCTCGCATCATAAGCCATGCTGATAATTCTATTCAAACTTTGATATTATATAGGCATAAGTAAGGGACCGTTCTGAACTAAAATGGGTTTAAGGTCGACCTTTCGAGGGGTGTAGTGTGGCTTTAAATCATTCTCAGTGTCTTATATTGGGTGGTGACTCATTAATTCTTTGATTAGTGCCTCGTGGTCTAATTGTACTATCTACGAGTTACGAGCTCAACACTGTCGTGGTTGCGGCATCATAGGCATAGCGTGAAATCATGCTTTGCTCCTATAATACTCTTACATAATATGCTTGCATGACTAAATATGATAGGCTTGCTAAAATTTTTAGCATGATGTATCCTAAACACCGTGTAACCAGGATTAACATCTAGCACCATAGGGAATCTTCTCCATATAATATATATAGTGCCACTCAAATCAACATGCAAAACGGCCTCATGACATGACATGTGTTACATGACTATTCATCATCACTCGTGGTTTATGCTCATTTAATATGTCGTGAATTATACTTGTTTCGTACGTGAATAATATCAACTTATATATATGAATTAAATTTGATATACTTATAAATTAGTTCATATGATTATCAATATAAATTACTATAACATATACTACATCAGTAATAAATTTTTAGTTATTCAAACTAACTTGTATTCTACGTGTGAGCCTTAACATGTTCCCTAATGACTGAAGTAACTGTTGCCCACTGTTCTTCAAGCTCACCCTCCGCATACATGAGGGAGAAATCTGCATGACTGAAATTGAAAGAAAGTAAGTGCCATGACGACTTAATGAATAAATATAAGGCATAAATTACGTAAAATCATATACATAATTAATTAAAATATTATTTCAAACCTAGAACGTAAAGATCTAACGTATTATCATACATATATACATAAATGTTGGACAATTATGACCCATAGCGTCACTATTTGTACAGATCATGGTGTTGTTGTACAAATTAACTATGTGACAAAGGAGATTACCTCTTATCATTTGCGATTAGATCACCTAGATATATAAATGATAGGAGGTCCCTATGATTTGTTCCTGGACCGAGAATGATATGAGACAGTTTCAGTCCACGAAGGATAAATCATTAAATATCCCTAGTTAGAGTATTATCGAGACTGGACATCGATAAATACATAAGAGACTAGTATTGCACTTGTGCGCGTTGTGAGGGCACAACGGCATAGTTCTCATGTATTTGGGTATAGGATACTCATGCAAGTGTAATAAGAGATTGTGTTTTTACCGATGGTACGGAAACGCTTCGCTCGCTCTGATAGACCACCTCGGAATTACATTGGTAGTATGACTATATGTCTATGGAAGTCCGAAATCAGGGTAGGTGTATTTGGTCTTAACTTGAGACTTGCACCGCTAATACTTTCGAAAATCAATATACTTTGGTTGCGGTCGTCCAGGGCTTTAACAGGTTCTGTGTACGCCAATACTGGGTATATTGAGAATCATAGTGTGTTGGGTGTGATGTCAAGACGGAAGTGTCACTCCAGTCATATGGAGATGATGGTCACGTAGGATACGGGACTGGTTCTTTTAAATGCTGCATCTATCGGGATATTATGACTAGGTCATGTTTATCCGATTATAGAGACTAGTCACCAGACATCCGACATGTTCTTCATACGGGGCAGACACAATTCCAGCCCTAGGCCTAGCACGTGATCATTCGATACTGGACAGAAATATGCAATACCACGTATACTACGCCTGATATAGATCCTTTATTCCTGTAAGGATATTTCCGGAGAATTGGGTAGACATGGCGCTTTGCTAGAGGCCAACCTTGTCTTGTAAATCGATAAAATGTAGTACGAGGTACTTACGTGTTCGAATAGTTCGACGACCGAATTTACTGCCAACATATCCGGGGATCTCATGGGTTGCTTCCCAAAGATTCACCGATGACGTATGACTCGCACTCTAAATTAATCTGGGATTAATTAGAAGAGAGAGAAAATTAATTTGGGATTAATTGCGGAGATATTTTATCTGGGATAAAATATCAATTAAAGAGAGATAACGATTAATTTGGAATTAATCGATAAATTAATATATTTGATATATTAAACAAAATTAGATTTCGACGCAGAATTAAAATTAGATTTTAATTCGGGCGAACGAATTAATTTAGAATTAATTAGTTAGCGATGTGAATAGTGATTTCGCTAGGCGTAATTATTTAATTACGACGCAACGGAAAATTCATTAATTTGGAATTAGCGAACTCGAGCCTGAGATTATTTGCGAGCACATTCGCATTTCGAATTCGATTGCGGCAAGCAAGTCAAATCATTAGTCGCATCAAACATCAAATCACATGTCACTTTCAGTGATGTGACTTGACAACTTGATGGATTGATGTAAGTTGATGGAAGTGGTTGGAGCCTTTAATTGTTTGACTTTTGAAAGCCAAATTCACATGAAATGAATTTGAAATTCAAATGTGTGTATAAGATACACAAATTTGTAACAACCAAATACAACTCTCTCTCTTTCACTCATCTCTCTCTCACACGCCCATGGAGGTAAATTAGCTCACTGGTTCTGTCAAAAACCGAGCAGTGAAGGGAAGCAAGAGTGGATTTTGTGGCAAAATCACAAGTGTTAGCACACTTACGAGACATGCGAAGGTGACAGGGAAGTCCACCCATGAGCCGGGAATCCTTTCACGAAGCTTGGAGCTTGACGAAGTTGATCAATGAAGCCAAACCAGTGAGAAAAAACTACTCACTGCCGTGACAGTTCAAGGAGGAAGAAAATCAGTTTCGTTACCTCGCGCGTCGCTTAACCGATCGATGTAAGTATTCAGTAACTTCTCGATTGTTATTCACACATGTTTCCATGCTTAATATTGATCTTGGTACCTGAAATAGAAACCAACAATGGCATCTAGAGCAAGGTTTGAGCATGAAAAAGTTTAGGGCTTAAAATTTGGGCAAAATGTTTTCAAGCATGATTTGGTTGAATTGGATGATTGAGTATGCTTAAAACATGTTTAATTGAAGTTTGATTTGATCAATTTCAAGAAAATTGATTTGGAACAAATTTCCCCAAAATTGGATGTGTTGGCCGAATGGTTGGTGATCTTATCTGTCTTGGTGATTTTGATTTTTGATTCATTAGATGTGTTGGAAATCATTAGGGAATGTTTATTTAATGTTGAATTTGATTCAATTGGATTGGATTTGTAATTTGGCATAATAAACCCTAATTGCCGAGAGTTAAAGCCCTAAGTATCTTGGTGATTTTTTGTTTCGTTGTTCATTGGAAGACTTGAAACGATTGAGGAATGAGATTTAATATCGATTGCGGAATTAATTGGATTGAATTCGAATCGGACACAAAAATCCCCTCCATTGCCAAGAATGTTAAAGCATGTTTGGGTTTAATTTTAATCAAAATGTGTTGGACATGTGATGATGAAAATAAACATGATTAATTATGTATATTGATGTTTTAGAAATGTTAATTTGGGTAATTAATCATGTTATACACTTTGGTAATTAAATTGGGAATTTGGAATTTTATGATTTAATTATTTTGGGCCTATTTTGTGAAATTGGGCTTAAGTGTTGTAATTGGGCTTGTTGGGCTTTTTTTTGTACAAAGTTGGGTTTAGGCCAAATAGATTGTATCCAATTGGGCAAAAAAACCGCATCCATAAAGCCCAAATGCGACTTAATGGACCCTTAAAGTTTAATTGGGCCTAATGGGCCAAGATTGATTCTGGGCTTATGGGTAACTCCGGATTGGATTTTGGTTATTCGGTTTTACCCCGAGTTGACCAAAAGTCCACGCCTCAAGAAATTAATTAAAAGCCCATTGGACTTTAATTAATTTGACGTTGGACGTGAATCGGGCTTTGAGACCCGTTACGATTAAATTTGGAATTTAAGTCGTAAAATGTTTATTATTAAGTGTAATGTTTAATTTGGAATTACATAGCGAATTAGAATTGAATGCATATTAAATTGGATTTAATGATGTAGTTTAATTTAATCCGAGAATTCGTACTTTGAGTACTTATTCGCAAAACGAGTTTGACTCGAGCAAAATCAAATCGTTGTTTGAACATTGGATGATCACTAATTATCAGATTAATTAATTTGATTAGATTGATTGATAACGTGATTGTGTGAATACATTGTTGCGATGCATGAATAATGTATATCAGATGGATATTAGATGGGTGGGACAATTTTAGAAATTGTTGTAATAAATTTGATTTATTAATTGGACCTGCGAGTCCAGCCTTATACCTCATTATTCTTTGTATTCTCTTCTCACCTCTTCCCCTCAATGTAAATGAGGTTTCTTTGGAAGTGTAGTGTAACGGGTAGAAGAAATATTTGTGCTAGCGGGAGATAGAAAGGGAGAGATTTGATCTAGGATCAATGTGTAAAGTATCCATCTGCATATCATTATTACTTTATTTATACGCGTTTTATTATGTATTTACAATGCATGTTTAAGGGTGTATGATGATGAGACCTTAACAAAGATAATAAATTGGTTACCAATTTGCACTCAAAAACCCTCGTAAAATATTAAGCGTCTTTCATTCCATTGAGTGATTCTCTCTCAAGATCCGAGACTGGCATTGGCTTGTTGGCCAAAGTCAAGACCTTTATAATCTAGAACACTAAGTGTTTTATTTTATAAAGATGATATTGAGATAAACACATTAGATGTGAATAACAGTATTTATATTTTGAATATAAATGAATCTCAAACATATAATATGTCAAACAAATAGCTCAAACTGGATTAATCAGATGAGACTTATTTGTTGCATTGTTGTTTGGGACACATTAACAAGACTCGTATATCCACACTTTCGAAGAGTGGATACTAGGACAGATTTGATTCTTATTCAAATAATGTCTATGAATCTAGTTTATTAGGCAAAGTTCCTAAAACACCTTTTATTTGGAAAAAGTACAAGTGCGACCGATCTGTTAGCCCTCGTTCATAGTGACGTAAGTGGGCCCAAGTTTAGCTAGGCTAGAGGTGGATATGAACACTTCGTAACCTTTACGGATGTGGCATCGTATTATGGTTATGTGTTTCTTTTGAAACATAAATTGGAAGCTTTTGATAAATTCAAAGAGTTTCGACACGAAGTATAAAAATAGACCGGCAAAAGTATTAAAACATCACGATTGGACCGTGATGAAAATACTTAAGCAATAAGTTCCTCAATTACTTGAAAGAGTAGAATATTCTTTTAATGTAGACTCTTCACGAAACACCTCAATTTGACGGTGTGTCCGAACAGAGAAACCGAACTTTATTGGACATGGTAAGATTAATTATGAGTCGCTCTGAGCTACCATTTTCCTTCTAGGGATACGCATTAAACATTGCAATACTTATTTTGAATAAGGTTCTAAGAATAATCTGATAGATAAATTTCATATTAGATATGCACAAGAAAGAAACCGGGTTTTCTCATTCCTGAAGATTTGGGAATGCTAGGCATATGTTTGGATGAAACCAAACTAAAACCCAAATCGGATAAGTGCCTAATTTGTAGGTTATCCTGGGGAAACCAAAGTATAATACTTATACAACTCACAAGAGAACAATGTAATGGTTGCTCTCCAGGCGATTTTCCTAAAAGGAATTCCTATATGCAGTGGTAAGTGGGAGGAAAGTAAAACTCGATGAAAATCAGAGTAATACTGTTCCAGGCATCGATTCTTTAATGGAACACAAACAGTTCATCAGGGTTGAAACTGTACCAATAATCTTCGAATACACAAGAACCGCATAAGTCGGAGAGAGTCAGAAATCAACCTGAGAGGAATGGGTTTCTGATCTCACCTCATGATGATGTCAATCTTATTGAGGAAGACAAACCAACTATGTATGAGGAAGTGATACAAGGTATCGACTCTCTATTATGGCAAAGTGCCATAAGTCCGAAATAGATTTCATGTATACCAACCAAGTTTAGACACTAGTTGATGTACCAGAAGACATTGTGACTATTGGTACTATATAAGTCTTCAAGGAAGACATATATGGATGGAAACATACCTAAGCTAGGCTTGTAGCGAAAAGGTATCGTTATCAACATTATGTCGATTACGACGAAACCTTTTTACTCGTTGCCATGATTAAATCCATTTGGATAATGCTTGCTAATGCTGCATGTTTCATTTATGAAATATGACAGCTGAATGTCAAAATTACTTTCCTTAAACGGAAACCTTTTAGAGGATGTTTACAACATCCTGACGGTTTTGTTGCACCAAAACATGCAAACAAGGTTTTCAAGTTAATTCGATCCATCTATGGATTGAAGCAAGCATTGCGTTCTTGAAACCAACATTTTGATAGGATCATAATGGTATGTGATTTAATTCAAAATGAAAATGATTCTTGTGTATATAAGGAGGTTAGTGGGAGCACACTGATAATGATTGTCCCATATAATGATGATATGTAATTTCTTGGAAATGACATTCCCATAATACAATCGGTGAAAGCTTGGCTTTCATGATAATTCTTCATAGAATACTTGGGAGAAACAACCTTTTTTCTAGGAATAAGGATCTAATGGGATAGATATGAAAGTTATTGGCACTCTCCGAGAACTCGTACATTGAAAGATATGTATGCGACCTGGTGTCTCATATGCTTTGAGCATATGGAGTCACAATCAGGCCAATCCAAGTGATAGTCACTGGATTAATGTTAAGAACATCCTTAAGTATCTTAGATAAACTAAGGATGCTTTCTTAAGTTGTGGAGAAGGAGAACTTGAAGTGACTGGGTTCACCACTGCAAGTTTCCAAACCGACAAGAATGACTATATGTCGTAATAAGGGTACTATATAGTTTGAATAATGGAACAGTGAGCTGGAAATCTTCCAAGTAAGATACTGTTGCCGAATAAACAATAAAAGCGGAATATTACTGCAGCTGAGGCACCAAAAGAAGCAATTTTGGATCTATAAAGAATTAATAGTCTCATCAATGATCCAAGTATGTACTTCAACTGTTTCATCTGATTCGTCGGATCATACATCGTGGTGATGTGATTGTTGGATAATATGACCCATAGCGTCACTATTTGTACAGATCACGGTGTTGTTGTACAAATTAACTATGTGACAAGGAAATTGCACTCTCATCATTTGTGATTAAATCACTATAAATGTATAAATGAAGAGAGGTCCATATGATTAGTTCCTGGATTGAGATGATATGAGACAGTATCAATCCCCGAAGGATTAATCATTAAATATCCCTAGCGGAGTATTATCGAGACAGGACATCGATAATGCGGAATAGGCTAGTATTGCACTTGTGCGTGTTGTGAGGGCACAATGCATAGTCTCATATATATAAGTATTGGATACTTATGCAAGTGCGATAGGAGGTCGTGTTTCACCGATGGTACGGGAAACAGCTTCGCTCTAGATAGACCCCTCGGAATCCCATTGGTATTAGACTATGTGTCTATGGAGGCCGAAATCAAGGTAGGTGTGATAGTCTTAACCTGAGACTTGCATCGCTAATACTTGCGATAATCGGTAGACTTTGGTCTGGTGGTACAGGGCTTTAACGGTTCTGGTGTTAGACATTATGTCCCATAGCGTCACTGTTGTAAATGATATTGTATTATTGTACAAAATTAACTATGTGATAATGAAATTGCCTTTTGCCGTTTTGTAATATTATTTACTTTGACTTATAAATGGCGAAAGTCCATATGATTAGTACCTGGACTGAGAATGATATGAGACAGTATCAGTCCCAAAGGTTTAATCATTAAATATCCCTAGTCGTAGTATTATCGAGACTGGACATCGATAATGCGGAATAGACTAGTATTGCGCTTGTGCACGTTGTGAGGGCACGACGGCATAGTTCTCATATATTTAAGTATTGGATACTTATGCAAGTGCGATAGGAGGTTGTGTTTTACCGATGGTACGGAAAACAGCTTCGCTCTGGATAGACCCCGCGGAATCCCATTGGTAGTATGTCTACGTGTCTATGGGAGGCCGCATCAGGGTAGGTGTATATGGTCTTAACCTGAGACTTACATCGCTAGTACTTGCGACAATCGGTAAACTTTAGTTTTGGTGGTTGGGGACCTTAACCGGTTCTGTGTACACCTCTTCTGGGTTTATCGAGAATCGTAGTGTACTGGATGTGATGTCAAGATGGAAGTATCGCTTCAGACATATGGAGGTGATGATCACGCAGGACACAGAACTAGTACTCTATAAAAGGTTGCAACCGTCGGGACAATATGACAAGGTCAGGATTGTCCGATTTAAAGAGACTAGTTGCTTGATGTCCGATATATGTTTCGTACGGGGCAGACACATCTCCAGCCCCAGGCCTAGCATGTGATCATCCGATACTGGATCGATGTACGCAATACTACGGTATACTACGCCTGATACAGATCTTATCCTATAAGAATATTTCTGGAGAATTGGGTAGGCATGGCGCTTTGCTAGAAGCCAACCTTGTCTTGTAAATCGGTAAAGACGTAGTACGAGGTACGTACGTGTTCGGATTATCCGACGACCGTATTACTGCCAAAATATCCGGAGATCTCTTGGGTCGCTTCCTGAAGATTCACCTATGATATTTGATTCGGACTTAATTAATCTTGGATTAATTGCGGAGAAACTTTATCTTGGATAAAGTGCCTAATTTAGAGAGAGAACGATTAATTTGGAATTAATCGATAAAATTATTGTATTCGATATAATAATCGAAATTCGATTCGACGCGAAATTAAAAATTAGATTTTAATTCGGGCATACGAGTTAATTTAGAATTAATTCGTAAGCGACGTAAATAATAATTTCGCTAGGAGCGATTATTTATTTAAATCCGATTTAATTAACGTCGCGACGCTAGCTCGGTATTTCGGAAATATCGAACCCGAACGCGTGAGTGGACGTGGGCCCACTTTCATTTGGGAACGTGTGGGGCCCACATGACACTGTCATTATATGCATTATTTTATTGATAAGGCATTGCATGTTAATAGTGTACAAAACACTCTAAGGCATTGCATGGTGATAGTGTGCATTACACTCAAAGGCTTTGCATGGAGTTTGAGTGTTTGACACTCTAAGCCATTGCATGGTTATGTCATAGATTTATTATTTATTAATAAATTATAACATAAATATAAATTGATTTTTGGTAAAACAAAGATCAATTAAGACTTTACACAAAATCTCTCTTCTCTCTCAAATTGCCGAGAACTCCATTGACAAGGGCAAGGAAGATTTGATCTTCTATTTCTCCATTTTGCTAGCACAAGCAAGGGATCAAAAGAGGTGATAGGGAAACCATCAAAGAGCTTGGAATACAAGAGCTTGGAGCTTCAAGTCTTCTTCCTCCTCTTGGCCGAATCTTCCAACACTTGGAGCTTCCACCATTTGATCATCTTCTTCATCACATAGCTTTGTAAGTATGATTCCGCCATGCTTCAAGTTTTTATATATATTCATTTATAGTATTTCATGAATGCTTAATCTTTCCTTGAGACATATTATAGAAACCAACAATGGTATCATGGAGCATGGGTTAAGCATGAAATACTTTAGGTTAAAATTTGACAAAATTGGTTGAAGCATGTCTTGTGAAATTTGATGAATAAGTATGCTTGCATGTATATAGAATGATATTACATGGAATCAATTTTATGAAAAATGCATTGGATGATTTCCCCAAAATTTGACCTTGGCCGAATGGGTGTGGTAAATTGTAAAAGCAGTTCTTGTGAAATTTGATGAATAAGTATGCTTGCATGTATATAGAATGATATTACATGGAATCAATTTTATGAAAAATGCATTGGATGATTTTTCCCCAATATCTTCACCTTGGCCGAATGGCATGAAGAAATTGATATAAGCATGTTCTTGTGAAATTTGATTAATAAGTATGCTTGCATGTATATAACATGATGTTATATGGAATCAATTTTATGAAAAATGCATTGGATGATTTTTCCCCTAAACTCATGCCTTGGCCGAATGTGTTGCTACTTGGAGTGGATTGGATTTTTTGTGTTTAAGATCATTGGATGACTTAGAACGTGTACGGAACGTAGATTAGTAATTCAATCGGATTGAAAAGCAAATCGACACAAAAACTCACCTTGGCCGAATAACATATAGACATGTAAAGGAGTTGATTTTTTGTTAAATTAATGTTGGACATTTATTTTGAACAATACATGATTAATAAATTAAATGGGTATTTTTTGAAATATTTGGTTTATATA
Source organism: Zanthoxylum bungeanum (assembly GCA_019454045.1). NCBI lineage: Eukaryota > Viridiplantae > Streptophyta > Magnoliopsida > Sapindales > Rutaceae > Zanthoxylum > Zanthoxylum bungeanum. The sequence goes on from SKCR01029779.1 coordinate 173,639, forward strand.
TAATCTTGGTATTACACTTTAATTAATTGGACTTTAATGTTTGGAATATTAAAATTTAAATTAATGGTAATTGGTGAATTGGGCTTTAATATTGTATTTGGGATAATGGGCTTGGTTGGACCAAGTGGGTTTGGGCCAAATGGATTGGATCCAATTTGGGCCTAAATCACTCCATTAAGTCCAAATATAATAATGGGCTTTAATAATTTAATTGGGCCTTATGGGCTTGAAATTGGTTTATGGCACTTAAGGGTGATTCCTTATTTGGGCTTGGTAATTGGGTATGACCCACATTGACCAAAGCCCAAGCCTTAATAAATCAATTGAAAGCCCATTTGACTTGAATTAAATTAAACATTGGATGTTAGTTGGGCTTTGAGACCCAATAGAATTGGATTTAGAATCTAAGTCTTTAAAGCACATTAAAAGTGAAAAATTTAATTTGGAATTAAATAATTGAATTAGTATTGAATACGAATTAAATTAGATTTAATTAGTAGTTCGATATAATTCGCGAATTCGTACCTTATGTACTTATTCTAAATCGAGTTGGACTCGCGCAAAATCAAACCGTTGTTTGAACATTGGATGATCACTTTAACAAAGACTAATTAATTGGATTAGATTGGTTGTAAAAGCATGTCTTGTTTGAATATATATGTATGTGATGAATGAATAGTGTATATCGGATGGATATTAGAAGGGAAAGGGTAATTTTAGAAATTATTGTAAATTTGGAATTTATAAATGGACCTGCGTGTCCAGCCTTATCTCTTTATCTCTTTGTATTCTCTTCTCACCTAATTCCCTCAATGTAAATGAGGTTTCTCTTATTGTGTTATGTAATTGGGTAGAAGTAGAATAGTGCTAACGGGGAGAGGAAAGGGAGTGATTTGTTCTAGGAACAAGTTGTTTATATATCCATCCGCATATCACTATTACTTTACTTTACGCGCTTTATGATGTTTTAGAAGCATGCTTAAGGGTGTATGATGATGAGACCTAACAAAGATAAATTAATTGGTTGCCAATTACGCAAAAATCCCTCAAACAATATTAAGCGATTCCTTCCGTTGAATGATTCTTTCTCAAGATCCGAAATTGGCATTGGTTTGTTGGCCAAAGTCAAGACCTTTGTCAATTGAGGATGTGTTTGAATCATCAGAATTTTGTTCCACATCGGTGTCCTGTCCAAGTTGTGATTTGTTGGCCAAAGTCAAGATCACTTCTTGTCCATCGACATTGATTACGAAATTTTCTTGTCAATGGGTCCCGCTTAACTGGAATCATTAGGTTTGTTGTGCCAAGCCAAGGCTTAGTTGATTCAGAGGAAATGGTTAGGAAAATGTATTAGATACATGACATATGTATTAGATATATGTTTCGGACTTGGATGTCCACCTACCGGATCTAGGAATTGGATGGGATCCAATGATCTTCGAGATCTACCTAGTTAAATATCATACAACTTGTTGGCCAAAGTCAAGGTTGTGTGTTATTTAACGGGATCCTAGCCCACTAGGAAATTCTATTCCCGAGTTGTCTACAGAGGGTTAGAAACTTGAAGAAAATAGTGGGAGGCTATTATTGAATTTGCAATTTCATTCAGATATTAGCCTTACGCGTCTTTCAAAATTATTTCGTCAATATTTAAATAATTAGTTGGACTAATATATTGTTATTTTTATATGTAACAGTTTGACTGTACCCATAACATCGTTGACTTATAGTTGGACTATAGTTGTCAAGATGATTGGCAAAGGTAATATCCGCGACATAATCATGGGCGATAATGTCTTCAAAGGGACAAACTTTGCCGACTGGGAAATGAACCTCAAGATAGTGCTTGGGGCTGAGAGGATACTGTATACTATTCAGAGACCTCTCCCGCCTAAACCCACTGAGCCACTGGAGCTAGAGTTATGGAAAACTCATAGTGATGATTGTGACCAAGCACAGTCAGTTATGCTAGCTGTATGACTCAGCATTTCAGACGCCAGAATAGGGATTTGGATCCCTATAACATGATGGCAAGATTACGTGATCTTCACCGCACCAACAGCGGATGAAGAGGTACGAGCTAGTAAGGAAAACTCTTCCGCTCCCGGATGACAGACGGCGCATCAGTTGAAGCCCACGGGGCTCAAATGATTGCCGATATTGATGAGTTGGCCAATATGGGAATAGTCTTGGAGGCTGATCTGACTATAGATATGATCTTGCAGTCACTTCCTGATACTTGGAAACAAATCATAGTCAACTACAAGTTGATGGATACTGACGACACTTGGAGAGTTGTTGTCTGTGCTGAAGGAGTCCGAAAGGGAACTCCTAAAGGGGAGCAAGCGCGAGGCGCATTTTGCATTGACCTCTCATGCGCCAAAGGGTGGCCCCAAGGCAATGGAGGTGCAAGGAAGAAGAAGTTCAAGAAGAAGGGTAAAGGCAAGTTGACAGTGGCTTCTAGGAAGCCAAAGACAAATCTCGCGACATCTGCCTCAACTGCGGCAAGAGGGGTCACTGGAAACGTGACTGCCGAATGAGCATTGTGCAGAGGGAGGATATCAAGGCTGGCAAGGCCATTGCCTCTGGTATGTTTGTTATTGAGATAAATATGAATACTTCTAGTTTTAAAAATTGGATTTTTGATTCTGGTTGTGGTGCTCATATTTGTACTGATGTGCAGGATCTGCATGATAGCAGGGTGCTGGCATCAGGGGAGATGGATCTACGGGTCGGAAACGGAACACCAGTTGCTGTTTTGGCCGTAGGGACTTTTGTTTTAGTACTGCCCTCAGGGCATGAACTTAAACTTTTGAACTGTTATTTTGTGCCTAGTTTAACTAGGAATATTATATCTGTATCCTTGTTAACCAGCAGGGTTACACTTTTGTATTCAGGAACACAGGGTGTTATTTATATAAAAATGATACAGAAATTTGCACAGCTGTTGCAAATAACGGTCTTATATTTTGAATATAAATGAATCTCCTAAATGACAAACAAAGGCTCAAAAGGAGTAATCTAAAAGATGAAGCTTATATGTGGCATTGTCGTCTAGGACACATCAACAAGACTCGCATATCCACACTTTCAAAGAGTGGGTACTTGGACGAATTTGATCCCAATTCATATGACGTCTGCGAATCTTGTCTTTTAGGCAAAATGCCTAAATCACCTTTTAGCGGTAAAGGTGAACGTGCCACAGAACTGTTAGCTCTCGTTCATACTGACGTATGCGGGCCCATGTCTAGCCAGGCTAGAGGTGGATTTCACTACTTCGTAACCTTTACAGATGATGCATCTCGTTACGGTTATGTGTATCTTATGAGACACAGGTCGGAAACTTTTGAGAAATTCAAAGAGTTTCGACACGAAGTGGAGAAGCAAACAGGGATGAGTATCAAGACATTACGGTCAGACCGTGGTGGCGAATACTTAAGTTATGAGTTTCAAGATTACTTGAAAGAATATGGTATTCTTTCACAGGACTCCTCCTGGAACACCACAATTAAACGGTGTGTCCGAACGGAGAAACCGCACCTTGTTGGACATGGTGAGGTCAATGATGAGTCGCACTGAGCTACCAATATCCTTCTGGGATACGCATTAAACAGTCTATACTTACTTATTTGAATAAGGTACCGTCGAAGTCTGTTAAACAGACCCCATATGAGATATGGACAGGAAGGAAAACCAGGTTCTCTTTCCTAAAGATTTGGGGATGCTGGGCATATGTTAAACGTTTGGAAGGCACCAAACTTGAACCCAAATCTGATAATGCCTTTTTGGTGGATATCCTAGGGAAACCAAAGGATATTACTTCTATTACCCACAAGAGAACAAAGTATTTGTTGCTCTACATGCGGTTTTCCTTGAGAAGGAATCCTAATGCAGTGGTAGTGGGAGGAAAGTAGAACTCGATGAAGATCGTAGTGATACTGTTCCTGGCAATGAATCAACGACGGAACAAGAACAGACCATCCGGGATGAGTCTGTACCACAAACTTCACATACACAAGGACCGCGTAGGTCGGAGAGAGTCAGAACAGTACCTGAGAGGTATGGGTTCTCATGATCTACCTCATATAGATATTAATCTTATTGAGGATAATGAGCCGGCTACGTATGAGGAAGCGATACAAATATCGATTCCGCTTTATGGCAAGAAGCCATGAAGTCCGAGATGGATTCCATGTACGCCAACCAAGTTTGGACACTGGGTGATGCACCAGAAGGCGTAAAGCCTATTGGATGCAGATGGATCTTCAAGAAGAAGACCGACATGGATGGCAACGTACAAACGTACAAGGCTAGGCTTGTAGCGAAGGGGTATCGTCAACAATATGGTTGATTATGACGAAACCTTCTCACCCGTTGCCATGATTAAATCCATTCGGATAATGCTTGCAATAGCTGCATATTTCGACTTCGAGATATGGCAAATGGACGTTAAAACCGCTTTCCTTAACGGAAACCTTTGGAGGATGTTTATATGCAACAGCCTGACGGTTTTATCGTACCTAGACTTGCAACAAGGTTTGCAAGTTAAATCGATCCATTATGGATTGAAGCAAGCATCACGGTCATGGAATCAGCGTTTTGATGAGATCATAAAGGAATATGATTTCGTGCAAAACGCAGATGACCCTTGTGTATACAAGAAGGTTAGTGGGAGAGCACTTACTTTATTGTCCTTTATGTCGACGACGTATTGCTTATAGGCAATGACATTCCCATGCTAACGTCGGTGAAAGCTTGGCTTTCATTAAAATTCTCCATGAAAGATCTGGGAGAAGCAGCCTTTATTCTTGGAATAAAGATCTACAGGGATAGATCTAGAAAGCTGCTTGGACTCTCCCAGAGTACATACATTGATAAAGTGTTGAAGAGATTCAACATGGAACAATCCAAGAGGGGATTGGTTCCAATGGTACGTGGTACCTCTCTGTCTAAGGACATGTGTCCTAAGACTCAGGAAGAGAGAGACCACATGAGTCGGATACCGTTCGCCTCGGCAGTCGGATCGATCATGTATGCCATGATATGTACACGACCTGATGTCTCATATGCTTTGAGCATGTGCAGTCGCTATCAGGCCGATCCAGGTGAAGGTCACTGGATAGCAGTTAAGAATATCCTTAAGTATCTTAAACGAACTAAGGATGCTTTCTTAATTTATGGAGGTGGAGAACTTGCGGTATCTGGGTATACCGATGCAAGTTTCCAAACCGACAAGGATGACTACAAGTCGCAATCCGGGTACATTTTTTGCTTGAATAACGGAGCAGTGAGCTGGAAATCTTCCAAGCAAGATATGTTGCTGTTGCCGATCAACAACAGAAGCGGAGTACATCGCTGCATCTGAAGCAGCAAAGGAGGCAGTTTGGATCCGAAAGTTCCTAATCGGATTAGGAGTAGTTCCGTTAGCAGCTGAGCCCGTTCCATTGTATTGTGACAATAACGGGGCTATAGCACAGGCTAAGGAACCAAGGTCTCATCAACGGTCCAAGCATGTTCTTCGACGTTATCATCTGATTCGGGAGATTATACATCGTGGCGATGTAAAAGTCGAGAAGGTCACATCAGATGACAACATTGCAGATCCGCTGACGAAAGCTGTTCTACAGCAAGTTTTTGAACGACACATACATAGTTCGGGTATTAGATGCTTGAGTGACTGGCTATAGGCCAAGTGGGAGATTGTTAGACATTATGTCCCATAGCGTCACTGTTTGTAAATGATATTGTATTATTGTACAAAATTAACTATGTGATAATGAAATTGCCTTTTGCCGTTTTGTAATATTATTTACTTTGACTTATAAATGGCGAAAGTCCATATGATTAGTACCTGGACTGAGAATGATATGAGACAGTATCAGTCCCAAAGGTTTAATCATAAAAATCCCTAGTCGTAGTATTATCGAGACTGGACATCGATAATGCGGAATAGACTAGTATTGCGCTTGTGCACGTTGTGAGGGCACGACGGCATAGTTCTCATATATTTAAGTATTGGATACTTATGCAAGTGCGATAGGAGGTTGTGTTTACGATGGTACGGAAAACAGCTTCGCTCTGGATAGACCCCGCGGAATCCCATTGGTAGTATGTCTACGTGTCTATGGGAGGCCGCATCAGGGTAGGTGTATATGGTCTTAACCTGAGACTTACATCGCTAGTACTTGCGACAATCGGTAAACTTTAGTTTTGGTGGTTGGGGGACCTTAACCGGTTCTGTGTACACCTCTTCTGGGTTTATCGAGAATCGTAGTGTACTGGATGTGATGTCAAGATGGAAGTATCACTTCAGACATATGGAGGTGATGATCACGCAGGACACAGAACTAGTACTCTATAAAAGGTTGCAACCGTCGGGACAATATGAAAGGTCAGGATTGTCCGATTTAAAGAGACTAGTTGCTTGATGTCCGATATATGTTTCGTACGGGGCAGACACATCTCCAGCCCCAGGCCTAGCATGTGATCATCCGATACTGGATCGATGTACGCAATATACGGTATACTACGCCTGATACAGATCTTATATTCCTATAAGAATATTTCTGGAGAATTGGGTAGGCATGGCGCTTTGCTAGAAGCCAACCTTGTCTTGTAAATCGGTAAAGACGTAGTACGAGGTACGTACGTGTTCGGATATCCGACGACCGTATTTACTGCCAAAATATCCGGAGATCTCTTGGGTCGCTTCCTGAAGATTCACCTATGATATTTGATTCAGACTTAATTAATCTTGGATTAATTGCGGAGAAAACTTTATCTTGGATAAAGTGCCTAATTTAGAGAGAGAACGATTAATTTGGAATTAATCGATAAAATTATTGTATTCGATATAATAATCGAAATTCGATTTCGACGCGAAATTAAAATTAGATTTTAATTCGGGCATACGAGTTAATTTAGAATTAATTCGTAAGCGACGTAAATAATAATTTCGCTAGGACCGATTATTATTTAAATCCGATTTAATTAACGTCGCGACGCTAGCTCGGTATTTCGGAAATATCGAACCCGAACGCGTGAGTGGACGTGGGCCCACTTTCATTTGGGAACGTGTGGGGCCCACATGACACTTTTCATTATATGCAATTTATTTTATTGATAAGGCATTGCATGTTAATAGTGTACAAAACACTCTAAGGCATTGCATGGTGATAGTGTGCATTACACTCAAAGGCTTTGCATGGAGTTTGAGTGTTTGACACTCTAAGCCATTGCATGGTTTATGTCATAGATTTATTATTTATTTAATAAATTATAACATAAATATAAATTGATTTTTGGTAAAACAAGATCAATTAAGACTTTACAACAAAATCTCTCTTCTCTCTCAAATTGCCGAGAACTCCATTGACAAGGGCAAGGAAGATTTGATCTTCTATTTCTCCATTTTTGCTAGAACAAGCAAGGGATCAAAAGAGGTGATAGGGAAACCATCAAAGAGCTTGGAATACAAGAGCTTGGAGCTTCAAGTCTTCTTCCTCCTCTTGGCCGAATCTTCCAACACTTGGAGCTTCCACCATTTGATCATCTTCTTCATCACATAGCTTTGTAAGTATGATTCCGCCATGCTTCAAGTCTTTTATATATATTCATTTATAGTATTTCATGAATGCTTAATCTTTCCTTGGGACATATTATAGAAACCAACACTGTGTACACCATTTCTGGGTTTATCAGAGAGTCGTAGTGCATTGGGTGTGATGTCAAGACGGAAGTATCACTTCAGTTATATTGGAGATGATGTCACGCAGGATACGGTACTAGTGCTCTTAAGTGTTGCGCAACCATTCGGGATATTGTAACCAGGTCATGCATATCCGATTATAGAGACTAGTCACCAGACATCCGACATGTGCTTCAGACGGGGCAGGCACTTATCCAGCCGCAGCCCTAGCACGTGACTATCCGATACTGGGCCGATATACACAATACTACGGTATACTACGCTTGATACAGATCTATATATTCCTGTAAGAATATTTCTGGAGAATTGGGTAGGCATGGCGCTTTGCTAGAAGCCAACCTTGTCTTGTAAATCGGTATAAACGTAGTACGAGGTACTTACGTGTTCGGACAGTCCGACGATCGTATTTACTGCCAACATATCCGGAGATCTCATGGGTCGGTTCCTGAAGATTCACCGATGACGTATGACTCGCACTTTGATTAATCTGGGATTAATTAGAAGAGAGAGATAGAATTAATCTGGGATTAATTCGATGAGAGAGAAAATTAATCTGGGATTAATTACGGAGATATTTTATCTCGGATAAAATATCGTTATAGAGAGAGAACGATTAATTTGGAATTAATCGGTAAAATTAATATATTCGATATATTAATCGAAATTGGATTTTGACGCGGAATTAAAATTAGATTTTAATTCGGGCGAACGAATTAATTTAGAATTAATTCGTTAGCGACGTGAATAGTGATTTCGCTAGGCGTAATCATTTAATTACGACGCGACGGAAAATTCGTTAATTTGGAATTAGCGAACCCGAGCCCGAGAGTGATTGCGAGCGCATTCGCATTTCGAATTCGAGCGCGGCACGCGAGTCACATCAAGCGTCAAATCGATTGTCACATCATGCGTCAAATCAATTGTCACTTTGAGTAATGTGACTTGACAACATGTCACTTTATTAAAGTGATGTGATGTGACTTAAAGTAAAAAGTAGAAATGATGGAAAGCTTTATTGCTTTTTATTTTTGACTTTTGAATTAAAGTAATATATATATGTTTTATTTAATTTACTTGGTAAATGTAATAAACATATATATTAAATCTTTTCTCTCTCTCACATGCAAGATACGGTTTCCTCTTTTCCCTCTCTTTTCTTCCCCCTCTCTTCTCACGGCTTCAAGCCGATTTTTGCTTAAAAAGTTTCTGGTTTCACCGAATTTTTGAGAAGCAAATTGAAGAAGACTTAGTGCTAGCACACCATGAGTGATACATAGGTGATAGGGAAGTGTCTTCATGAGCTTGGATTTAATTTTTGGAGCTTGAAGCTTTGAGCTTCCATGGAGTCCTTCAATGGCCGAATGAACAAGGAGCAAAACAGCCCCTACCGTGCACTCCACTGCAGTTCCAGAAGCCATTGCCGAGCTTGGAGGGAGGCAAAAACGCATGTTCTTCATTTCATCAAAACCGTTCAATGTGAGTTATGTTTCCGCCTTACTCCTTTGATGTGTTCATACTCGGTTTTTATGCATGATTGATGATCTTTGGGACTTGATTTAACTCCAACAATGGTATCAGAGCTATTATCAAGCATGAAAAAAGTTAGGGTTTATTTTGGGCAAAATCGATTTTGACTTGTTTTGGTTAAATTGATTGTTTAAGCATGCTTGGATGATGTTTAATTGAGATTGTGTGTGATCAATTTCAAGAAAATTGGATTGGATCAATTTTCCCCAAATGGGAGGCATGACCGAAATTGGAAGAACCCTAATGTCTTGGAATTAATTTGTTTTTTGATCATTGGATGACTTAAAACAATTGGGTAATGTTGTTTTTGAAGTTCAATTGGATTGAATTTTGATTTGGAACATTTTTCCCTTTTAAAGTGGCTTGGCCGAATCTTAATGAACATGAAATTCATTGTGATTTTTTGTTTTAATTCATTGGATGAATTGAATTGATTTGGGAAATGATGATGTGGATTCAATTGGATTGAAACCGAATCGGATTGAAAAACCCCTAATTGCCGAGACTTAAAAGCATGTAAATTGGGTTTGATTTTAATTGAATTGTGTTGGACACTATTTGGTTGTTAAAGTGCATGATTAATTAGGCTAATTGATGTTTTAGAAATGTTAATTGGGTAATTGATTGTGTATTACACTTAGGTTAATTAATTGTGAAATTTGGAATTTTATAAGTTAATTAATTAGGGCTTGATTTTGGAAATTGGGCTTGTTAGGTTGTAATTGGGCTTTTGGGCTTTGTTGTAACAAAGTTGGGTTTAGGCAAAATTGGTTGGATCCAATTAGTCCCAAAACCGAATCCAAAAGGTCCAATTATGACTAAATGGACCTTCATTATTTAATTGGGCCTAATGGGCCAAAATTAATTTAAAGGCTTATGGGGTAACTCCCGGATTGGATTTTGGTTGTTCGGTTTGACCCGAGTTGACCAAAAGTCCACGCCTTATAGAAATTAATTAAAAGCCCATTGGACTTTAATTAAATAAACATTAGATGTTAATCCGGCTTTGAGACCCGTTGCGATTAAATTTGGAATTTAAGTCGTAAAGGTTCGTTAATAAAAGTGTAATATTTAATTTAGAATTAAATAATGAATTAGAATTAAATACGTATTAAATTGGATTTAATTATGTAATTTAATTTAATTCGTAGAAATCGTACTTTAAGTACGTGTTCGCAATACGAGTTTGACTCGAACAAAATCAAATATTTGTTTGAACATTGGATGATCACTAATAATCAAGATTAATTAATTTGATTGATTGATTGATAACATGCTTGTATGAATACATGGTTGTGATGTTTGAATAATGTATATCGGATGGATATTAGCCGGGTTGGGCGATTTTGGAAATTGTAATAAATTTGATTTATTAAATTGGACCTGCGTGTCCAGCCTTATCTCCTATTTCTTTGTATTCTCTTCTCACATTCCCCTCCATGTAAAAGAGGTTTCTTTAGAAGTGTAGTGTAACGGGTATAAGAAATATTAGTGCTAGCGGGAGAGAGAAAGTGAGAGATTTGATCTAGGATCAATGTAAAATATCCATCCGCATATCATTATATTTTTTTCATACTCGCTTTATTATGTGTTTAGAATGCATGCTTAAGGGTGTATGATGATGAGACCTTAACAAAGATAATTAAATTGGTAGCCAATTTGCACGCGAAAAACCCTCGATAAATATCATGCGTTTTTCCTTCCATTGAGTGATTCTTACTCAAGATCCGAGATTGGCAGGGGTTGTTGGCCAAAGTCAAGCCCTTGTCCGTCAAAGATGTGTTTTAATCACGAGGCTTTGTTCCATATCGGTGTCGTGTCCAAGTTGTGGTTTGTTGGCCAAAGTCAAGACCACTTCTTGTCCATTGACATTGATTACGAAGCTTCCATGTCAATGGGTCCGCGCTTGACTGGGATCACTAGGTTTGTTGTGCCAAAGCCAAGGCCTAGTTGATTTAGAGGAAAAAGGTTAGGGTATACATTCGATGTATAGGCATATATAAGATATATGTTTAGGACTTGGATGTCCACCTACTGGATCTAGGAGTTGGATGAGATCCAATTGATCTTCGAGATCTACCTAGTTATTATCATACAATTTGTTGGCCAAAGTCAAGATTGTGTGATATTTAACGGGATCCTAGCCCACTAGGAAACACGGTTTCCCGAGTACTCGACAGAGGGTTAGAGGCTCGACGAAAAATAGTGGGAGGCAAGAATTGAATTTGCAATACTCGTTCAATTACTCGCCATACGCGCTCATTTAAATTATTTCGTCATTAGATTAAATGTTAGTTGGACTAATATTTAAATTGTTGTTTTAATAAAGAGTTGGACTGTATTATATTTGATTATATATAATTGGATTATATTAATCAATATATTTGAATTAATTAATTTCAGTTTACAGTTGATTTTATAATTGGATTATAGTAATCAATGTAATTGAGGTTAATTAATTTGGATTATATTTGATTATATAGTTGGACTATTGTAATCATTATAATATATATAGTACCACTAATCGTTGATTAAATAGTTGGACTATTGTAATCAAGATAAAATTGAAAAGTTGGATATTTAAAATATAATCTGGGATTAAAATATTTTAAATAATTTAATTTTAAATTGGGAATAAATAATAGGTTACTTTATTTGATAAAATAACTTATTATACCTTAAACCGAAAATTAAGCAAAATAAGTAGAGCATAAAGTCTTTGGAAGATTTATGTGATGATGACTTTAATGCTTAATTTAATATACTTGTCATAAATCTAATTTTAGATTTAAGAAGTATTAAAATTGCAATTTTATTCATTCTTGAGAATTAATTGACTATTCTAGAGAAGATAAAGTCAAAGTTTGCAATTGGGCATGTAGCACGAGGTGCACATCGTTTCGATATTCCGAAACCCAAGGCTTGGCCAAAGGTTTGTGAAATATTGAAAAGGATAATTGACATATCCCAAAGTGACTACCATTTGGATATGGAAGACACGAAGGAATTAAAGAAAGGGCGAGGCTCTAACTTTAAAAATGTTTGTCTTAGTTGTGTTCACAGCTAGTATTGAAATTAGATTTTAAATACTTAGTGTGGTACATAAAATATATGTATTGATGTTCAGAATCTGCTTTGAGCAGGATACTGACTTCAAGCTGAGATTCCTCTGCGAATCAGAAACGGGACGAAAGTCGCTGTTTCGACCGTAGATACCTAAGATTAGGAACTACCCTTTCGGTATATACTTAAATTAGGAACTGTTATAATGTAACTAGTTTGACTAGAGACATTATCTCTATATCAGTGTTTAATCCGTTACGGATAAAACCTTTATATTATAGAACATTAAGTGTTTTATTATATAAAGATGATACTGAGATAAATACATTAGATGTAAATAACAGAATTTATATTTTGAATATAAATAAAATCTCAAACATATAAATTGACAAATAAATAGCTCAAATTGATTTGATCAATAGAGACTTATTTGTGGCATTGTTGTCTAGGACACAATTTAATTAGACTCGTATATCCACACTTTTGAATAGTGGGTACTAGGACTGATTTGACTATTCAAATAAGGTCTGCGAATCTAGTTTATTAGGTAAAGTACCTAAAATATTATTTGCTTAGTAATAGTGTAAGTGCCACCGATCTGTTAGCCCTATTCATGGTGAAGTTAGTGGGCCCATATCTAGCTAGGCTAGATGTGAACATGAATATTTCGTGACCTTAACGGATGTGGCATCACGTTATGGTTATGTGTTTCTTTTGAATAACACAAATCAGAAACTTTAAAGTTTCGACACGAAGTAAATAAACAGATCGGCTATAGTATTATTCCGCCACGGTAAGACCGTAATGGAAAAATACTTAAGCAATAAGTTTCTTATATACTTGAAAGAGTATAGTATTCTTTCAAATGAGGACTCCTCCCGAGACACGTCAGTTAGACGGTGTGTCCGAACGGATTAACCGAATCATGTTAGACATGATAAGGCTAATCACGAGTCGCTCTGAGCTACTGTTTCCTTCAATAGGATATGTACTAACAGTGCAAAACTTATTTAGAATAAGGTTCCATATAAATCTGTTTGACAGATATCATATAGGATATGAACAAGGAAGAAACGAGGTTTCTCATTCCTGATAATTTGGGTATGCCAGGCATAACGTTTGGATGATACCAAACTAATGACCCAAATTGGATAAGTGCCAATATAGGTTATCCTAAGGGAAACCATAAGTATAGTACTTGTAAATCTCACATGAGAACAATGTGATTGTTGCTCACCATGCAGTTTTCCTGAGAGGAATACAGACATGCAGTGGTCAGTGGGAGGATAGTGATACTCGATGAAAATCAGAGTAATACTGTTCAAGGCACAAGGTCCATAATAGAACACAAATAGTTCATCTATGATGAATCTGTACCATTAATCTTCGAATACAAAAGAACCGCATAGATCGGATAGAGTCAGAAAACGACCTAGGGTATGGGTTTCTGATCTAACCTCATAAAGATGTCAATCTTATGAAGGTACATCCACCGACTACGTTTCAAGGAAGTGATACGAGGTATCGACTCCCTATTATGGCAAAGTGCCATGAGTCCGAAATGGATTCCATGTATAACAACTATTTTGAATACTAGTTGTTGTACCACAAGGCATTGTGCCTATTGGTACATTAAACGTCTTCAAGGAAGACATACATGGAAGGCAACATACCAACGTACAAAGCTGGGCTTTTGACGGAAAGGTATCGTTATCAACATTGTGTTAATAACGGTTCAACCTTTTACCTGTTGCCATGGTAAATCCATTTTGGAGATGCTTGTTGATAACTGCATATTTCATTTATGAAATGTGTCAGTTGCAGATCAAAATCGCTTTCCTGAAAAGGAAACATTTTGGAGGATGCTTACAACATCCTGACGATTTTGTATAACCGACAAACAAGGTCTGCGGGTTATTCGATCCATGTTTGGATTGAAGCAAGCATAAGGTTCTTGGAACTGACGTTTTGAAATAATCATAATAGTTTATGATTTGACTCAAAATGAAATAATTCTTGTGTATATAAGGAGGTTAGTGGGAGTGGGCACTGACAATGAAATTCCCATAAAGCAATCGGTGAAAGCTTAGCTTTCATAAGAAATTCTCCGTAGAATTCTGGGGAGTAGCAACCTTTATTCAAGGAATAAAGATCTACAGGGATAGATTTGGAGTTGTTAACGTTCTCTGGAAATTGTACATTTAAAATGTACTTGTATTGGTGTCTCATACGCTTTGAGCATATGGAGTCACAATCGGGTCAATCCAAGTGATAGTCACTGGATTGAAGATTAAGAACATCCGTTAGTATCTGAGAGAACTAAAGATGTTGTCTTAAACTATGGAGATGGAGAACTTGAAGTGAATGAGATCACTGCTGCAATTTTCCAAACCGGTAAATACTGCGGTACTATAAAGTTTGAACACTGGGACAGTGAGCTGGAAATCTTCCGAGCAAGATAACTGTTGCCGAATTAACAACAAATGTGGATTATTTCTGCAGCTGAGGCAGCAATAGAAGCCATTTGGATCGATAATAAATCTAATTAGATTAGATATAGTTCTGTTAGCAGCTGAGCTAGGCGTCAGCACAGGCTAAAGAATTAAAGGTCTCATCGACGATCCAGATATATACTTCTATATCATCTGATTCGTTCGGATCATACATCGTGGCGATGTGATGATCGTGTAAATCGCGTCAGACGATAATTAAGCAAATCCGCTGACGAAAACCTTTCCTCAGCAATTTGAGCGAATTGTACATAGTTCGGGTGTTAGACACTCGAGTGACTGGCTATGTGCCAAGTGGGAGATTATTGGATAATATGACCCATAGCGTCACTATTTGTACAGATCACGGTGTTGTTGTACAAATTAACTATGTGACAAGGAAATTGCACTCTCATCATTTGTGATTAAATCACTATAAATGTATAAATGAAGAGAGGTCCATATGATTAGTTCCTGGATTGATATGATATGAGACAGTATCAATCCCCGAAGGATTAATCATTAAATATCCCTAGCCGGAGTATTATCGAGACAGGACATCGATAATGCGGAATAGGCTAGTATTGCACTTGTGCGTGTTGTGAGGGCACAACGTCATAGTTCTCATATATATAAGTATTGGATACTTATGGAAGTGCGATAGGAGGTCGTGTTTCACCGATGGTACGGGAAACAGCTTCGCTCTGGATAGACCCCTCGGAATCCCATTGGTATTATGACTATGTGTCTATGGGAGGCCGAAATCAAGGTAGGTGTGTATAGTCTTAACCTGAGACTTGCATCGCTAATACTTGCGATAATCGGTAGACTTTGGTCTTGGTAGTACAGGGCTTTAACCGGTTCTGTGTACACCATTTCTGGGTTTATCAGAGAGTCGTAGTGCATTGGGTGTGATGTCAAGACGGAAGTATCACTTCAGTTATATTGGAGATGATGTCACGCAGGATACGGTACTAGTGCTCTTAAGTGTTGCGCAACCAATCGGGATATTGTGACCAGGTCATGCATATCCGATTATAGAGACTAGTTACCAGACATCCGACATGTGCTTCGGACGGGGCAGACACTTATCCAGCCGCAGCCCTAGCACGTGACTATCCGATACTGGGCCGATATACACAATACTACTACGGTATACTACGCTTGATACAGATCTATATATTCCTGTAAGAATATTTCTGGAGAATTGGGTAGGCATGGCGCTTTGCTAGAAGCCAACCTTGTCTTGTAAATCGGTATAAACGTAGTACGAGGTATTTACGTGTTCGGACAGTCCGACGATCGTATTTACTGCCAACATATCCGGAGATCTCATGGGTCGGTTCCTGAAGATTCACCGATGACGTATGACTCGCACTTTGATTAATCTGGGATTAATTAGAAGAGAGAGATAGAATTAATCTGGGATTAATTCGATGAGAGAGAAAATTAATCTGGGATTAATTACGGAGATATTTTATCTCGGATAAAATATCGTTATAGAGAGAGAACGATTAATTTGGAATTAATCGGTAAAATTAATATATTCGATATATTAATCGAAATTGGATTTTGACGCGGAATTAAAATTAGATTTTAATTCGGGCGAACGAATTAATTTAGAATTAATTTGTTAGCGATGTGAATAGTGATTTCGCTAGGCGTAATCATTTAATTACGACGCGACAGAAAATTCGTTAATTTGGAATTAGCGAACCCGAGCCCGACAGTGATTGCGAGCGCATTCGCATTTCGAATTCGAGCGCGGCACGCGAGTCACATCAAGCGTCAAATCGTTTGTCACATCATGCGTCAAATCAATTGTCACTTTGAGTAATGTGACTTGACAACATGTCACTTTATTAAAGTGATGTGATGTGACTTAAAGTAAAAAGTAGAAATGATGGAAAGCTTTATTGCTTTTTATTTTTGACTTTTGAATTAAAGTAATATATATATGTTTTATTTAATTTACTTGGTAAATGTAATAAACATATATATTAAATCTTTTCTCTCTCTCACATGCAAGATACGGTTTCCTCTTTTCCCTCTCTTTTCTTCCCCCTCTCTTCTCACGGCTTCAAGCCGATTTTTGCTTAAAAAGTTTATAGTTTCACCGAATTTTTGAGAAGCAAATTGAAGAAGACTTAGTGCTAGCACACCATGAGTGATACATAGGTGATAGGGAAGTGTCTTCATGAGCTTGGATTTAATTTTTGGAGCTTGAAGCTTTGAGCTTCCATGGAGTCCTTCAATGGCCGAATGAACAAGGAGCAAAACAGCCCCTACCGTGCACTCCACTGCAGTTCCAGAAGCCATTGCCGAGCTTGGAGGGAGGCAAAAACGCATGTTCTTCATTTCATCAAAACCGTTCAATGTGAGTTATGTTTCCGCCTTACTCCTTTGATGTGTTCATACTCGGTTTTTATGCATGATTGATGATCTTTGGGACTTGATTTAACTCCAACAGTGATGATCGAATAAATCGCATCAGATGATAACCTTGTAAATCCGCTGACGAAAGCTGTTTCTCAGCAGAAGTTTGAGTGACCCGTACATAGTTCAAATGTAGGACACTTGAGTGATTGGCTATAGGGCAAGTGGGAGATTGTTGGATAATTATGACCTATAGCATCACTTTTTGTACAGAACATGGTGTTGTTGTACAAATTAACTATGTGACAAAGGAAGTTGCTCTTTTATCATTTGTAATTGGATTACCAAGATACATAAATGATAAAAGTCCATATGATTAGTACCGGATTAATAAGATATGAGACAATATTAATCCACTAAGGTTTAATCATTAAATATCCCTAGTCGTAGTATTATCGAGACTGGACATCGATAATGCGGAATAGGCTAGTATTACACTTGTGCGTGTTATGGAAGCGTAACGGCATAGTTCTCATATATTTGGGTATTGAATACTCATGCAAGTGTAATAGGAGGCTCTATTTACCGATGGTAGGGAAACAGCTTCGCTCTGGATAGCCCCATCGGAATCTCATTGGTAGTATGACTATGTGTCTATGGGAGTCCGAATCAGGGTTGGTGTATTTGTTCTTAACTTGAGAATTGCATCGCTAATACTTGCGACAATCGGTATACTTTGGTTTTGGTCTTCCAAGGTTTTAACAGGTTATGTGTACGCCTCTTCTGGGTATATTTAGAATCTTAGTGTATTGGGTGTGATGTGAAGATGGAAGTATCACTTCAGTCATATGGAGATGATGATCACGTAGGATACGGAACTAGTACTCTTATGTACTACAGTCATCAGTATAATATGACTAGGTCATGCTTATTCGATTAAAGAGACTAGTTACCAGAGATCCGATATATGTTTCGTACGAGGCAGACACAATTCCAGCCCCAGGCCTAGCATGTGACATCCGATATTGGATCGTAAAACGCAATACTACGTATACTACGCCTGACATAGATTACATATTCCTTAAAAGAATATTTCTGGAGAATTTGGTAGGCACGGTGATTTGCTAGAAGCCAACCATGTCTCGTAAATCGGTAAAAACGTAGTACGAGGTACGTACGTGTTCTGATAGTCCAACGGCCAGATTTACTGCCAACATATCCAGGGATCTCACGGGTCGCTTCCCGAAGATTCACCGATGACGTATGATTCGAACATAATTAATCTGGGATTAGTTACGGAGAGAATTTTATCTGGGATAAAATTCAATAGAGAGAGAGAATGATTAATTTAGAATTAATCAATAAAATAATATATTTGATATATTAAATGAAATTAGATTTCATAACGGAAATAAAATTAGATTTTAATTCGGGCGAACGAGTTAATTTAGAATTAATTCGCAAGCGACATGAATAGTAATTTTGCTAGGCATAATTATTTAATTAAATTTAATTTAATTACGTCGCAATGAAAGTTCGTTAATTCGAAATTAACGAACCCGAGCCTGGGAGTGTTTGCGGGCCCGCTCGGATTTTGAATTCAAGTAGGGCCCACAAGTCACATCAACTGGTAACTTTGCCTAAATTTTTGGTAATGGATTTAGATGGGTGGTTGATAACTTGTAAAACAAACAAGTTGATGGAATGAAAGACAATTACCTAATATTAGATATTTTGGTATATCTTTTATTTTGATTTTAGAAATCAAACACACAAGTCTACACAACTTCTTCACTCTCTCTCTCCCTTACGACATTGAGCCATTTTTTCTCTCCCAAATATTTTCCTTCTTGGCTGAGAATCAAAGAGGAAGAAACTTGGTGATTTTGTTGCAAAATCTCCATTGCTAGCACATCAAAGAATCATATAATGTGATAGGGAAACTTCTCCCATTGAGCTTGGAATCAAAATCTTAAAGCTTGGAGCTTGGAGATCAACATTCAGAAGGAAGCTTGGAGACTTAAAGGGAGCAAAAGTTTTGTGATCAACGCATCCTATATCCGATCGTTGTAAGTATATTTCCGTTATACTTCTTCTTGTATTGACATGATTTCTTGCTTAATTGATCTTGGTTTGACCTAGAAAATCCAATAGTTAGTTCCAAGAACGCAATGCTTGCTTGAATCCATAAATGGATCGATTTAACTTGCAAACCTTGTTTGCATGTTTCGGTACGAAAAAACCATCAGAGTGTTGTTAACATCCTCCAAAACGTTTCCGTTCAAGGAAATTAGTTTTGACTTTCAGCTTCAATATTTCATAAATGAAACATGAAGCATTTGCAAGCATTATCCGAATGGATTTAATCATGGCAACATGTGAAAAAATTTCATCGTAATCGACACCATGTCATTAACGACACCCTTTCTGTATAAGCCTAGCTTGATACATTTGTTTGTTGCAATCCATGTATGTCTTCCTTGAAGACTCACATAGTACCAATAGGCACAATGCCTTATGGTACATCAACCAGTGTCTAAACTTAGTTGTTATATATGGAATATATTTTGGACTTAATGGCATTTTGCCATAAAATGAGTCGATACCTTGTATCACTTCCTCATACGTAGCCTGTTCCTCTTCCTCAATAAGATTGACATCTACATGAGGTGAGATCAGAAACCCATACCTCTCAGGTTATTTTCTGACTCTCTCTGATCTATGCTGTTCTTGTGTATTCGAAGATTATCGTACAGTTTCATCCCTGATAAACTGTTCATGTTCTGTTAAGGATTCTGTGCCAGGAATAGTATCACTCTGGTTTTTCATCGAGTTCTACTTTCCTCCCACTAACCACTGAATTTAGGAATTCCTCTTAGGAAAACTGCATGGAGAGCAACAATTACATTGTTCTCTTGTGAGTAGTATAAGTATTATACTTTGGTTTCCCTAGGACAACCCATAAATTAGGCACTTATCCGATTTGGGTTCTAGTTTGGTATCATCCAAACATATTCCCAGCATTCTCAAAGCTTCAGGAATGAGAAAACCCGGTTTCTTTCCTGTTCATATCTAATATGAAGTATGTCTAATAGATTTTTATGGAACCTTATCAAAATAAGTATTGCACTGTTTAATGTGTATCCTCTGAAGGAAATTGGTAGCTCAGAGCGACAAAGTTCTTTTTCTCTGTTCGGACACACCGTCAAATTTAGGTGTTCTGGAGGAGTCTATTATGAAAGAATACTATATTCTTTCAAATAGTCGAGAAACTTATTGCTTAAGTATTTCCATCACGGTCCAATCATGATGTTTTAATACTATTGCCGGTCTATTTTTATACTTCGTGTCGAAACTCTTTTGAATTTATGAAAAGTTTCTGATTTATGTTTCACAAGAAACACATAACAATAACGCGATGCCACATTTGTAAAGGTTACGAAGTGTTCATATCCACCTCTAGCCTAGTTAGACATGGGCCCACTTACGTCACAATGAACGAGGGCTAACAGATCGGTGGCACTTGCACTTTTACCAAGTAAAAGGTGTTTTAGGCACTTTGCCTAATAAACTAGATTCGTAGACATCATTTGAATTAGAATCAAATCCGTCCTAGTACCCACTCTTTGAAAGTGTGGATATACGATTCTTGTTAATGTGTCCTAGACAGCAATGCCACAAATAAGTCTCAACATATTTATAAAGTTTGAGCTTTTGTTTGTCATATTATATGTTTGAGATTCATTTATATTAAAAATATAAATACTGTTATTCACATCTAATGTGTTTATCTCAATATCATCTTTATAAACAAAACATTTAGTGTTCTAGAATATAAAGGTATACCCGCAATGGGTTAAACTAGATATAGAGATAATGTTTCTAGTTAAACTAGGTACATTATAATAGTCTCCTAATTTAAGTACATGCCCAAAAAGGCAGTTCCAAAACTTAGTTTTCTACGGTTAAATCAGCGACTCTCGTCCCGTTTCTGACTCGCAAGTTGATCTCAACTGAAGCCAGTCTCCTGCTAATCAGAAAATCCCACACATCAGTTCATATATTTAAGTGCCACATCCAGTATCTAAAATCTAATTTTGAAACTAGTAGTGAATATGTTTATGACAAACATATTTGAAGCCGGAGCCTTGCCCCGCCATCACTTCCTTCATGTCTACCTTGTCCATACGGCAGTCACGCTTCCAGTGACCCCGTTTGCCATAGTTTAGGCAGACATCTTGGGATATGTCATTTGTCTTCCTAGAAGACTGTTACGATTTTGCCTTTGCCCATTTTAGAAGCTCTGGCTCTGCCTCATTGAGCATAGCCATCAACTCTCCAAGAGTTTTCTCTTGGTTTATAATGAACCTGCCCCAGCATTCGTGTAGAGACTATAAGATCAAATCTTTGGAAGTCTCGGCCACGTAGGTAATGCCCAGCTAACCTAGCTGATCGATGACAGCAATCATCTGCGACACCTAGTGCTCGTCAGATGTACCCTCTGACATACGCGAGCGAAAGAGCATCTTTTGCAATTCGTACTTCTAAAATCTAAGGTTAGTATGAGACAATTATGACCCATAACGTCACTATTTGTAAAAGACATTGTGGTTTTTGTAGAAATTAATTATGTAGCGATGAAATTACATTTTATCATTTTGTAATTTGATTACTTAATATATATATATATAAATGATAAAAGTCTCTATAATTAGTTTGGATTATAAGATATGAGACAATATCAATCAATAAAGGTTTAATCATTAAATATTCCTAGTCGTAGTACTATCGAGACTGGACATCGATAATGCAGAATAGACTAGTATTGCACTTGTGCGTGTTATGGAAGCGTAACGGCATAGTTCTCATATATTTACGTATTAGATACTTATGCAAGTGTGATAGGAGATTGTGTTTACGGATGGTACGGAAACAGCTTCACTCTGGATAGACCCCGCGAAATCCCATTGGTAGTATGACTATGTGTCTATGGGAGTCTGCATCAGGGTAGGTTTATTTGGTCTTAATATGAGACTTACATCGCTAGTACTTGCGACAATCAATACGCTTTGGCTTTGGTCATCCAGGACTTTAACAGGTTTTGTGTATGCCTCTTCTGGGTTTATTGAGAATCGTAGTGTATTGGGTGTGACGTCAAGATGGAAGTATCACTTTAGTCATATGAAGATGATGATCACGCAGGGATATAGAACTGGTACTCTAAATGGTTGCAACCATCGGGATAATATGACTTGGTCATGATTATCCGATTTAAAGAGACTAGTTGCTTGTAATCCGATATATGCTTCATACGGGGCATACACTATTCCAGCCCCAGGTCTTACATGTGACATCCGACACTGGATCGCAATATGCAATACTACGTATACTACGTCTGACAAAGATCGTATATTCCATTAAGAATATTTCTGGAGAATTGGGTAGGCACGATGTTTTGCTATAAGCCAACCATGTCTCGTAAATCGGTAAAAATATAGTACGAGGTACGTACGTGTTCGGAAAGTCCGACGATCGGATTTACTGCTAACATATCCATGGATCTCTTGGGTCACTTCCCGAAGATTCACCGATGACGTATGATTCGAGTATAATTAATCTGGGATTAATTACGGAGAGATTTTATCTAGGATAAAATATTATTTGAAGAGAGATAACGATTAATTTGGAATTTATCGATAAAATAATATATTCGATATATTAAATGAAATTAGATTTCGACACGGAATTAAAATTAGATTTTAATTCGGGCAAACGAATTAATTTAGAATTAATTCGCTAGCGACGTGAATAGTAATTTTTATTGGCATTATTATTTAATTAAATCTGATTTAATTACGTCGCAACAGAAAGTTCATTAATTCGGAATTAGCGAACCCGAGCCCGAGCCCGAGCCTGGGAGTGTTTGCGGGCCCACTCGTATTTCGAATCAAGTGGGGCCCACAAGTCACATCACTAGTCACATCACTTGACCCTTTGAATGATGGGTTTTGGTGACAATAATGATAACTTCCCTTACACACTTTGTATACTTAATGGCTTGTGTAAGACTTTTACCAAAATTTTGCTAAATCATTTATTTGATTTTTGAAATCAAAATTGATAAGTCAACACACACATTCTCTCTCTCATTCACGCAAATCTCACAAAAATTGCTCTATCCATTTTCTTTTCACTTGGCCTAAAGTTTAAGGAATAAGAAAGGTGATTTTGTTGCAAAAATTACCAAGAGCTAGCACTCAAAAGGAATCATCACAAGGTGATAGGGAAACCATCTCAAGAGCTTGGAATCCTCTCAAAGCTTGGAGCTTCTTCATCTTCATCAAACTTGGAGCTTGGCCGAATTCTTGGAGGAAATTTTTTGAACTCAAAACTTCCATAAACCGCTCATTGTAAGTATGATTCCGCCATACTTCTTTATTATATTCACATTGTTTTTCTATGCTTGAATGATCTTGGGACTATAGTAGAAACCAACAATGCTATCATTGAGCCTAATTTGAGCATGAAAAATATTAGGCTAAAATTTGGGTAAATTGGATTTGAGCATGATTTAACCAAATTGTTTGTTTGAGCATGCTTGTATATGGATAACTTGGAGTTATTTATGATCAATTTCATGAAAAATTAATTGGATCAATTTTTGCCCAAAATATTGGCTTGGCCGAATGCATGGTTGCCCTAAATGTCATGGTATTTTTTGTTTTTTTGATCATTGGATGAGTTTGAACACTTTGGAAATGTTGATTTGAAATTCAATTGGATTGAAAATGAAATTGGACAAAAAACCCTATGAATGCCGTGACCAAGATGAGCATGAAATGAGTTGATTTTTTGTTTCATAATGTTGGACATGTGTTGAACAAATTAATACATGATTAATTGATTAAATTAGTATTTTGGAAATATTAATTTAGATAATGAATTGATGTAATACACTTTAATTAATTGAATTTTGAAATTTGGAAAATTAAAATTTAATTAGTTGGGCTTAATTTAGAATTGGGCTTTAAATGTTGTATTTGGGCCTAATGGGCTTGGTTGGGCCAAGTTGATTCAAGTCAATTGGATTGGATCCAAATTGGGCCTCAATCATTCCATTAAGTCCAAATGTGACAAATGGGTCTTTTAAGTTTAATTGGGCCTTATGGGCCTAAATTTGTTTCTTGGCAAACAAAGGTGATTCCTTAATTGGGATTTGGTATTTGGGTTTGACCTATATTGACCAAAGTCAATGCCTTAATAAATTAATTGAAAGCCCATCCGACTTTAATTAAACGACATTGGATGTTAATTGGGCTTTGAGGCCCATTAAGATTAGATTTGGAATCTAAGTCTTTAAAGGCATATTAAAAAGTGTAGTTATTTAATTTGGAATTAAATATAAAATTAGTATTGAATACGAATTAAATTAGATTTAAAATGTAGTTCGATATAATTCAAGAATTCGTACTTTGAGTACTTATTCTCAAACGAGTTGGACTTGCGCAAAATCAAATCGTTGTTTGAACATTGAATGATCATCTTATTCAAGATTAATTAATTAGATTAGATTTATTGAATAACATGCTTTGTGTGAATACATGGATGTGTTGAATGAATACCGTATATCAGATGGATATTAGAAGGGAAAGGGCAATTTTGGAAATTGTTGTAAATTTAGAAATTATTAATTTGGACCTGCGTGTCCAGCCTTATCTTTATTGATTTTTTTTAATTCTCTTCTCACCTAATTCCCCTCAATGTTAATGAGGTTTCTTTAATTGTATTATGTAATTGGGTAGAAGTAAGAATAGTGCTAGCCGGGGAGAGGAAATAGAGTGATTCGTTCTAGGAACAATCTGTGAAATATCCATCCGCATATCGTTATTAATTTATTTCCGCGCCTTATTATGCTTTTAGAATTCATGATTAAGGGTGTATGATGAGACCTAACAAAGATAATAAATTGGTTGCCAATTTACGCGAAAAACCCTCAACAAGATATTAAGTGTTTTCCTTCCATTGAGTGATTATTACTCAAGATCCAAGATTGGCACTGGTTTGTTGGCCAAAGTCAAGACCTTTGTCCATCACGGATGTGTTTGAATCAAGAAGGCTCTGTTCCATATCGGTGTCTTGTCCAAGTTGTGATTTTTTGGCCAAAGTCAAGATCACTACTTGTCAATCGACATCGATTACGAAGCTTTCCAAAGTCAATGGGTTCCGCTTAACTGGAATCATTAAGCTTGTTGTGCCAAAGCCAAGGCTTAGTTGATTTAGAGGAAATAGGTTAGGAAAATATATTGGATATATTGGCATTTATATTGTATATATGTTTCGGACTTGGAGGTCCACCTACCGGATCTAGGAATTGGATGAGATCCAATTGATCTTAGAGATCTACCTACTTAAATATCATACAGCTTGTTGGCCAAAGTCAAGGTTGTGTGTTATTTAACGGGATCCTAGCCCACTAGGAAACTAGGTTTCCCAAGTACTCAACAGAGGGTAAGAGGCTTGCCGAAAAATAGTTGGAGGCTAGTATTGAATTTTCTATTTCGTTCAAATACTTAGCTTTACGCGCTTTCAAATTATTTCGTCAATTATTTTATTAGTTGGACTAATATATTATTATTTTTCTTGTAACATTTAGACAGCACCCATACATTGTTGATCGGATAGTTGGACTATTGCGGTTAAGATGACTGGAAAATTGAGCATTAGGGATATTATCATGGGCGACAACGTCTTTAATGGCACAAACATTCAGGACTGGGATATGAATCTCAGAATAGTTCTGGGATCCGAGAAGTTACTCTAAACTATAGAGCGACCTCTTGGGCCTAAGCCCCGATCAGATCAGTTGCTAGAGCTAGAGCTTTGGAAGACTCATAGCGATGACAATGCGACTGCTCAATCGGTAATGTTTGCCGCTATGACTCCGCAATTCCGACGTCAAAACAAGGGGTTGGATCCCTATGAGATGATGGAAAAATTGCACGATCTCCACCGATCTAATCTTAGATCGCAAAGATATGAGTTGCAAAAGAAGCTCTTCCGTGCTCGAATTTCAGAGGGTACGTCTGTTGAGCATCATGTCTCTCAGATGATTGCTGACATTGAGCAGCTCGGACAGATGGCCATAGTCTTCGAGGCTGAGACTTTAGTGGATTTGATCCTACAGTCTTTCCCCGAAACTTGGAGTGGGTTCATCATGAACTACAACATGTTGAACCAAGACCATAGTCTTGGAGAGTTGATGTCCACTCTGCATGAGGCAGAAAAGGAGCTCCTTAAGGGCAATAAGCATGAGGCACACTATGCTTCCACATCTCAGACTCCGAGGGCTTGGCCCAAGGTGACTGGAGGTGTTAAAAAGAAGAAGCATAAGAAGAAGGGCAAGGCCAAATCGTAAAAGGGTTCTGGGAAACCCAAGGACAAATCTCAAGATGTATGCTTGCAGTCTGGAAGCAGGGTCACTGAAAGCGTGATTGCCGCGAGTACAAGGCACACATGAAGGAAATTAAAGTGGGCAAGGCTCCGGCTTCAGGTTTGTTTGTTATAGAAATAAACATGTCTACTTCTATTTTTTAAATTGGATTTTTGATTCTGGATGTTGACCGGTGCTTACACACATGTATAACTCAAGCGCACGTATTGTTCAAGTAGTATAAAAAGTATCGATCCCACGAGGACTTAATACCTAAGCTATTAATTTTATGAGGTCCAATGATTACTAGTATTTAACAGGTTGTTTGATTGATTTGAAATGGTGACGATTCTAAATTTAAAAATAAGTAAATAAAATTGTTCGAAAGTAGGTTTTAAGAAAATTCAATATTAAAAACTATCTAGGGTTGTGAATCTTTCCAATATTATTTAAAGATGAAGTGGTTATCTTATAGTTGGGTAAAATATTGATTTATTAACCTGGAACACTAAATTATGTAAAAACCTCTTCCGATGGTCAACTACAAATATCCAGTACAACCCAATTGAACCATATGTCTATGTCAACCAAATTACCTGAATTCATTAAGATTAAGTTCCAATTAAGGCTACCCCGTCCGACGGGTATATTCCTATCATGTAAGGAAATCTATTAAAGGGTTATTTATCCTTAAAGAAGATCGTGGGCTATTGTGTCTAAGGTCTTAAACTTAAAATCCCTATGTCTAGTTCATTTTAAGTTTACTTAGTCAATTTTATTAGTGGCCAGTTAATAAAAACATTAAGATTAAGACTCAAAAAATAAATCTTTATATTACCCAAACTATAATCTAACCCCTTATAAACCGATGATATTAGATTTCATCACAACCTTAGATAACTAACTTAGTTACAACACATAGCTAGGGCTGGTAAAAACTTAAAAGACATAAAGTAAAATTACTAAAAAGTAAATGCGGAAAAATAAATGCAATAAAATAAAATGCTAAGGTAAAAGGAATTAACTTCTACTATTTACTATTTAGATATCTCCCATAATATAATATATATACTTGTGATCATTTTACCAACCAGCCATATAGGCGGTAACCTGATTAAGTCAAATTAAGTCCAACCAGCCATTAAGGCGGTAATATTTATCCATAATCCAGCCATAAAGGCGGAACCGAAATAAACCAACCATAAAGGCGGAACCAAAATTAACCTGCCATATAGGTGGAACTAAAATTTAATTACCAACCAACCAATCTGGCGGTATCCTTGATTTGTCAAGTTTAAACCAGATTAAAATGAATTACCAACCGACCAATCTGGCGGTGTCCTTTTTAAGTCAAATTTTAAATAGTGAATATATTATATTTAAGGGAGATTAATCTAAATAACAATAGTAAAAGAATTACCTTTCACCCTAGCAGGGGGAAGTTACCTCCTCATGGTTGAATAGTAAAAACTGCAAAAATAAAGAAAGTAAATTACTATTATTACATAACGTAATTAAAATTTAATTACAAAACTAAAATTAAAAGAAACTAGAGAGAAAACTCCCTATTTACATCAAAAAAATCAGAGAGAATGGTACCTCTGTAACTGAACCCTCGAGCTCAATTTATAAGCGCAGATAGGCTCTGGTCGTCCCGACGCCGGCTCTCTTTGGCGTGGCACACTGAAATGATGACACGTGGTGATTCTGGATAATGAGATAAGGCGACACGTGGTAAGGTGGCTGAGAGCTCATTTATTATGCTGACGTGGCATGACATGGCACTGACGTGGCGACACATCGCGAAAAGGAGTGTCGGCACCGTAGGATTGCGACACGTGGCACGCTGTGATTTGTTGATAATGATGTGGCGGTGACATGGCGCATTGACTCAGTCAACTAGTGATGTGGATGATGATGTGGCGGTGATGTGGAGTGACACGTGGCACACGTGGTAATGGTGATTGTCGGCACCGTAGGATGATGACACGTGTCACGACGCACGTTAGCAAATCGGCTGTGATGGTGACACGGTGCACGTTAGCAAAGTCAAACATCTCAAATTCTAACCCGTTGACCCGGCGCACGTTAGCAGCTCTGGTGCATGTTAAGAGTCGCGACGCCAAGGGATTGCGCGTCGCGACGCGCCCAAATTACCAAAATGCCCCTTTTTCCAATTTTCACTGTTTTGTTCCAAATCACCTCCAAAAATGTCCTGAAACTTTATTTATCTACAAAATAACACAAAACACATCAAAATACTCACAAAACTCAAGAAACTATACAAAATATTAGGTTAAATGAGTGGGAAATAGTGATATATTTACCACTCATAACACCGCCAAACCTAACATTTTGCTAGTCCTCGAGCAAAACATAAAATAAAATAACATAATAAAATTTAACTAAGCCATTTTCGTAGGGATCACGGTTGCATTTAGCGTATGCAACAAGCCTTTAAACCCCTAGGTGACCCTAGTGGACGAGTTGTAGTCTCGTGAGGGTTTACAGCAATGATACCCACAAACATTTTATAAAAGTGAAAAAGTAGTGAAACTAATGCACACAAAAGCAAAAAAGACAAGAGAAAATATAATAAAGAAGTTAGTGACTAATCAGGTGAAACTTCTACTCCAAGTTACAAGTTGTTTTGTTTCTTTCTAAATTACTTAATAAGTAAATTCTCCAATCATTTTTAGCATTCTCCATATACACAGCCAACATAATATTAAACAACTCATTTTTACCCACAACAGTCATAAGTGTAGTTGATAAGAGAGTAATATTTTTGTCCTAAAGTTTTATCATAATTCACACCTTTTTGCAGCAATGGAATAAATTTTCTGATTTTTCTGATTTTTTTTTATTATTTATATACAATATCTTCTGTCTATGTAGCGAGTGTTGGGTCAGTGGCTCCCAAACCAGTTGGCTTTAGGGCACCAGGTGTTAAGACACCCCTACGGACTTAATTACTCAGACTTCAGATATATATATATATATATATATATAAATATATATATATTTGCAACATTCTTGATCCATGTAACGAGCTTTGGGCCAGTGTCTCCCAAACCAGTTGGTTTTAGGGCACTAGGTGTTAAAACACCCTTACAGACTTAAAAACTCGGATCTCATACGTTTTTTTTTTTTTTTTTTACTCCATTGCATTTTTAGATGCTTCCTCCAATTAAATTAGAGCACTGAATATTACAAACTTTTCAATTACAGTTCATGTCTGTATGTTACTATGTATGTTGATAATACCTGTCAACTGAGCATATGAAGATCCATTTTAGTCAATTTTATGGAGAATTTCTAAATTAAATAATTCAAAAGGAAATAAACAAAAGTTAACTTGTTTCGAAATAAGTTTGAGATACGTCTCAGGAGTGGAAACTCCTTACTCAGCTATCTCTTACCAATTTCACCTTTTTAGTCAAAATAAAAACACAAAAACGTAAAATATTTTTGTTATTTTTGAATTTTTTTTTTCTAAAAATTTTGAACTAAAAATAAAAACAACACATAACTAAAAAGAAGATATTAATCAACTAATTCCCTCCCTAAAACCTAAATGAGACATTGTCCTCAATGTCTTAAACAGTAGAAGAAGAGTTTAGAAGATAATTCATGGTTTGCTGAAATTCTACAGGAAATTAAAGGTTAAGATCTAGATTAATCCGTTGCCTCTTACCACGATCGTCTTCGGACCAATTTATCTTTGAAAGGATAGGGTCAACTTGTGGTTCATAGGCTAAAAGTTGATCAATTAGATCCGGAGCAGTTCTGGCAGTAAAGAGGAGTTCTTTCATAGGTTTTGACACGAACCCATTTCTCCGGGCATCATCAAGAAACACACAAAGAAAATCATAAAATCCTTCAACGTTGTACAGTCCAAGCGGTTTCTAGTGTATGTTCAGGTTCACCCAAGATAACACTATAAAAATTTCCTCCAATGTGCCCAAGCCAACTGGCAAAGCAATAAAAGCATCAGCACGGTTAATCATTTCTACCAATCGTTCAGACATACCTGGCACGATCAGTTACTCTCCGTTTGATGGTTCAATAAGATTTGTCTCCACCAAGGGTTTTGGGATGATTCCCTAAACATGACTGCCTCCTTCTTGTACGGCCTTTGAAACGATCCCCATTAGTCCAAGATTGCCTCCGCCATATACTAAGTGCATATTCCTTGCAGCTAAGACTCGACCCAATTCCTGTGCTGCTTCTACGTATTGTGGCATAGTACCAACACTAGTACCGCAAAACACACATATGTTTTTAACTCGTCTTCTTGAAGTGGCTTCCATGTTTTACTCTGGATGTCTTCAAAAGTGCAATGATGAGTTGAATTTATAATACCTGAAAAGGCTGAGTAAAATAATAGCACTAGTACCTGCCAAATGACAATTATTAGTTAAACAGTAAAATAAATCGTGATAGTCAAAAAGGTCTGGATCCTGTCGGAGAAAATAAAAGAAAACAACAAAACAAATCACAATTATTAGGAAAAGACAAAGAAATATAATATATACGATAATTTACAGCTTGATTGACGTCTATGCGTCATGGACAAGCTTCCATCCAATTTTCTTATAAATTGACAAACAGGGTCTTTTTGAGTCAGATTCCCAAGACTTAATTGTTGTCTTTCTTTTTGAAATTGTGTGTGTAATTTTCGAAAGGCTATGTGAACATATCCACTGGGATACGTCTCAAGAGTCGAAGATATATCATCTAAAGACTCCTTACTCAAGCCATCCATAATGAATTTAATTTTATCTTCTCGATTATCAGACACCATTCCTAAAGAACGACAACGAGTATTGCAATTCCAGCTTTCACATTTGTAACAAACACCCATTTGCTTAGCTCTACGTTTCATTGCATAGGTGCTTCTTCCAAAACCAGGCAGATGTGAAATAAATGAGTCAGAAGACTCACCTGCCAATCGGACTCGTGCTTCAATTACCCAACGAATGTCATTAGGAACACCATGGATTGTTAGTAGTCTCATCCATTCCAAGCGAGCTTTGTAAGCTTTCATCAGAGATTTTTGAGGGAGGGAAGGAAATTGTTTGTGAAGATTTGCTAGAGCTTCTTCCATCTTAAAATGACTTAATCTGCAATAACTAAACACACAAAATTAAATCACACCAAATCACAATATATACAAAAAATTGCATGGGTTGCCTCTCTGCGAGCGCTAAGTTTAAAGTCCTCAGCTAGACGTGACTTCTTGAATGTTAGGCTGGATCTGAAAGTGTGACACTTTATTTTTGTCACTCAAATGATTCTCCCCAGTAATGCTTGACACGCTGACTGTTAACTTTGAATGTGTTGTTGGTGTTGGGATCCAGTAACTCAACAGCTCCATAAGGTAAAACCTGAGTGATCACAAATGGACCTCACCACCTAGATTTCAACTTTCCAGGGAAAAGTTTCAACCTCGAGTTGTACAACAACACCTGTTGCCTTGGTTCCAACTGTCTGTGCACTATTTTTTGGTCATGCCATTTTTTTGTCTTTTCTTTGTATAATCTGGCATTCTCATAAGCTTGTAGATGAAACTCCTCCAATTCGTTGAGTTGATGAAGTCGTTTCTCTCATGCAGCTTGTGAATCAAGATTCAACTTTTTCATTGCCCAGTACTCCTTGTGTTCAAGCTCAACTGGCAGATGGCCTGCTTTAGGTCCCAGGCTTGATCTTCTCTTTTTTCCATTAAAGCTCCTCCAGCAGCATCATCGATTTTGGTTCTCATTATTCCAGAAAGTCCATTATAGAAAGTTTGGTCTTACACCCATTTTGGAATCTCATGGTGAGGACATTTCCGGAGAAAATCTTTGTACCTTTCCCAAGCTTCGTAGAGAGTTTATGAGTCTTGTTGTATAAAGGATGTGATGTAATTCCTCAGTTTTCCAGTTCTGGCTGGTGGAAAGTACTTTGCAAGAAATTTGGTGGGTAAAGTGTTCCAATTTGTGATAAAACCTGCTGGTAGTGAATATAGCCAAGCTTTAGCTCTGTCCTTCAAGGAGTATGGGAAAACACGGAATCTCGTTGCTTTTTTAGCTTCTCGGTTGTAATTGAAAGTGCCGCAAACTTCCAGGATGTTGCTGATGTGGGTATTAGGATCTTCAATTGCATTCCCCCCAAACTGAACTGACTGCTGAATCATCTCAATGTATGTTTTGATGTCACCCGCATTTGCTGGTAAGGGAGGAAGTACAATACAAGAAATGAGTCTGTCAACCACCAGAATGGTTCTGTCTCGAAAGGGAATTGGTGGTGTAACCTCCAAAGGTTCAGGTTCCATGTTGACTAAAGCTTCTTGGCCTTCTCGATGTTCCCTTCTCAACTGTCTGATGGTTCTTTCAATCTTTGGGTCAAGCGGTCGTAGTTCAAAGCTTCTTGTTCGTCTCATGAAGTTTCTGAGAACCTGAAACACAAAAAAACAAAAACAATAAGTAAAAAGAAAATTAGATACAAGTAAAAGTATCTAACCTCTAAACTAATAGTGAAAGATAAATAAGTCCCAGGCAACGGCGCCAAAAACTTGACCGGTGCTTACACACACGTCTAACACAAGCGCATGTATCGTTCAAGTAGTATAAAAAGTATCAATCCCAAGAGGACTTAATACCTAAGCTATTAATTTTATGAGGTCCAATGATTACTAGTATTTAACAGGTTGTTTGATTGATTTGAAATGGTGACGATTCTAAATTTAAAAACAAGTAAATAAAATTATTCGAAAGTAGGTTTTAAGAAAATTCAATATTAAAAACTATCTAGGGTTGTGAATCTTTCCAATATTATTTAAAGATGAAGTGGTTATCTTATAGTTGGGTAAAATATTGATTTATTAACCTGGAGCACTAAATTATGTAAAATCTTATTCCGATGGTCAACTACAAATATCCAGTATAACCCAATTGAACAATATGTCTATGTCAACCAAATTACCTGAATTCATTAAGATTAGGTTCCAATTAAGGCTACCCCCGCCCGACAGGTATATTCCTATCATGTAAGGAAATCTATAAAAAAGGTTATCTATACTTAAGGAAGATCGTGGGCTATTGAGTCTAAGGTCTTAAACTTAAAATCCCTATGTCTAGTTCATTTTAAGTTTACTTAGTCAATTTTATTAGTGGCCAGTTAATAAAAAGCATTAAGATTAAGACTCAAAAATAAATCTTTATATTACCCAAACTATAATCTAACCCCTTATAAAACAGTGATATTAGATTTCATCACAACCCTAGATAGCTAACTTAGTTACAACACATAGCTAGGGCTGGTAAAAACTTAAAATACATAAAGTAAAATTACTAAAAAGTAAATGCGGAAAAATAAATGCAATAAAATAAAATGCTAAGGAAAAAGGAATTAACTTCTACTACTTACTATTTAGATATCTCTCATAATATAATATATATATTTGTGATAATTTTACCAACCAGCCATATAGGCGGTAACCTGATTAAGTCAAATTAAGTCCAACCCGCCATTAAGGTGGTAATATTTGTCCATAATCTAGCCATAAAGGCGGAACCAAAATAAACCTGCTATATAGGCGGAACCAAAATTTAACTACCAACCAACCAATCTGGAGGTATCCTTGATTAGTCAGGTTTAAACCAGATTAAAATGAATTACCAACCAACCAATCTGGCGGTTTTTTTTTTAAGTCAAATTTTAAATAGTGAATATATTATATTTAAGGGAGATTAATCTAAATAGCAATAGTAAAAGAATTACCTTTCACCATACCATGGGAAGTTACCTCCTCATGGTTGAATAGTAAAAACTGTAAAAATAAAGAAAGTAAATTACTATTATTACAGAACGTAATTAAAATTTAATTACAAAACTGAAATTAAAAGAAACTAGAGAGAAAACTCCCTATTTACATCAACGAAATCAGAGAGAATGGTACCTCTGAAACTGAACCATCGAGATCAATTTATAGGCGCGGATAGGCTCTGGGCATCACGACGCCAAGAGTTATAGCATCGTGATGCCGTCTCTCTTTGGCGTGGCACGCTGAAATGATGACACGTGGCGATTCTGGTTAAGGAGATAAGGCAACACGTGGTAAGGCGGCTGACAGCTCAATTATTATGCTGACGTGGCATGCTGTGATTGGTTAATGATAATATGGCGGTGACGTGGTGCATTGACTCGGTCAACTAGTGATGTGGGCGGTGACGTGGAGTGACACGTGGCACACGTGGCAGTGGTGATTGTCGGCACCCTAGGATTATGACCCGTGTCACGGTACACGTTAGCAAATCGGCTATGATGGTGACATGTGGCACGACGTACGTTAGCAAAGTCAAACTTCTCAAATTCTGACCCGTTGACCTGGCGCACGTTAGCAGCTCTGGTGCATGTTAGGCATCGCGACGCCAAGGGATTGTGCTTTGCGACGCGCCCAAATTACAAAAATGCCCATTTTTCCAATTTTCACTGTTTTGCTCCAAATCACCTCCAGAATGTCATGAAACTTTATTTATCTACAAAATAACACAAAACACATCAAAATATTCACAAAACTCAAGAAACTATACAAAATATTTGGTTAAATGAGTGGGAAATAGTGATAGATTTACCACTCATCAGTTGTGGAACTCGTATATGTACTGATGTGCAGGATTTGCGGATTAGCATGAGACTGGCCTCAGGAGAGATTGACCTTCGTGTGGTAAATGGGACTCGAGTTGGCGTTTTGGCCGTGGGCACTTATGTTTTGGAACTGCCCTCGGGGGCATGTACTTGGACTTATAAATTTTTATTTTTTACCTAGTTTGACTAGGAATATAATTTATGTATCTATGTTAACCCAATGCGGGTATACTTTTGTATTTAGAAACACTGGGTGTTTTATGTATAAAAATGATATAGAAATTTGCACAGCTGATGAAAATAATGGTCTTTATATTTTGAATATAAATCAATCTCAAACATATAATGTAACAACCAAAAGGCTTAAAGTAAGTAACAAAGATGAAACTTATATGTGGCATTGTCGTTTGAGATACATAAACAAGACACGCATATCCATGATGAGTGGTAAATGTATCATTATTTCTCACTCATTTAACTTAATATTTTGTATAGTTTCTTGAATTTTGTGAATTTTTTGATGTGTTTTGTGTTATTTTGTAGATAAATAAAGTTTCAGGACATTCTGGAGGTGATTTGGAGCAAAACTGTGAAAATTGGCAAAACGGGTATTTTTGTAATTTTGCGCGTCGCAACGCCCGAACCTTGCGCGTCGCGACGCCCAACGTGCACAGAGAGCTGCTACCGTGCGCCAGGTCAACGGGTCAGAATTTGAGAAGTTTCACTTTGCTAATGTGCGTCGTTCCACGTGTCATCATCATAAGCGATATGCTAACGTGCATCGCATGCCACATGTCAAAAATTCAACGAGCCGAAATTTTTCAGCCGCCCTGCCACGTGTTAGATAAGATATGAAGCAACCAATCAGGGGCTGCCACGTCAGCACGTCGCGACGCACAAACCTTGCGCGGCGGGACGCGCTCAACTTACTCGGGCCTATAAATTCGGCTCGAATTTTCAGTTTCAAATGTACATTTTCCTTGAAATCCTCTGATGTAAATATGGAGTTTTCTTCTTAGTTTCTTATAATTTTAGTTTTGTAGTTAGTTTTAATTAAGTTCTGAAGTAATAATAGTAATTCTATTTTGTTTTTAATAGTAATTTTATTTTTTCTTTTTACCGTTTTACTATACGAGGGTAACTTCTCCATGCTGAGGTAAAAATGTAATTCTTTTACTATTGCTATTTAGATTAATCTCCCTAAAATATAATATATAAACTATTTAAAACCTGAATTAATGAGAATACCGCCATACTGGTCGGTTGGTTATTTAATTTAATCTGGTTAAACCCGACTTAATGAGGATACCGCCATACTGGTCGGTTGGTTTAATTATTATTCCGCCTTTATGGCTGGTTAATTTCTTCTTCCGCCTTTATGGCTGGTTGTAGGCATTGCATTTTTACACATTAGCCCAATGATGAGTCTCGTATGAAGGCAACTACCTCTTTAGTTGTGAAAGCCGCGGGAAACGA
This sequence comes from Zanthoxylum bungeanum, assembly GCA_019454045.1. Classification (NCBI taxonomy): domain Eukaryota; kingdom Viridiplantae; phylum Streptophyta; class Magnoliopsida; order Sapindales; family Rutaceae; genus Zanthoxylum; species Zanthoxylum bungeanum. The sequence goes on from SKCR01029779.1 coordinate 210,339, forward strand.
ACGTTGGAAGGGTAAAGTTGGAAAATTAGCATTTTGTCAGATTTAACTCGCTTGTTTCGCTTCGGGTTCGCTTGTTGGACCTCTGTTTTAAAACACACCAAACCCATTAAAACACATCTCACAATTAAATAATTAAAACCAATTAAAATTAAACTTAAATTAAATTAAATCACATTCACCAATTAAATTGAACTTTAAATTAAATTCCTAATTTAAATAAAACACATTCCTAAATTAAATTAAATCACATTCCTAAATTAAATAAATCATATCCTTAACTAAAAAGAACAAATCAAATCAATTCCCCTAATTAAAAGATTTCCTTATCATATACTAAATTAAAAGATATCCCCAATTAATACACAAATCTATTCCTTCCCCAACAAGGTAATCCCCTCCATTGGCCTATAAAAAGAACCCTTAACCCACACATCCAAACCCTGGCTGGCCGGCAGAGACTCACAAAAAATAAAATGGAAAGAGAACACCACTGCTCTCACGCCCATAACAGCCTGCCTCCATTCACTACCCTCGCCAATTGCCTTCAAACAGCTCACGCCCACTCACAGCCTGCGCACCCCTTCACGCATCAACAAACGCTGCCCCACGTTCAAGCTACAGCTCATGCCACCTGCCCCTGAATCAAACGCAACTAACTGCCCCAAACCACGCCAAAGCAACCCTTCACGCCATTAGCCAGCCTTGCCCACGAATCAGCCCCTCACAGCCGCACCTGGCACATTCACTCAACAAGCAACGCCCCACGAGCAAGCCCACTCGTCAGCCCACAAGAAGCCTGCCTCACGCCCTAAACCAAACAGCCCTCCTTCACTCAGCCTGCACGCCTAAACAGCAACACACAGCTCACGCACCTGATTGCCCACGAACCAGCCCACTTAGCCGAACCTGCACTCACTGCCCAGTACCCTTCTACAATTCTGCACCTGAACAGCCACAAACCTGCCCTCCAAATCACCTCAACACAGCCCCCATAAACCCCTGAAACTATCCAGATTTTAGCCACAAAACTGCATCAAAAACTACACAAAACAGTCTCCAAAAACTCCACAAACCAGTCCCTTAATTACCCCAAAATAGAGAACAAAAAATACAACAAAAACAGTAGCGAAACGGAGTAAAAACAGCAGCCCGAACAGCAAAACAACGAGGGAAAATGTTGAGTAGACAAATCGGAAAAGCATCGGATCAATCTCCCTTCCAACGAACGTGTAACCCCATTTCTTAGACGACAAAAGAGGTTAGACCTGAGGGCACCCTTTTTTACTTATCTTCTTTATTTTTGTTTTATTTATTTTGATATATAATTGCATGAGAGTCGTTTGAAGCATGATGTGATTATTGGATGAGTGGATATGTGTTCCCCTTTTGTGGTATATCGGATGGAAACCCGGACGTAAATTCCATAGTCGATTCCGAATGGACGGTAGTATGGTCTGCACTCGGGATACAATGCCACGTACTACTTAAGATACATATATCTCGTCTCATCCAAATTTGTATTTGAGCATGTTATAGTCTTTAGGTTATTCGTTTATTATTTAAAGCATGCCTTAATTTAGTTTGTTATTTATTTGTTAAAGTTTATTTAGGTTGTTCCTTATGCATGTTATTAGTTTATGATGTGTTTGGATAATGATTTATACATGTTGATTTAATGGTTCAATATGCTCGTTGTGTTACATTGCGTGGAGTTATTTGGATGAAAGCATGTTAGATCTAAGTACCCTTGAGCATGAATGTTGAATAGATTCGGTTAGTTTATTGCACAAATAATATCATCACAAGTGACATAAGTAAGGGACCATTCCGAACCCAACGGTTTGAGGTCTTCCCTTGGGAGGGGTGAGTGCGGCCTTAAATCTTTTTCCCGGTTCACACCGGGTGGCGACTCCATGTTATTTCGTACTCCCAACTAGGCCGCGAGCCTAGAACAGCGTGCCCAAGTTCTGTGTCCTACACTGGTTTATCTTAATTTGACTTAATCAGGTTACCGCCTATATGGCTGGTTGGTAAAATTATCACAAGATTATATATTTTATTATGGGAGATATCTAAATAGTTAATAGTAGAAGTTAATTCCTTTTACCTTAGCATTTTCTTTATTTTTCTGCATTTACTTTTTAGTAATTTTTATGTTTTTTTTACTTGTCATAACTATGTGTTATAACTAAGTTAGTTTTCTAGGTTGTGATGAAATCTAATATCACCGGTTTATAATAGGTTATTTTATAATTTGAGTAATTTAAAAATTTACTTATTAAGTCTTAAATGCTTCTTGTTGTTTGATCACCAATAAGATTAATGTGGTAAATCTAAAATGAACTAGACATAGGGATTTTAGGTTTCAACCTTTGACTTAATAGCCTACGATCTTCTTTGAGGATAGATAACCCTTTAATAGATTTCCTTACAGGATAGACATATACCTGTCGGGCAGGGGTAGCCATAATTGGAACTTAAAACTTAATGAATCCAGATAATTTGGTTGACATAGACATATGATTCAATTGGATTAAACTGGGTATTTGTGTCTGACCATCGACAAATGCTTTCACATAAATTCGTGTTCAGGTTAGTAAACTGATTTATTACACAAACTTAAAATAATCACTTCTTCTTTTTAAAGATATTAGAAAGATTCACAACCCTAGATCTTTGAGTCTTTTATTTTCCTTAGTATTTTCTTTTCTCTTTTTATCTTTTTATTTATTTAGCAAATCTACAAATCAAATCATTCAAGCAATCATTTCACTTCTCCCTCAATTAGATATTTGTAAATAAATAGATTCAATAATTAATAACAACAGTAGGAATTAAGTCCTTGTGGGATCGATATTTGTATACTACTTGAACGATATGTGCGCTTGCGTTACGTGTGTGTTTACGCCGGTCAAGTTTTTGGCGCCGTTGCCGGGGACTTATTTTTCTTGAGTTATTAATTTTGAAGCTATCTAATTTACTTGTATCCAATTTTCATTATTTTTATCTGTAATTTTTATTTCTTTCTTTTGTTTTCAGGTGGTTGAAAAAATGGAACAGTCTTTACTAGAAAAAGATACACCCCAAATCGGGGAGCAACAGTCTAGTTTTCTGAGGCCTGTTGTCCAGTCCAACAATTATCACTGGAATTCAGAACCAAGCAATTCTACATTTGCTCATCAGAACGAAATGGGGAGATGTGTAATATGTGATGGTAACCACCCGAGCGATAAATGTATTTACCTTTCAGAGTGGCAGAATTATTGGAATCATTCAAGGTACGAAGAATCATCACATTTTCCATCTTATCCACCATCTACCTATGATCTTCATCAGAAACCAGATCCATCAGAGAAAGATCAGTTGAATGACATGTTAAAATATTGGCTCGAGAAACGAGAAGCTCAATTTGATGTACAAATTCAGAGTTAAGCAGCTTCTATACAGAGGATGACAGATCAAGTTAGACAATTAACAGATAACCTGAATCACATTTCTCACGGAGCAAATTCAAATACTACTGAAGAAGCCTTTCAATATCCTGAGATTCATCATGACATCATAACAGAGGATGAGGCTGAGCAGTATCAAGAATCAGAGGTATCAGTTCAGGAGTCTGCACCAACAAAGTCTCAATTTGATTTTTATTATTCTGACTCTGACGAGGATGAAGACACTGAGCTTTTTGTACAAACTGCACCAACAAGGAAGGATGAAACTTTCCATCCTCAGAATGAAGATCTTGGAGCATGCTTTGCAACGATGTTTGAATAAGATCTTCCTAAACCATCCATTCTAGTCATATCAGAGGATGAAGACCTAAAATCTGACATTTCTTTTCATCCTCAGGTTGACATTTTGAAAAATGTATTTCACAGATGACAGATGAAGAGCTGAATACAGAAATCCTAAAATACATATGTGAAGAAAATGTGGAGCAAGAAACAGAGCAAATGGAGGAGCAAATGTCTGACCAAATTGAAAATCCAGAGCATTCAAGAGAAACATCGCTGTATCAGGGAGTACAAATCAGAGATAACACCAAGAAGCTTGACAGAATAGAACTTCCATTCCAAGTCAAGCACCATACGAGACCTCCTGATTTTAATTCTTGCTTTGCAGGAACCACTGGAACAACAAAGGTTAAAAAGGTGGCATGAGCACTGAATGAGACAAAACTCTTTTTGCCACTTTACCGTTGGAATAGACCATTCAAAAACAACGCTCATGGGAGTGTCTTTAATCGGACATCCAAAACGACATTGAAACCTCATTGAAAGATGGATTTCAATCACGTCTGGCTGAAGACGTAAAATTTAGCGCTAGTATGGAGGCAACCCATGCAATTTGTTGTGATTTTTATTTTCATATTTTTGTGTATACATGTTGTAGAGCTTTTAATTTTATGTGTTATTTTGTAGGGAAAAGCACAAACGGAGCATTTTAAGACAGAAGGAATTATGTTTGGCAATCATAAAGATGAGAACCAATTCATTAGCGATGGCTGAGTAAAGAATTAATTCTTGAGACGCATCCTAATGAATTTATACTAAGCGAGTGGCGTATTGCGTACATAAATCCGCTGCCTTAATTATTGCTTTGATTTGCTTTTGTGTTGTAATTATCTTTATTTTCGTAGACAGGATCCAGACTTTTTAACCTTTCACGATTTCTTTTGTTGTTTAGCTAAACAAGCTTCCTATGGAAGATACTAGTGCTATTATTACTCACCCTTTTTAGGTACTATAAATTCAGCTCGTCATTACACTTTGGAAGGCATCCTGATTTGAGAAAGAAATACATAAAATATGGAAGCCACTTCAAGAAGACGAGTTGAAAACATCTGTGTGTTTTGCGGTAGTAGTGTTGGTACTAAACCACAATACATAGAAGCAGCACATGAATTGGGTCAAGTCTTAGTTGTAAGGAATATGCACTTAATATATGGCGGAGGAAATCTTGGACTTATTGGGATCGTTTCAAAGGCTGTACAGGAAGGAGGCAGTCACGTTTTGGGAATCATCCCAAAACCCTTGGCAGAGGCAAATCTTATTGAACCATCAAACGGATAGGAACTGATCGTGCCCGGTATGTCTGAAGGACTGGTAGAAATGATTAACCGTGCTGATGCTTTTATTGCTTACCCAGGTGGCTTGGGTATATTGGAGGAAATTTTTATAGTTCTATCTTGGGCGACCTGAACATACATCAGAAACCAATTGGGCTGTTTAACATTGATGGATTTTATGATTTTGTTTGTGTGTTTCTTGATGATGCTCGGAGAAATGGGTTCGTGTCAAAACCAATGAAAGAACTACACTTTACTGCCAGAACTGCTCCAGATCTAATAGACCAACTCTTAGCCTATGAACCACAAGTTGACCCTATCATTTCAAAGATAAATTGGTCCGAGGACGATCGTGGTAAAAGGCGTCAGATTAATCTGGATCTTAACCTTTAATTTCTTGTAGAATTTCAGCTAACCAGGTATTATCTTCTAAACTCTTCTTCTACTGTTTAGGGAATATGTGATGGTTTGGTGTCTTCCTTCACTCGCTACCTTTCTATAAGGAAAAGCTATGAAGGCACCTAGATAATCATTCACCCGTAGCTCATTGTGATAGACTAATGTGGATGACTCGTTGTTTATTCCTGACACCAAGCGATAAGAGCCTAAGAGGCTTGGGTACTTAAGTGAGCCTCGCTCCACCCTCCCTCTGGGGAATCTACAACGGGAAATCTACCTTGTTTTTTTTAGTTTGTGTGATGTTTTTATTTTTAGTCCAAAATGTTTCGAAAAAAAATAAAAATTGAAAATTTTTCAAAAATTACAAAAATATTTTGCATTTTTATTTGACTAATCAATGTGAAATTGGTAAGAAATAGCTATGTAAGGAATTCTCACTCCTGAGACGTATTTCAAACCTATTTCGAAATAAGTTAATTTTTGTTTATTTCCTTTTTGAATTATTTAATTTGTAAATTCTCCATAAAACTGACTAAAATGGATCTTCATATACTTAGTTGACAGGTATTTTCAATATGCATAGTAACATACAGACATGAGTTATAATTGAAAAGTTTGTAATGTCTAGTGCTCTAGTTCATTTGGAGGAATCATCTAAAAAATTGATGGAATAAAAAAAATTTATTCTGAGATCCGAATTATTAAGTTTGTAAGGGTGTTTTAACATCTAGTGCCCAAAAACCAACTGGTTTGGGAGTCACTGGCCTAACACTCGCTACATGGATCAAAAAGATGACACAAAAATATATATATATCTGAAGTCTGAGTAATTAAGTCCGTAGAGGTGTCTTAACACCTGGTGCCCTAAAGCCAACTGGTTTGGGAGCCACCGACCCAAAGCTCGTTACATAGATGGATGATATTGTATATAAATAAAAAATAGAGAAAAAATCAAAGAAAAAATCAGAAAAATTATTCCATTACTACAAAAAGGTGTGAAATCTGATAGAACTTTAGGTCAAAAATATACCTCTCTTATCAGCTGCACTTATGACTGTTGTGGGTAAAAATGAGTTGTTTAATAATTTGTTGGCTGTGTATATGGAAAATGGTAAAAATGATCGGAGAATTTTATTATTCAGTAATTTAGAAAGAAACAAAACAACTAGTAAACTTGGAGTAGAAGTTTCACCTAATTAGTCACTTACTTCTTTATTTTATTTTCTCTTGTCTTTTTGCTTTTGTGTGCATTAGTTGTACTTTCTTTTTACTTTTATAAATTGTTTGTGGGTATCATTACTGTAAACCCTCACGAGACTACAACTCATCCACTAGGGACACATAGGGGTTTAAAGGCTTGTTGCATATGCTAAATGCAATCGTGATCCCTACGAAAGTGGTTTTGTTAAATTTTATTATGTTATTTTGGTTTGATCGAGGACTAGCAAAATGTTAGGTTTGGGGGTGTGATGAGTGGTAAATGTATCACTATTTCCCACTCATTTAACTTAATATTTTGTATAGTTTCTTGAGTTTTGTGAATATTTTGATGTGTTTTGTGTTATTTTGTAGATAAATAAAGTTTCAGGACATTCTGGAGGTGATTTGGAGCAAAACTGTGAAAATTAGCAAAAATGGCATTTTTGAATTTTGCGCGTCGTGACGCCTAACGTGCACCGAGAGCTGTTAACATGCACCGGGTCAACGGGTCAGAATTTGAGAAGTTTGACTTTGATAACGTGTGTCGTGCCACGTGTCATTATCACAAGCGACCTGTTAATGTGCACTGCGTGCCACGTGTCAAAAACTCAACGAGCCGAAATTTTTCAGTCTCCCTGCCACGTGTCAGATAAGATATGAAGCAACCAACCAGGGGCTGCCATGTCAGCGCGTCGCGACGTGTAAAGCTTGCGCGGTGGGACGCGCTAAACTTTATTCGGGCCTATAAATTCGGCTCGAATTTTCAGTTTCAAATGTACCTTTTCCTTGAAATCCTCTGATGTAAATAGGGAGTTTTCTTCTTAGTTTCTTTTAATTTTAGTTTTGTAGTTAGTTTTAATTAAGTTCTGAAGTAATAATAGTAATTCTAATTTTTTTTTTTGAATATTAATTTTATTTTTACTTTTTATCGTTTTATTATGGGAGGGTAACTTCTCCATGCTGAGGTAAAAAGGTAATTCCTTTACTATTGCTATTTAGATTAATCTCCCTAAAATATAATATATAAACTATTTAAAACCTGACTTAAGGAGAATACCACCATACTGGTCGGTTAGTTATTTAATTTAATCTGGTTAAACCTGACTTAATGAGGATACCGCCATACTGGTCGGTTGTTTAATTATTGTTCCGCCTTTATGGCTGGTTTTAGTTTTCTAGGTTTTGACTTAATCAGGTTACCGCCTATATGGTTACTTGTCAAATTGGTTGGATCCAATTGGGCCCAAAACCGAATCCATAAAGTCCAAATATGACTTAATGGACCTTTAATATTTAATTGGGCCAAATGGGCCTAAATTGGTTTCTTGGCAAATAAGGGTGATTCCTTTAAATGGGCTTTAGTCTTTGGGTTTGACCAAGTTGACCAAAAGTCCATGCCTTAAGAAATTAATTAAAAGCCCATTGGACTTTAATTAAATTAACATTGGATGTTAATCGGGCTTGAGACCCATAGCGATTAGATTTAGAATCTAAGTCGTAAAGGTTCGTTAATAAAGTGTAATATTTAATTTGGATTTAAATAGTGAATTAGTATTAAATACATATTAAATTGGATTTAATGTTGTAGTTTAATTTAATTCAAAAATTCGTACTTTGAGTACTTATTCGCAAAACGAGTTTGACTCGCGCAAAATCAAATCGTTGTTTGAACATTGGATGGTCATTAATTATCAGATTAATTAATTGGATTAGATTGATTGATAACATGCTTGTGTGAATACATGGTTGCGATGCATGATAATGTATATCAGATGGAATTAGATGGTTGGGGTAATTTTGGAAATTGTTGTAATAAATTTAGAATTTATTAATTGGACCTGCGTGTCCAGCCTATTACCTCCTTACTCTATGTATTTCTCTTCTCACCTATTCCCCTCAATGTAAATGAGGTTTCTTTAGAAGTGTTATGTAACGGGTAGAAGCAATACTTGTGCTAGCGGGAGAGTGGAAAGGGAGAGATTTGCTCTAGGAACAAAGTGTTAAGTATCCATCTGCATATCATTATTATATTTATTAATATGCGCCTTATTATGTGTTTAGAATGCATGTTTAAGGGTGTATGATGATGAGACCTTAACAAATATAATAAATTGGTTGCCAATTTGCACGCGAAAAAGCCTCACAAAATATTAAGCGTTTTTCCTTCCATTGAGTGATTCTTACTCAATATCCAAGACTGGCATTGGTTTGTTGGCCAAAGTCAAGGCCTTTGTCTGTCGAGGATGCGTTTGAATCACGAGAGATTTATTCCATATTGCTGTCTTATCCAAGTTGTGATTTATTGGCCAAAGTCAAGATCATTTCTTGTCCATCGACATTGATTACGAAGCTTTCCAAGGTCAATGGGTCACACTTAACTGGGATCACTAAGTTTGTTGTGCCAAAGCCAAGGCTTAGTTGATTCAGAGGAAAAAGGTTAGGCAATATATTGGATATATTGGCATATATAAGATATATGTTTCGGACTTGGATGTCCACCTACTGGATCTAGGAATTGGATGAGTTCCAATTGATCTTAGAGATCTACCTAGTTAATTATCATACAATTTGTTGGCCAAAGTCAAGATTGTGTGACATTTAACGGGATCGTAGCCCACTAGGAAACAAGGTTTCCCGAGTACTCGACAGAGGGTTAGAGGCTAGCCGAAAAATTGTGGGAGCCAAGTATTAAATTTGTAATATTCGTTTAGTAACTTGCCATACGCGCTCATTTCAAATATTACGTCAAATAAATTAAATGTTAGTTGGACTAATATTTAAATAGTTGTTTTAATAAAACTGTTGGACTGTATTCAAACTATTTCATTTATAGTTGATTATATAATTGGATTATAGTAATCAATATATTTGAACTAACTAATTTCAATTAATAGTTGATTTTATAATTGGATTATAGTAATCAATATAATTGAATTTAATCAATTGAATTATAGTTGATTATATTGTTGGACTATAGTAATCATTATAATAAATAGTACCTAAAATCGTTGATTGAATAGTTGGACTATTAGAATCAAGATAAATTGAAAGATTAGTGTTTAAAACATAATCCTGGGGAAAATGTATTTAAACGACTTTAATTTTCAAATTGGGAATAATTTCAGGATGGTCCTGGAAACTAATAAGTTACGTTATTTGATAAAATAACATATTAGGCCTAAGCTCGGAGTTAAGTAAATAGTAGAGCATGATCTTTGGAAGATTCATGTCATGATAACTTTAGTGCTTAATCCATTAAGCTTGCCAAATAGACTCCTTAATTTCTTAATCAGAACTAAGGATTAGATCCTTAAATTATTATAAAGAAATTGAAGGATCTTCATAGATCTAATTTTAAGTTCTTAGAAGTACTAAATTGCAATAGTAAACTCTTGGAGAGTTAATGGCTATACTCAAGGAGTCAAAGCCAAAAGTTTGCAATAAGGCAAGAAGCGCAAGGCGCATTTTATTTCGACATTCCAGAAGGCCAAGGCTTGGCCATAGGCTTCTGTGTTGGATAATATGACCCATAACGTCACTATTTGTACAGATCACGGTGTTCTTGTACAAATTAACTATGTGACAAGGAAATTGCACTCTCATCATTTGTGATTAAATCACCATAAATATATAAATGAAGAGAGGTCCATATGATTAGTTCCTGGATTGAGAATGATATGAGACAGTATCAATCCCCGAAGGATTAATCATTAAATATCCCTAGCCGGAGTATTATCGAGACAGGACATCGATAATGCAGAATAGGCTAGTATTGCACTTGTGCGCGTTGTGAGGGCACAACGGCATAGTTCTCATATATATAAGTATTGGATACTTATGCAAGTGCGATAGAAGGTCGTGTTTCACCGATGGTACGGGAAACAGCTTCGCTCTGGATAGACCCATCGGAATCCCATTGGTATTATGACTATGTGTCTATGGGAGGCCGAAGTCCAGGTAGGTGTGTATAGTCTTAACCTGAGACTTACATCGCTAATACTTACGATAATCGATAGACTTTGGTCTTGGTGGTACAGGGCTTTAACCGGTTCTACGTACACCACTTCTGGGTTTATCAGAGAGTCGTAGTGTATTGGGTGTGATGTCAAGACGGAAGTATCACTTCAGTCATAATGGAGATGATGTCACGCAGGATACGGTACTAGTGCTCTTAAGTGTTGCGCAACCATCGGAATGTTATGACTAGGTCATGCATATCCGATTATAGAGACTAGTTACCAGACATCCGACATGTGCTTCGGACGGGGAAGACACTTATCCAGCCCCAGCCCTAGCACGTGACTATCCGATACTGGGCCGATATGCACAATACTACGGTATACTACGCTTGATACAGATCTAAATATTCCTGTAAGAATATTTCTGGAGAATTGGGTAGGCATGGCGCTTTGCTAGAAGCCAACCTTGTCTTGTAAATCGGTATAAACGTAGTACGAGGTACTTACGTGTTCGGATACTCCGACGACCGTATTTACTGCCAACATATCCGGAGATCTCATGGGTCGCTTCCTGAAGATTCACCGATGATGTATAACTCGCACTTTAATTAATCTGGGATTAATTAGAAGAGAGAGAAAATTAATCTGGGATTAATTGCGGAGATATTTTATCTGGGATAAAATATTAATTAAAGAGAGAGAACGATTAATTTGGAATTAATCGATAAAATTAATATATTCGATATATTAATCGAAATTGGATTTCGATGCGGAATTAAAATTAGATTTTAATTCGGGCGAACGAATTAATTTAGAATTAATTCGTTAGCGACGTGAATAGTGATTTCGCTAGGCGTAATCATTTAATTACGACGCGACGGACAATTCGTTAATTTGGAATTAGCGAACCCGAGCCCGAGAGTGATTGCGAGCGCATTCGCATTTCGAATTCGAGCGCGGCACGCAAGTCACATCAAGCGTCAAATCGCTAGTCGCATCAATCGTCAAGTCACTTGTCACTTTGAGTGATGTGACATGACATGTTGTCACTTTATTAAAGTGGATGGATTTGATGTGAATAGTTGATTTGAGTTAATGAAAAGCTTTTAAAAGCTTGAAATGAAATATAACATTATTTATTTCTTGCATTTTGACTTTTGTATTAAAATGTAATATATGTTTTATTTATTATTTACTTGGTAAATATATAAAACAAAAAGAAAAAAGCTTTTCTCTCTCTCACATGCAAGACATACGGTCTTCCTCTTTTCCCTCTCTTTTCTTCTCCCTCTCCTTCACGGCTTCAAGCCGATTTTGCTTAAAAATTTTCTGGTTTCACCGAATTTGTGAGAAGCAAATGAAGAAGAGTAGTGCTAGCAAACACCTTGGGTTATATTATGGTGATAGGGAAACGAATTTGTGAGCTTGGATTTATTTTTGGAGCTTGAAGCTTTGAGCTTCCATGGAGTCATCAATGGCCGAATTTAGAAGGCATCAAAACAGCCCCAACCGAGCATCACAGCAGCTCAATGAAGTCCAAAACCGAGCTTGGAGGGAGGCAAAAACGCAACTTGTTGTTCCTAGCATCAAACCCATCAATGTGAGTATGTATTCCGCCTTACTCCTTTGTGTATTCAACTCGTTTTTATGCATGTTTGTGATCCTTGGGACTTGATTGAAACTCTACATTCTGGGGTACCGAAAAGGGCAAAGGCAAAATCATTATAATCTTCGGGGAAGATAAAATGACATATCCCAAAATGTCTGCCTAAATTGTGGCAAATGGGATCGCGGAAGCGTAACTGCCGTTTGGACAAATCAGACATGAAGGAATTGAAGATGGGTAAGGCGCTGACTTCAAATATGTTTGTCATAAAATATGTTCACTACTAGTATTGAAATTGGATTTTAGATACTTAGTGTGATACATAAATATATACTGATATGCAGAATCTGCTGTAAGTAGGATACTGACTACAGTTGAGATTTACCTGTGAATCGGAAACGGGACTGAAGTCGCTGTTTTAATCGTAGAAACTTAAGTTTAGGATCTGCCTTAGGGTGTGTACCTAAATTAGGAAACTGTTATAATGTAACTAGTTTGACTAGATACATTATCTCTATATTAGGGTTTAACCCGTTGTGGGTATACCTCTATATTCTAGAACACTAAACTGTTTCATTATATAAATATGATATTGAGATAAACACATTAGATATGAATAACAGTCTTTATATTTTGAATATAAATAAATCTCAAACATATAATATGACAAATAAATAGCTTAAACTGAATTAATCAGTTTAGACTTGTAAGTGGCATTGTTGTGTGGGACACAATTAAACAAGACTCGTATATCCACACTTTTGAAGAGTGGGGACTAGGACAAATTTGATTCCATTCAAATAAAGTCAACGAATCTAGTTTATTGGGCAAAGTGCCTAAAACACCTTTACTTGGTAAAAGTGCAAAATGCCACCGATATGTTAGCCCTAGTTCATAGTGAAGCGAGTGGGCCTATATCTAGCTAGGCTAGAGGTGGATGTGAATATTTCGTGACCTTTATAGATGTGACATCGCATTATGGTTATGTGTTTCTTTTGAAACACAAATCGGAAACTTTTAGAGTTTCGATGCGAAATAGACAAACAGATCGGCTAAAGTATTAAATCATCACGGTTAGACCATGATGAAAATACTTAAGCAATAAGTTTTTAATACTTGAAAGAGTATAGTATTCTTTCAATGAGGACTCATCCCGAAACACGTCAATCTGATGGTGTGTCCAAACGGATAAACCGAATTTTGTTAGACATGATAAGGTTAATCATGAGTCGCTCTGAGCTACCATTTCCTTCAACGGATACGCATTAACAATGCAGAACTTATTTTGAACAAGGTTCCATAAAAATTTGTTAGTCAGACTTCATATTAGATATGAAAAGGAAAGAAACTAGGTTTTCTTATTCCTGAAGATTTGGTAATGCTGGGCATATGTTTGGATGATACCAAACTAAAACCCAAAATGGATAAGTGCCTAATTGTGGGTTATCCTAGGGAAACCAAAGTATAGTACTTATACAACTCACATGAGAACAATTTAATTGTTGCTCGCCATGCGGTTTTCCTAAGAGGAATACCGATATGCAGTGGTAAGTGGGAGGAAAGTAAAACTCGATGAAAATCGGAGTAATACTATTCCAGGCACCGATTCCTTAATGGAACATAAATAGTTCATCAAGGATGAAACTATACCAGTAATCTTCGAATACACAAGAACCGCGTAAGTCGGAGAGAGTCAGAAAACAACATGGGGTATGGGTTTCTGATCTCACCTCATAAAGATGTCAATCTTATTGAGGAATACGAACTGACTACGTATGAGGAAGTGATACAACGTATCGACTCCCTAACATGGCAAAGTGCCATGATATCCGAAATGGATTCCATGTATATCAACCAAGTTTGGATATTAGTTGATGTACAGTAAGACATTGTGCCTATCGGTACTATATAAGTCTTCAAGGAAGACATACATGGAAGGCAAAATACCAACGTGCTAAGTAGGCTTGTAGCGAAAATGTATCATTATCAACATTGTGTCGATCACGATAAAACCTTTTACCTGTTGCCACGGTAAACCCATTTGGATAATGCTTGCTGATGCTGAATGTTTCATTCATGAAATATGGCAGCTGTAATGCCAAAACCGATTTCCATGACAGAAACCTTTTGGAGGATGTTTTCAACATCCTTACAGTTTTGTCATACCAAAACTAGCAAACAAGGTTTGCAGGTTATTCGATCCATGGATGGATTGAAGCAAGCATTGCGTTCTTGGAATTATCGTTTTGATGTAATCATAATGGTATATGATTTAATTCAAAACGGAAATGATTCTTGTGTATATAAGAGGGTTAGTGGGAGAGCACTGACAATGAATGTCCTATAAATAATGATAATATTTCATTTCTTGGAAATGACATTCCCATAAATACAATCGGTGAAAGCTTGGCTTTCATGAAAAATTCTCCGTAGAATTCTTGGGAGAAACAACATTTATTCTAGGAATAAAGATCTACTGGGATAGATTTAAAGTTGTTGATACTCTCCGAGAACGCGTACATTGAAAAATGTACGCGACCTGGTGTCTCATACGCTTTGAGCATATAGAGTCACAATCAGGCCAATCCAAGTGATAGTCATTGGATTGATATTAAGAACATCCTTTAGCATCTTAGAGATCTAAGGATGTTGTATTATACAGTGGAGAAGGAGAACTTGAAGTGACTGGGATCACTGCTACAAGTTTCCTAACCGATATAAACGATTATAAGTCGTAACAACGGTACTACAAAGATTGAATAACGGAACAGTGAGCTGGAAATCTTCTAAGCAAGATACTGTTACCAAATAAACAACAAATGCGGGTTATTGATGCAGCTGAGGCAGCAATAGAAGCCTTCTGGATTGATAACAATCTAATTATATTAGATATAATTCTTTTAGCAGCTGATCTAGGCTTCAGCGCCGGCTAAAGAATTAATGGTCTTATCAATGATCCAGATATATACTTCGATATTCATCTGATTCGTTCGGATCATACATCGTGGCGATGTGATGATCGAATAAATCACATCAGATGATAATCATGCAAATCTGCTGACGAAAGTCTTTTATCAGTAGTTTGAGCCAACCGTACATAGTTCGGGGGTAGGAAAATCGAGTGACTGGCTATAGCCAAGTGGGAGATTGTTGGACAGTTATGACCCACAGCGTCACTATTAGTATAGATCATGGTGTTGTTGTACAAATTAACTATGTGACAAAGGAAATTGCTCTTTTATCTTTTGTGATTAGATCACCGAGATATATAAATGATAGAAGGTCCATATGATTATGTTGGTTATAATCTAGGTCCCAAGATCAAACAAGACATGAAAACAATGTGCGAATACATCAACGGAGGTAGCGGAACACTCACATCGATCGGTTGAGTCGATTTGGAGACGAATGAAGCCGCAAAACTCACTGGTTTGGTGCGCCCACTGCTGCAGTTCGTGCTCACTGGTTTGGCAGTTTCGGGTCTCATTTCGAAGCTCCAAACTCCGTCGGATGAGTCCCGCCTCATGGGTGAACCTCCCTACCACCTTCGCAAGACTCGTAAGTGTGCTAGTACTTGAATTTTCACCATGAAAACCCACTCTTGGCTTCCCTATTGCTCACGTTTTTGTGGTTCAAAACCAGTGAAGAAATGCCCCTTGGGCGTGAGCTTGAAGAGAGAAAAGTGATACATCCGTCTTGACATCACACCCAATACACTACAACTCTCTGATAAACCCAGAAGTGGTGTACGCAGAACCGGTTAAAGCCTGTACCACCAAGACCAAAGTCTATCGATTATCGTAAGTATTAGCGATGTAAGTCTCAGGTTAAGATTATACACACCTACCTTGATTTCGGCCTCCCATAGACACATAGTCATAATACCAATGGGATTCCGAGGGGTCTATCCAGAGCGAAGCTGTTTCCCGTACCATCGGTGAAACACGACCTCCTATCGCACTTGCATAAGTATCCAATACTTATATATATGAGAACTATGTCGTTGTGGCCTCACAACGCACACAAGTGCAATCCTGGCCTATTCCGCATTATCGATGTCCAGTCTCGATAATACTCCGGCTAGGGATATTTAATGATTAATCCTTCGGGGACTGATACTGTCTCATATCATTCTCAGTCCAGGAACTAATCATAGGGACCTCTCTTCATTTATATATCTATGGTGATCTAATCACAAATGATGAGAGTGCAATTTCCTTGTCACATAGTTAATTTGCTACAATAACACAATGATCTGTGCAAATAGTGACGCTATGGGTCATTTTGTCCAACAATCTCCCACTTGGCACATAGCCAGTCACTCAAGTGTTTAACACCCGAACTATGTATGGTTCAATCAAATTGCTGAGGAAAGGTTTTCGTCAGCGGATTTGCTTAATTATCGTCTGACGCGATTTACACGATCATCACATCGCCACGATGTGTGATCCGAACGAATCAGATTATATAGAAGTATATATCTGGATCATCGATGAGACCTTTAATTCCTTAGCCTGTGCTGACGCCTAGCTCAGCTGCTAAAAGAACTATATCTAATCTAATTAGATTTATTTTCGATCCAAATGGCTTCTATTGCTGCCTCAGCTGCAGCAATAATCCGCATTTGTTGTTTATTCGGCAACAGTTATCTTGCTCGGAATATTTCCAGCTCACTGTCCCAGTGTTCAAACTTTATAGTACCGTAGTATTTAATTATTTGGAAACTTGCAGCGGTGATCCCAGTCACTTCAAGTTCTCCTTCTCCATAGTTTAAGACAACATCTTTAGTTCTCTCAGATACTAACAGATTTTCTTAATGTTCAATCCAGTGACTATCACTTGGATTGACCTGATCGTGACTCCATATGCTCGAAGCGTATGAGACACCCTATCAAGTACATTTTAAATGTACAATTTCCCAGAGAGTGTTAACAACTCCAAATCTATCCCAGTAGATCTTTATTCCTTGAATAAAGGTTGTTACTCCCCAGAATTCTACGGAGAATTTCTATGAAAGCCAAGCTTTCAACAATTGTTTTATGGGAATTTAACTGTCAGTGCGCTCTCCCACTAACCTCCTTATATACACAAGAATTATTTCGTTTTGAGTCAAATCATAAATCATTATGATTATTTCAAAACGACAGTTCCAAGAACCTTATGCTTGCTTCAATCCAAACATGGATCGAATAACCCGCAAACCTTGTTTGTCGGTTATTCAAAATCGTCAGGATGTTGTAAACATCCTCCAAAAGGTTTCCTTTTCAGGAAAGCGATTTTGATCTACAACAGACACATTTCATAAATGAAATACGCAGTTATCAACAAGCATCTTCAAAATGGATGTACCATGGCAACAGGTAAAAGGTTGAACCGTTATTAACACAATGTTGATAACGATACCTTTCCGTCAAAAGCCCAGCTTTGTACGTTGGTATGTTGCCTTCCATGTATGTCTTCCTTGAAGACGTTTAATGTACCAATAGGCACAATGCCTTGTGGTACAACAACTAGTATCCAAAATAGTTGTTATACATGGAATCCATTTCGGACTCATGGCACTTTGCCATAATAGGGAGTCGATACCTCGTATCACTTCCTCAAAACGTAGTCGGTGGATATACCTTCATAAGATTGACATCTTTATGAGGTTAGATCAGAAACCCATACCCTATGTTGTTTTCTGACTCTATCCGATCTACGAGTTCTTGTGTATTTGAAGATTAATGGTATAGATTCATCATAGATGAACTATTTGTGTTCCATTAAGGACTTCGTGCCTTGAACAGTATTACTACGATTTTCATCGAGTATTACTATCCTCCCACTGACCACTGCATATCAGTATTCCTCTCAGGAGAAACCGCATGGTGAGCAACAATCACATTGTTCTCATGTGAGATTTACAAGTACTATACTTATGGTTTCCCTTAGGATAACCTATACAGGCACTGTTGCAATTTGGGTCTTTTAGTTTGGTATCATCCAAACGTTATGCCTGGCATACCCAAATTACTAGGAATGAGAAACCTCGTTTCTTCCCTGTTCATATCCTATATGACATCTGTCAAACAGATTTATATGGAACCTTATTCTAAATAAGTTTTGCACTGTTAATACATATCCTATTGAGGGAAACAGTAGCTCAGAGCGACTCGTGATAAACCTTATCATGTCCAACAAAATTCGGTTTTAGTTCGGACACACCGTCTAACTGACGTGTCTCGGGAGGAGTTCTCATATGAAAGAATACCGTACTCTTTCATGTACGTATGAAACTTACTGCTTAAGTATTTTCCATTACGGTCTTACCGTGGCGGAATAATACTATAGCCGATCTGTTTATTTACTTCGTGTCGAAACTTCAAAAGTTTACGATCTGTGTTCTTCAAAAGAAACACATAACCACAACGTGATGCTACATCCGTCAAGGTCACGAAATATTCATGTTCACATCTAGCCTAGCTAGATATGGGCCCACTAACTTCACCATGAATAGGGCTAACAGATCGGTGGCCCTTTTACTATTACTAAGTATATAGTATTTTAGGTACTTTACCTAATAAACTAGATTCGCAGACCTTATTTGAATAGTCAAATCAGTCCTAGTACCCACTCTTCAAAAGTGTGGATATACGAGTCTTGTTTAATTGTGTCCTAGACAACAATGCCACAAATAAGTCTATATTGATCAAATCAATTTGAGCTATTTATTTGTCATTTTATATGTTTGAGATTTTATTATATTCAAAATATAAATTCTGTTATTCACATCTAATATGTTTATCTCAGTATCATCTTTATATAATAAAACACTTTAGTGTTCTAGAATATAAAGGTTTTATCCGTAACGGATTAAACACTGATATAGAGATAATGTCTCTAGTCAAACTAGTTACAATATAATAGTTCCTAATTTAAGTAAATACCTAAAGGGTAGTTCCTAAACTTAGGGATCTACGGTCGAAACAGCGACTTTCGTCCCATTTCCGATTCGCAGAGAAATCTAGGCTTGAAGTCAGTATCCAGCTCATAGCGGATTCTGAACATCAATACATATATTTAATGTACCACACTAAGTATTTAAAATCCAATTTCAATACTAGTAGTGAACATAACTTTGACAAATATTTTAAATTCAGAGCCTCGCCCTTTCTTTAATTCCTTCGTGTCTTCCATATCCAAATGGTAGTCACTTTGGTATATGTCAATTATCATTTCAATATTTCACAAACCTTTGGCCAAGCCTTGGGTTTTCGAATATCGAAATGATGTGCACCTTGTGCAACTTGCCCAATTGCAAACTTTGACTTTTCTCCACTAGAATAGTCAATTAATTCTCCAAGAATTTTTAATTGCATCTTTAATACCTTTTAAATCTAAAGATAGATTTATTGACAAGTATATTAAATTAAGCACTAAAGTCATCATCACATAAATCTTCCAAAGATTTTTTGCTCTACTTACTTGCTTAATTATGGGCTTAGATATAACAAGTTATTTTATCCAATAAAGTAACCTATTATTAATTCCCAATGAAAATTAAATCATTTAAAACATTTAATCCAAGGATTATATATTTTAAATATTCAACTTTTCAATTCTTTCTTGATTTCAATAGTCCAACTATTTAATCAATTTAAATAAGGTACTATTTATTATAATGATTACAATAATCCAATTATTTAATCAACTATAATTTTAATATTGATTACTATAATCTAATTATAAAATCAACTATCATTTTAATTCAATTATATTGATTACTATAATCCAATTATAAAATCAACTATATATTGAATAAGTTTGTATATAGTCCAACTATATATATTTTTAAAACAACATAAAATATTAGTCCAACTAATACTTTTGATTAATATGACGAGTAAAATAGATGACCGTGTTTAGCGAGTATTCGAACGAATGTTGCAAATTCAATACTTGCCTCCCACTATTTTTCGTCGAGCCTCTAACCCTCTGTCGAGTACTCGGGAAACCGTGTTTCCAAGTGGGCTAGGATCCCGTTAAATATCACACAATCTTGACTTTGGCCAACAAATTGTATGATAATTAACTAGGTAGATCTCGAAGATCAATTGGATCCCATCCAACTCCTAGATCCAGTAGGTGGACATCCAAGTCCCAAACATATATCTTATATATGCCTATACATCGAATGTATACCCTAACCTTTTTCCTCTGAATCAACTAGGCCTTGGCTTTGGCACAACAAACCTAGTGATCCCAGTCAAGCGCGGACCCATTGACATGGAAGCTTCGTAATCAATGTCAATGGACAAGAAGTGGTCTTGACTTTGGCCAACAAACCACAACTTGGACACGACACCGATATGGAACAAAGCCTCGTGATTAAAACACATCTTCGACGGACAAGGGCTTGACTTTGGCCAACAACCCCTGCCAATCTCGGATCTTGAGTAAGAATCACTCAATGGAAGGAAAATAAACGCTTGATATATAACGAGGGTTTTTCGCGTGCAAATTGGCTACCAATTTAATTATCTTTGTTAAGGTCTCATCATCATACACCCTTAAACATGCATTCTAAATACATAATAAAGCGAGTATGAAAATAAAATAATAATGATATGCGGATGGATACTTAACACATTGATCCTAGATCAAATCTCTCCCTTTCTCACTCAAGCTAGCACTAGTATTACTTCTACCTGTTACACTACACTTCTAAAGAAACCTCATTTACATGGAGGGGAATAGGTGAGAAGAGAATACAAAGAGAATGAAGGTGATAAGGCTGGACACGCAGGTCCAATTTAATAAATCGAATTTATTACAACAATTTCTAAAATTTCCCCACCCGACTAATATCCATCCGATATACATTATTCATACAACACAACCACGTATTCACACACATAAGCATGCTATCAATCAATCTAATCAAATTAATTAATCTGATAATTAAGTGATCATCCAATGTTAAAACAATGATTTGATTTTGTTCGAGTCAAACTCGTTTTTGCGAATAAGTACTTAAAGTACGAATTCTTGAATTAAATTAAACTACATCATTAAATCAAATTTAACATGTACTTAATACTAATTCACTATTCAATTCCAAATTAAACATTACACTTTATTAATAAACCTTTTACGATTTAAATTCCAAATTTAATCGTAACGTGTCTCAAAGACCGATTAACGTCCAACGTCAATTCAATTAAAGTCCAATGGGCTTTTAATTGATTTCTTAAGGCGTGGACTTTTGGTCAACTCGGGTCAAACCGATAACCAAAGTCCAATCCGGGATTTACCCCATAAGCCCATAAATCAATCTTGGCCCATTAGGCCCAATTGAACTTTAAAGGTTCATTAGTTGCCTTTGGGCTTTATGGTTAAGGTTTTGGGCCCAATTGGATCCAATCCATTTGGCCTAAACCCAACTTGATAAAATCAAGCCCAACAGGCCCAATTACAATATTAGAAGCCCAAATCCAATTTAAGCCTAAATAATTAAATTTCATGAATCCAATTCCGCAATTTAATTACCTAAAGTGCATTACATGATTAATCAACTAAATCAACATTTCCAAAACACTAAATTAGTCAAATTAATCATACTCAATTCATTATTATATGTCCAACACACAAATTGAAAAATCAAACCCATTTACATGCTTCAAAGCTCTCGGCCAAGGAGGGATTTTGTGTCCGATTTGGTTTCAATCCAATCGAACCCACAATCGACATCAAATCACCATCCACTTTGATTTCATACACATCCAATGTCACAAAATCAAAATCACCAAGACATTAGGGCAATAATTCCAATTCGGCCAACATAGAATTTTTTGGGGTTTTTGTCCAATTCGAAATCCAATCCAATTCGATTCAAATTAACATCAACCTAATAGATTCCAACTCATCAAATGAATCAAAAATCAAAAATTCCAAAAATCCAAAATTACCAATACATTCGGCCAAGGGGAATAATTTGGGGAAAATAATTCCAAATCATTTTTCAACAAATTGGTCCAACCAAAATGAAATTAAACATGTTATAAGCATACTTAAACAATCAATTTATTCAAATCATGCTCAACAAACATTTACCCAAATTTAAAGCCCTACATTTTTCATGCTTGAACCTAGGCTCTTGATGCCATTGTTGGTTATAATCTAGGTCCCAAGATCAAACAAGACATGAAAACAATGTGCGAATACATCAACGGAGGTAGCGAAATACTCACATCGATCGGTTGAGTCGATTTGGAGACGAATGAAGCCGCAAAACTCACTGGTTTGGTGCGCCCACTGCTGCAGTTCGTGCTCACTGGTTTGGCAGTTTCGGGTCTCATTTCGAAGCTCCAAACTCCGTCGGATGAGTCCCGCCTCATGGGTGAACCTCCCTACCACCTTCGCAAGACTCGTAAGTGTGCTAGCACTTGAATTTTCACCATGAAAACCCACTCTTGGCTTCCCTATTGCTCACGTTTTTCTGGTTCAAAACCAGTGAAGAAATGCCCCATGGGCGTGAGCTTGAAGAGAGAAAAGAGAGAAATGAAAAATGTGTAAAGGTTGGTGAAACATTTTCCAAAAATGCTTTATATAATTTCCAAGAAAAAATATTAAAAACCATTTACTTAATTGATTAAATAAAATCAAAAGTAAATGCTTTTCCCTCCAAACACTATTACACCTACTTACATCAACTATTCATTTCACTTTATTAAAGTGACTTGATGTAAGTCTTTCAATCAATCAACTCAATCACATCAATCAATCACATCACTCAAAGTGACATTTGATTTGACGCTTGATGTGACGATTGATTTGACGCTTGATGTGACTTGCGTCGCCGCACTCGAATTCGAAATACGAATGCGCTCGCAATCACACTCCGGCTCGGGTTCGTTAATTCCAAATTAACGATTTTTCCGTCGCGTCGTAATTAGATGATTACGCCTAGCGAATTCACTATTCACATCGCTAACGAATTAATTCTAAATTAATTCGTTCGCCCGAATTAAAATCTAATTTTAATTCCGCGTCGAAATCTAATTTCGTTTAATATATCGAATATATTAATTTACCGATTAATTCCAAATTAATCGTTATCTCTCTCTAGATGATATTTTATACTAGATAAAATATCTCCGTAATTAATCCTAGATTAATTTTCTCTCTCTTCTATATAATCCCAGATTATTCAAGAGTGCGAGTTGTGCGTCATCAGTGGATTATCGGGAAGCGACCCATGAGATCCCCAGATAAGTTGGCAGTAAATACGGTCGTCGGAGTATCCGAATCACGTACGTACCAAGTACTATGTTTTACCGATTTACGAGACAAGGTCGACTCCTAGCAAAGCACCAAGTCTACCCAATTCTCCGGACATATCCATTTAAGAATATTATGATCTGTATCAAGCGTAGTATACGATTGTATTGTGCGTATCGGCCCAATATCGGATAGTCACGTGCTAGGGCTGGGGCTGGATAAGTGTCTACCCCGTCCGAAGCACATATCGGATGTCTGGAAACATAGTCTCTATAATCGGATATTCATGACCTGGTCACAATATCTCGATTGGTTGTGCAACACTCAAGAGCACTAGTACCGTATCCTGCGTGACATCATCTCCATATGACTGAAGTGATACTTCCGTCTTGACATCACACCCAATACACTACGACTCTCTGATAAACCCAGAAGTGGTGTACACAGAACCGGTTAAAGCCTGTACCACCAAGACCAAAGTCTATCGATTATCGTAAGTATTAGCGATGTAAGTCTCAGGTTAAGACTATTCACACCTACCTTGATTTCGGCCTCCCATAGACACATAGTCATAATACCAATGGGATTCCGAGGGGTCTATCCAGAGCGAAGCTGTTTCCCGTACCATCGGTGAAACACGACCTCCTATCGCACTTGCATAAGTATCCAATACTTATATATATGAGAACTATACCGTTGTGCCCTCACAACGCACACAAGTGCAATACTAGCCTATTCCGTATTATCGATGTCCAGTCTCGATAATACTCCAGCTAGGGATATTTAATGATTAATCCTTCGGGGACTGATACTGTCTCATATCATTCTCAGTCCAGGAACTAATCATAGGGACCTCTCTTCATTTATATATATATGGTGATCTAATCACAAATGATGAGAGTGCAATTTCCTTGTCACATAGTTAATTTGCTACAACAACACAATGATCTGTGCAAATAGTGACGCTATGGGTCATTTTGTCAAACAGATTAGTTCCTGGATTGCGATGATATGAGACAGTATCAATCCACAAAGGTTTAATTATTAAATATCCCTAGTCAGAGTATTATCGAGATTGGACATCGATAAAACGTAAAAGACTGGTATTACACTTGTGCGCATTGTGAGGGCATAATGACATAGTTCTCATATATTTGGGTATAGGATACTCATGCAAGTATAGTACGAGGTTGTGTTTTACCGATGGTACGGAAAACAGCTTCGCTCTGGATAGACCCCTCGAAATTCCATTGGTAGTATGACTATGTGTCTATGGAATTTCGAAATCAAGGTAGGTGTATTTGGTCTTAACCTGAGACTTGCACCGCTAATACTTGCGACAATAAATGTTCTTTGGTTTTAGGTCGTCCAGGGCTTTAACAGGTTTTGTGTACGCCTCTGCTGGGTATATTGAGAATCGTAGTGTGTTGGGTGTGATGTCAAGACGGAAGTATCACTCTAGTCATAGTGGAGATGATGATCACGTAGGATACGAAACTCGTTCTCTTATATGCTGCAGCTATCGGGATATTATGACTAGGTCATTTTTATCCGATTATAGAAAATAGTTACCAGAGATCCGATATGTGCTTCGTACGGGGCAGACACAATTCCAGCCCCATGCCTAGCACGTGACATCCGAAACTGGATCGAAATACGCAATACCACGTATACTACGCCTGATATAGATCACATATTCCTGTAAGGATATTTCTGGAGAATCGGGTAGGCATGGCGCTTTGCTAGAAGCCAACTTTGTCTTGTAAATCGGTACAAACGTAGTACTTGGTACTTACGTGTTCGGATAGTCCGACGATCGGATTTACTGCCAACATATCCGGGGATCTCATGGGTCACTTCCCAAAGATTCACCAATGACGTATGACTCGCACTTTATTAATCTGGGATTAATTAAATGAGAGAGAAAATTAATCTAGGATTAATTACGGAGATATTTTATCTGGGATAAAATATTTATTAAAGAGAGATAACGATTAATTTGGAATTAATCGATAAAATACTATATTTGATATATTATATGAAATTGGATTTCGACGCGGAATTGAAATTAGATTTTAATTCGGGCAAACGAGTTAATTTAGAATTAATTCGTTAGCGACGTGAATAGTGATTTTACTAGGCATAATTATTTAATTACGTCACAACGAAAAATTTGTTAATTTGGAATTAGTGAACCCGAGCCCGATAGTGTTTGCGAGCGCACTCGCATTTCGAATTCAAGTGCGGCCCACAAGTCACATCAAGCGTCAAATCACATGTCACTTTGAGTGATGTGACAATTTAATTGGTTTGACTTTTGAAAGCCAAAAATTGTGTATATGATTTTTGGAAAATCAATTACCAATTACACAACACATAACACTCTCTCTCTTGCTTCTTTCTCCCTCTCTCACGCCCACAAGGGGTTGTTTTATCCTTCTGGTTTCACCGAGAATCACAAGGAGAAGATGAGTGATTTTTGTGGCAAAAATCAAGAGTGCTAGCACACATTTGGAGACATACAAAGGTGATAGGGAAACCAACTTGTGAGCTTTGAATCACCACCCAAAAGCTTGGAGCTAAACCAGTGGACTGCCGTGACCACCTTGGAAGGAGAAAAAGAATTTTTGTTCTTCACCGCATCGCCTCAACCGATCGATGTAAGTATTCCGCAACATCTTCGTGTATTCACATGTATGTTTCTATGCTTGATTCGATCCTCGGGACTTAGAGATTTCCCAACACATGGTACTTTGCCATAATAGGGAGTCGATACCTTGTATCACTTCCTTATACGTAGTCAGTGCGTGTTCCTCAATAAGATTTACATCTTTATGAGGTGAGATCAGAAACCCATACCTCCCAGGCCAAGTGGGAGATTGTTAGACATTATGTCCCATAGCGTCACTGTTTGTAAATGATATTGTATTATTGTACAAAATTAACTATGTGATAATGAAATTGCCTTTTGCCGTTTTGTAATATTATTTACTTTGATATATAAATGGCGAAAGTCCATATGATTAATACCGGATTGAGATGATATGAGACAGTATCAATCCATAAAGGTTTAATCATTAAATATCCCTAGTCGGAGTATTATCGAGATCGGACATCGATAATGCGGAATAGACTAGTATTGCGCTTGTGCACGTTGTGAAGGCACAACGGCATAGTTCTCATATATTTAAGTATTGGATACTTATGCAAGTGCGATAGGAGGTTGTGTTTTACCGATGGTACGGAAAACAGCTTCGCTATGGATAGACCCCGCGGAATCCCATTGGTAGTATGTCTGCGTGTCTATGGGAGGCCGCATCAGGGTAGGTGTATATGGTCTTAACCTGAGACTTACATCGCTAGTACTTGCGACAATCGGTAAACTTTGGTTTTGGTGGTTGGGGACCTTAACCGGTTCTGTGTACACCTCTTCTGGTTTATCGAGAATCGTAGTGTACTGGATGTGATGTCGAGATGGAAGTATCACTTCAGACATATGGAGGTGATGATCACGCAGGACACAGAACTAGTACTCTATAAAAGGTTGCAACCATCGGGACAATATGACCAGGTCAAGATTGTCCGATTTAAAGAGACTAGTTGCTTGATGTCCGATATATGTTTCGTACGGGGCAGACACATTTCCAGCCCCAGGCCTAACATGTGATCATCCGATACTGGTTCGATATACGCAATACTACGGTATACTACGCTTGATATAGATCTTATATTCCTATAAGAATATTTCTGGAGAATTGGGTAGGCATGGCGCTTTGCTAGAAGCCAACCTTGTCTTGTGAATCGGTAAAAACGTAGTACGAGGTACGTACGTGTTCGGATAATCCGACGACCGTATTTACTGCCAACATATCCGGAGATCTCTTGGGTCGCTTCCCGAAGATTCACCAATGACGTATGATTCAAACTCGATTAATCTTGGATTAATTACGGAGAGACTTTATCTTGGATAAAGTACTATACATAGAGAGAGAACGATTAATTTGGAATTAATCGTAAAATTATTATATTCGATATAATAATCGAAATTCGATTTCGACGCGAAATTAAAATTAGATTTTAATTCGGGCAAACGAGTTAATTTAGAATTAATTCGTTAGCGACGTAAATAATAATTTCGCTAGGCGCAATTATTTATTTAAATTCGATTTAATTAACGTCGCGACGTAAGTTCGGTATTTCGGAAATATCGAACCCGAACACGTGAGTGCACGTGGGCCCACTTTCATTTCGAAACGTGTGGGGCCCACATGACACATGTCATATTATGCATTATTTAACTCTAATGCATTGCATGGAGATAGTGTACAATGCACTCAATGGTTTTGCATGGAAATTGAGTGTTTGACACTCTAAGCCATTGCATGATTTGTGTCATAAGTTTATTATTAATTTAATAAATATTATGGCATAAATATAAATTGATTTTTTGTAACAAAAATCATAGAACTCTCCTCTCTCTCACATTGCCGAAACTGCATGCAGTTTTGGGCTCTCCATTTCTTCATTTTTGTGGCAAGATTTGAAGAAGTTGTGCATTCAAAATCACAACAAAGGCTAGCACCTTCAAGGGATCATACATAGGTGATATGGGAAACTAATCCTTGAGCTTGGGAGGATCAAACAAAGCTTGGAGCTGCACTTTCCACCTTGGCCGAATTCATCACTGCACAAAGGAGAAGTTTTCATTTCATCAACGCATCCGCATTCCGTTTTTTTTTGTGAGTATGATTCCGCCATACTTCAATATTGTTCATTCATTTATATATATTTTGTTTGCTCTTGTTGATCTTGGGGCTTGGTAATAGAAACCAACAACATCATCTCCACTATGACTGAAGTGATACTTCCGTCTTGACATCACACCCAATACTCCACGATTCTCAATATACCTAGCAGTTGGCGTACATAGAACCGGTTAGAGTCCTAGACGACCTCAACTAAAGTATATTGATTGTCGTAAGCATTAGCGGTGCAAGTCTCAGGTTAAGACCAAATACACCTACCCTGATGTCGGACTCCCATAGACACATAGTCATAATACCAATGGGATTCCGAGGGGTCTATCCAAAGCGAAGCTGTTTCCCGTACCATCGGTGAAACACAACCTCCTATCGCACTTGCATAAGTATCCAATACTTAAATATATTAGAACTATGTTGTTGTGCCCTCACAACGCGCACAAGTGCAATACTAGCCTATTCCGCATTATCGATGTCCTGTCTCGATAATACTCCGGCTAGGGATATTTAATGATTAATCCTTCGTGGACTGATACTGTCTCATATCATTCTCCGTCCAGGAACAAATCATAGGGACCTCTAATCATTTATACATCTAAGGTGATCTAATCACAAATGATAAGAGTGCAATCTCCTTTGTCACATAGTTAATTTGTACAACAACACCATGATCTGTACAAATAGTGATGCTATGGGTCATATTATCCAACAATCTCCCACTGGGCACATAGCCAGTCACTCGAGTGTCTAACACCCGAACTATGTACGGTTCGCTCAAATTGCTGAGAAAAGGTTTTCGTCAGCGAATTTGCATGATTATTAACTGACGCGATTTACACGATCATCACATCGCCACGATGTATGATCCGAACGAATCAGATGAATATAGAAGTATATATCTGGATTGTCGATGATACCTTTAATTCCTTAGCCTGTGCTGACGCCTTGCTCAGCCGCTAACAGAACTATATCTAATCTAATTAGATTTTTTTATCGATCCAAATGGCTTCTATTGCTGCCTCAGCTGCAGCAATAATCCGCATTTGTTGTTTATCCGGCAACAGTATCTTGCTTGGAAGATTTCCAGCTCACTGTACCGTTATACTATTGTATAATACCTTTGTTACGACTCATAGTCGTTATCATGAAAGCCAAGCTTTCACCGATTATTTTATGGGAATATCATTTCCAAGAAATGACATATTATCATTATCTTACATGACATTCATGTCAGTGCACTCCCACTAACCCTTTTATATACACAAGAATCATATTGTTTTGAATTAAATCATACTCCTTTATGATTACATCAAAACGATAATTCCTAGAACCTATGCTTGCTTCAATCCAAACATGGATCGAATAACCTGCAAACCTTGTTTGCTTGTTATGGCACGACAAAACCGACAGGATGTTATAAACATCCTCCGAAAGGTTTCCTTTTCAGGAAAGCGATTTTCCGTTAAGTTTTCATATTTCATAAATGAAATACACAGCTTTAGCAAGCATTATCCAAATGGATTTATAATGGCAACATGTAAAAGGTTTCGTCGGAATCAACACAATGTTGATAACTCTACCTTTTCATTACAAGCCTAGCTTAGTACGTTGGTATGTTGCCTTCCATGTATGTCTTCCTCGAAGACTTATAAAGTACCAATAGGCACAATGTCTTATGGTACATCAACTAGTATCCAAACTTGTTGATATACATGGAATCCATTTCGGACTCATGACACTTTGTCATAATAGGGAGTCGATACCTTGTATCACTACCTCATATGTAATCAGTTGGTATACCTTAAAAGATTAACATCTTTATGAGGTGAGATCAGAAACCCATACCCTAGGTTGTTTTCTGACTCTCTCCGATCTACGCAGTTCTTGTGTATTCGAAGATTAATGGAATAGTTTCATCCTTGATGAACTATTTATGTTCCATTAGGAATAGGTGTCTTGAATAGTATTACTCCGATTTTCATCGAGTTTTACTATCCTCCCACTTACCACTGCATGTCTGTATTCCTCTCAGGAAAACTGCATGGTGATCAACAATCTAATTGTTCTCTGGTGAGATGTATAAGTACAATACTTATGGTATCCCTAGGATAGCTTACAATTGACACTTATCCAATTTGGGTTTTAGTTTGGTATCATCCAAACATATGCCTAGCATCCCAAATGGTCAGGAATGAGAAACTCGGTTTCTTTCCCGTTCATATCTAATATGATATTTGTCAAACAAATTATTAATAGAACTTTATTCTAAATAAGTTATTGCACTGTTAAAACTTATCCGTTGAAGGAAATGGTAGCTCAGAGCGACTCATGATTAGCCTTATCATGTCTAACATGATTCGGTTAATCCGTTCGGACACACCGTCACTTTGACGTGTTCCGTTAGGAGTCCTTATTTGAAAGAATACTATACTTTTTCAAGTATATAAGAAACTTATTGCTTAAGTATTTTCCATTACGGTCTTACCGTGACGGTATAATACTATAGTCGATCTATTTGTCTATTTCGTGTCGAAACTCTAAAAGTTTCCGATTTGTGTTCTTCAAAAGAAACACACAACCATTACGCGATGCCACATCCGTATAGGTCACGAAATATTCATATCTATATCTAGTCTAGCTAGACATGGGCCCACTTGTTTCAATATGAACAAGGGCTAATAGATCGATGGCATTTTACACTTTTACCAAGTAAATAGTGTTTTAGGCACATTGCCCAATAAACTAGATTCGTAGACTTTATTTGATTGGAATCAAAACAGTCCGAGTACCCACTCTTCGAAAGTGTGGATATACGAGTCTTGTTCTATTGTGTCCCAGACAACAATGCCATAATTAGTTTCTTCTGATCAAATCATTTTGAGCTATTTGTTTGTCATTATATATATATTTGAGATTTATTTATATTCAAAATATAAATTCTGTTATTCACAATTAATGTGTTTATCTCAATATCATCCTTATATAATAAAACACTTTAGTGTTCTATAATATAAAGGTTCACCCGCGGTGGGTTAAACACTGATAAAGAGATAATGTATCTAGTCAAACTAGTTACATTATAACAGTTCTCTAATCCAGCTCAAAGCAGATTCTGAACATCAATACATATATTTTATGTACCATACTAAGTATCTAAAATCCAATTTTAATACTAGTAATGAACATAATTTTGACAAACATATTTGAAGTCAGAGTCTTGCTCGTCTTCAATTCCTTCATGTCTGCTTTGTCCAAACGATAGTCACGCTTCGCGATTCCGTTTGCCACAATTGTGCAGACATTTTGGGATATGTCATTTATCTTCCAAGAAGACTATAATGATTTTGCCTTTGTCATTTTCAATATTCCAGTTACCTTTGACCAAGCCTCGGGTTTCCAGAATATTGAAGTATGGTGTGCCTTGCACTACTTGCCTAATTGCAAATTTTGACTTTATCTCCTTGAGAATAGTCTTTAATTCTCCAAGAATTATTTATTGCAATTTTAAAAGTACTTCCAAGATCTAATCTTTGAATATCCTTCAATTTCAATATCATAATTTAAGGATCTAATCCTTATTTCTGATTAAGAAATTAAGGAGTCTATATGACAAGTATTATGGATTAAGCACTAAAGTTATCATTACATGAATATTCCAAATATCATGTTCCACTTATTTGCTTAACTCCGATCTTCGGCTTATTATATCAAATAAAATAACTTATTATTTTTCCAGGACCATCCTGAAATTATTCCCAATTTGAAAATTAAAGTCGTTTAAATACATTTTCACCCAGGATTATGTCTTAAACACTAATCTTTCATATCTATCTTGATTCTAATAGTCCAACTATTTAATCAACGATTTGTGGTACTATTTATTATAATGATTATAATAGTCCAACTATATAATCAAATATAATCCAAATTAATTAACCTCAATTACATTGATTACTATAATCCAATTATAAAATCAACTGTAAACTGAAATTAATTAATTCAAATATATTGATTAATATAATCCAATTATATATAATCAACTATAATACAGTCCAACTGTTAAATAAAACAACAATTTAAATATTAGTCCAACTAACATTTAATTTAACGACGAAATAATTTAAATGAACGCGTATGGCGAGTAATTGAACGAGTATTGCAAATTCAATTCTTGCCTCCCACTATTTTTCGGTGAGCCTCCAACCCTCTGTCTAGTACTCGGGAAACCGTGTTTCCTAGTGGGCTAGGATCCCGTTAAATATCACACAATCTTGACTTTGGCGAACAAATTGTATGATAATTAACTAGGTAGATCTCTAAGATCGATTGGATCCAATCCAATTCCTAGATCCGGTAGGGGGACATCCAAGTCCTAAACATATATCTTATATATGCCAATACATCCAATGTATTACCTAACCTTTTTCCTCTGAATCAACTAGGCCTTGGCTTTGGCACAACAAACCTAATGATCCCAGTCAAGCGCGACCCATTGACCATGGAAGCTTCGTAATCAATGTCGATGGACAAGAAGTGGTCTTGACTTTGGCCAACAAACCACAACTTGGACATGACACCAATATGGAACAAAGCCTCGTGATTCAAACACATCTTCGACGGACAAGGGCTTGAATTTTGCCAACAACCCATGCCAATCTAGGATCTTGAGCAAGAATCACTCAATGGAAGGAAAAGACGCATGATATTTGATGAGGGCTTTTCGCGTGCAAATTGGCAACCAATTTATTATCTTTGTTAAGGTCTCATCATCATACACCCTTAAACATGCATTCTAAACACATAATAAAGCGCATATGATAAAATAATAATGATATGCGGATGGATATTTTACACATTGATCCTAGATCAAATCTCTCACTTTCTCTCTCCCGCTAGCACAAATATTTCTTCTACCCGTTACACTACACTTCTAAAGAAACCTCATTTACATTGAGGGGAATAGGTGAGAAGAGAATACAAAGAATAGGAGGTGATAAGGCTGGACACGCAGGTCCAATTAATAAATCAAATTTATTACAACAATTTCTAAAATTGCCCCACCCATCTAATATCCATCCGAGAACTATGCCGTTGTGCCCTCACAACACACACACGTGTAATACTAGTCTTTTACGTATTTATCGATGTCCAATCTCAATAATACTCTGACTATGGATATTTAATGATTTATCCTTCGTGGACTGATATTGTCTCATATCATTCTCCGTCCAGGAACAAATCATAGGGACCTCCTATCATTTATACATCTAGGTGATCTAATCATAAATGATAAGAGTACAATCTCCTTTGTCACATAGTTAATTTGTACAACAACACCGTGATCTATACAAATAATGACGCTATGGGTCATAATTATCCAACAATCTCCCACTTGGCCTATAGCCGGTCACTCGAGTGCTTGACACCCGAACTATGTACGGTCGGCTCAAATTGATGAGGAAAGGTTTTCATCAGTGGATTTGTATGATTATCGTCTGATGCGATTTATTCGATCATCACATCGCCACGATATATGATCCGAATGAATCAGATGAATAACGAAGTATTTATCTGGATCGTTGATGAGACCATTAATTCTTTAGCCTGTGCTGACGCCTAGCTCAGCAGCTAACAGAACTATATCTAATCTAATTAGATTTTTTTATCGACCCAGAAGGCTTCTATTGCTGCCTCAGCTGCAGCAATAATCCGCATTTTTTGTTTATTCGGCAACAGTATCTTGCTTGGAAAATTTCCAGCTCACTGTACTGTTATTCAAACTGTATAGTCCCGATTGCGACTTATAGTCATTTTATCGGTTTAGGAAACTTGCTACAGTGATCCCAGTCACTTCAAGTTCTCATTCTCCATAGTTTAAGACAGCATCATTAGTTCTCTAAGATACTAACGGACGTTCCTAACTTTAATCCAGTGACTATCACTCGGATTGGCCTGTTTGTGAATCCATATGCTCAAAGCGTATGAGACACCAGGTCGGGTACATTTTTCAATGTACGATTCCACGGAGAGTTTTCAAAAGCCAAACTTTCACCGACATTTATTTTGTGGGAATCTCATTTCCAAGAAATGACATATTATCATTATTGTATTAGACAACCAATGTTTGTGCGCTCCCACTAACCCTTTTATATACACAAGAATCATTTTCGTTTTGAATTAAATCATAAACCATTATGATTACATCAAAACGACGATTCCAATAACCTATGCTTCCTTCAATCCAAACATGGATCGAATAACCTACAAACCTTGTTTGCTAGTTATGGTACGACAAAACCGACAGGATATTATAAACATCCTCCAAAACGTTTCCTTTTCAGGAAATCGATTTTCCCGTTCCAGCTGTCATATTTCATAAATGAAACATGCAGCATTGGCAAGCATTATCCAAATGGATTTACCGTGGCAACAGGTAAAAGGTTGTATCGTAATCAACACAATGTTGATAACGATACCTTTCCGCTAAAAGCCTAGCTTTATACGTTGGTATGTTGCCTTCCATGTATGTCTTCCTTAAAGACTTATAAAGTACCAGTAGGCACAATGCCTTGCGCTACATCAACTAGTGTCCAAACTTATTGATATACATGGAATCCATTTCGGATATCATGACACTTTGTCATAATAGGGATTCGATACCTTGTATCACTTCCTCATACGTAGTCAGTCGGTATACCTCAAAAGATAGACATCTTTACGAGGTGAGATCATAAACCCATACCCCAGGTTATTTTCTGACTCTCTCCGACATATGTAGTTCTTATGTATACGAAGATTAATGGTATAGTTTCATCCTTGATGAACTATATGTTTTCCATTAGGATTCGGTACCTGGAATAGTATTACTCTGATTTTCATCGAGTTTTACCATCCTCCCACTAACACTGCATATCGATATTCCTCTTAGGAAAATCGCATGGTGAGCAACAATCTAATTGTTCTCTTGTGAGCTGTATAAATACAATACTTATGGTATCCCTATGATAACCTACAATTGGCACTTGTCCATTTGGGTTTTAGTTTGGTATCATCCAAACATATGCCTAACATTCCCAAATTTAACAGGAATGTGAAACCCAGTTTCTTTCCCGTTCATATCTAATATGAAATCTGTCAAACATATTTTAATGGAACCTTATTCTAAATAAGTTATGCACTGTTAATGTTTATCCGTTGAAGGAAATGGTAGCTCAGAGCGACTCATGATTAACCTAATAATGTCTAACAAAATTCGATTGCTCAATTCGGACACACCGTCAAATTGACGTGTTCCGGGATGAGTCCTCGTTGAAAGAATACTTTACTCTTTCAAGTATACTAGAAACTTATTGCTTAAGTATTTTCCATTACGGTCTTACCATGACGGTTTAATACTTTAGCCGATCTGTTTGTCTATTTCGTGTCGAAACTGTAAAAGTTTCCGATTTGTGTTCTTCAAAAGAAACACATAACCATTACTCGATGCCACATCCGTGTAGGTCATGAAATATTGATATCCACATCTAGCCTAGCTAGACATGGGCCCACTAGCTTCACTATGAACTAGGGCTAACAGGTCGGTGGCATTTACACTTTTACCAAGTAAATAGTGTTTTAGGCACATTGCCCAATAAACTATATTCATAGACTTTATTTGATTGGAATCAAATCAGTCCTAGTACCCACTCTTCAAAAGTGCGGATATACGAGTCTTGTTTGATTGTGTCCCAGACACCAATGCCACAATTTAGTTTCTATTGATCAAATCAGTTCGAGCTATTTGTTTGTCATGTTATACGTGTGAGATTTATTTATATTCTAAATATAAATTATATTGTTCACATCTAATGTGTTTATCTTAATATCATCTTTATATGATGAAACACTTTAGTGCTCTAAAATATAAAAGTTCAATCCGCAACGGATTAAACACTGATATAAAGATAATGTTTCTAGTCAAACTAGTTAATTATAACAGTTTCCTAATTTAGGTACACACCCTAGGGTAGTTCCTAAAGTTAGGTATCTACGGTTAAAATAGCGACTTTCGTCCCGTTTCCGATTCGCAGATTAATCTCTATTGAAGTCAGTATCCCGTTCAAAACAAATTCTAAAAATCAATACATATTTATGGACCACACTAAGTATTTAAATCTAATTTTAATACTAGTAGTGAACATAATTATGACAAACATATTTGAAGTCAGAGCCTTGTTCGTCTTCAATTCCTTCTTGGGATATGTCATTTTATCTTCCTAGAAGATTATAATGATTTTGCCTTTACCCTTTTTCAACATTTCAGAAGCCTTTGGCCAAGCCCTGGGTTTCTAGAATATCGAAGTAAGGTGTGCCTTGCGCTACTTGCCAAATTGCAAACTTTGACTTTATCTCATTGAGAATAGTCATTAATTCTCCAAGAGTTTATTATTGCAATTTATTTATTTCTAAAATCCAAGTATAGATTTATGAAGATCCTTCAATTTCAATATCATACTTTAAGAATCTAATTCTTATTTCTGATAATGAAATTAAGGAGTTTATATGACAAGTATAATGGATTAAGCACTTAAGTTATCATCACGTGATCTTCCAAAGATCATACTCTAATATTTTCTTAACTCCAGGCTTAGGCCTAATATGTTATTTTATCAAATAAAGTAACTTATTATTTTTCCAGGACCATCCGGAAATATTCCTAATTTGAAAAATTATAGTCGTTTAAATACAGTTTCACCCAGGATTTTGTTTTAAACACTAATCTTTCATTTTATCTTGATTCTAATAGTCGAACTATTTAATCAACGATTTGTGGTACTATGTATTATATTGATTATTATAGTCCAACTATATAATGAAATATAATTTAAATTAATTAACCTCAATTACATTGATTACTATAATCCAATTATAAAATCAACTGTAAATTGAAATTAATTAATTCAAATATATTGATCACTATAATCCAATTATATAATCAACTATAATACAGTCCAACTGCTTATAAAAAACAACAATTTAAATATTAGTCCAACTAACATTTAATTGATATGACGAAATATTTGTTTGAGCGCGTATTGCGAGTAATTGAACGAATATTGCGAATTCAATTCTTGCCTCCCACTATTTTTAGGCGAGCCTCCAACCCTCTGTCGAGTACTCGGGAAACCGTGTTTCCTAGTGGGCTAGGATCCCGTTAAATATCACAAAATCTTGACTTTGGCCAACAAATTGTATGATAATTAACTAGGTAGATCTCTAAGATCAATTGGATCCAATCCAATTCCTATATCCGGTAGGAGGACATCCAAGTCCGAATCATATATCTTATATATGCCAATACATCCAATGTATTACCTAACCTTTTTCCTCTGAATCAACTAAGCCTTGGCTTTGGCACAACAAACTTAGTGATCCCAGTCAAGCGCGACCCATTGACCATGGAAAGCTTCGTAATCAATGTCGATGGAAAAGAAGTGGTATTGACTTTGGCCAACAAACCACAACTTGGACAAGACACTGACATGGAACAGAGCCTTCGTGATTCAAACACATCTTCGACAGACAAAGGCGTTGACTTTGGCCAACAAACCAATGCCGTCTTAGATCTTGAGTGAGAATCACTCAATGGAAGGAAAGACGTTGAATATTGTTTGAGGGTTTTTCGCGTGCAAATTGTCAACCAATTTATTATCTTTGTTAAGGTATCATCATCATACACCCTTAAGCATGCATTCTAAACACATAATAAAGTGCGTATGTAAAAGTAATAATGATATGCGGATGGATACTTTACATTGATCCTATATCAAATCTCTCTCTTTCTCTCTCCAGCTAGCACATGTATTACTTCTACCCTTTACACTACACTTCTAAATAAACGTCATTTACATTGAGGGGAATATGTGAGAAGAGAATACAAAGAAATAGGAGATAAGGTTGGACTCCCAGGTCCAATTAATAAATCAAATTTATTACAATTTCCAAAATAATATGATAATTAGTGATCATCCAATGTTCAAACAACGATTTGATTTTGTTCGAGTCAAACTCGTTTTGCGAATAAGTACTCAAAGTACGAATTCTTGAATTAAATTAAACTACAAAATTAAATCCAATTCAATTTGTATTTAATACTAATTCATTATTTAATTCCAAATTAAATATTACACTTTATTAAATAAACCTTTACGACTTAAATTCTGAATTTAATCGTTACGGGTCTCAAAGCCCGATTAATATCCAATATTAATTTAATTAAAGTCCAATGGGCTTTTAATTAATTTCTTCAAGGTGTGGACTTTTGGTCAACTCGGGTCAAACCGAATAATCAAAATCCAATCCGGGAGTTACCCCATAAGCCCAGAAATTAATTTAGGCCCATTAGGCCCAATTAAACTTTAAAGGTTCATTAGTCGCATTTGGGCCTTTTGGATGTGGTTTTGGGCCTAATTGGATCCAACCAATTTTGCCTAAACCCAACTTTGTACAACAAAGCCCAATAAGCCCAATAACAACATTTGAAGCCCAAATCCAATTTAAGGCCCAATTTAATTGAATTACAAAATCCAATTTTTACAATTCAATTAAACTAAAGTGTATAGCATTATTAATTACCCAAATCAATATTTCCAAAACACCAAATTTGTACAATTAATCATGTTTATCATCATTGAATCATGTCCAACATAATTTGATCAAAATCAAACCCAATATTCATGCCTATAGTTCTCGGCCAATGAGGAAAATAATGCCCAACTCAAATTCAATCCAATTGAACCAAATTAAACATTAAAACAATATCCCCTAATGATTTCTAACTCATCCAATGAATCAAAAAAATTCAAAATCCAAGACCATTTTAGGGTACACATTTTCGGCCAACACAAGCCAAATTGGGGAATTTGTTCCAAACCAAATTTCTTCAAATTGATATAATCAATCATCAATTAAACATCAATTAAACATCAATTAAGCATACTAATTCATCCAATTTCATCAAATAATGCCCAAATTCATTTTGCCCAATTTTAACCCTATAATTAATTTCATGCTTTCAATAGCTCAAGATACCATTGTTGGAGTCCTCTAAGGGTCCCAAGATCAAAGATTAAGCATGAAACAATATGAATACACATCAAAGGAGGTTCGGAAAAAACTCACATTGATCAGTTGGATTCTCCGAAGACAAAAACCGAACTGCTCCTCCTTACTCGGTAGTGGGCTGCTCGGTGGTGGACTGAGCAGTGGCTCTCACGGAAGTGGGTGGATCTCCTCCATGAAGAATCGGCCATGGACTCCATTAAGGCTCCAAGCTTTGTTGATAATCTTCCATGCTCACGAACTCACTTCTCTATCACCTTAGGATGCCTCCTAGAGTGTGCTAGCACATAGATCTTACAACAAGATCATTTGCTTCTCCATTTTTTCGGTCAAAACCAGAAAAACAAAGGAAGAAACGGTCCAAGACCGAGAGAGAAGAAGAGAAGATTTTGGCTCCAAAAGCCTAATACCGTGAAAGAGAGAGAGAGATTGAGTGGGAAATGAAAAAATTGTATTAGGTTTTATAATTTCCAAAATTAAAAAAACATATACAACTTTTTTTTAATTTCCAAAAGCAAACATTAAATGCCTTGCCATCATCTCAAATCAACTCACATCAATCTCTCAAATGTCACATCACTCAAGTGTCATGTGATTTGACGCTTGATGTGACTTGCGATTTGACGCTTGATTTGACTTGCGTGCCCCACTCGAATTCGAAACACGAATGCGCTCACAGATAATCTCGGGCTCGGGTTCGCTAATTCCAAATTAACGAATTTTCCGTTGCGTCGTAATGAAAGGATTACGCCTAGCGAAATCACTATTCACGTCGCTAACGAATTAATTCTAAATTAATTTGTTCGCCTGAATTAAAATCTAGTTTTAATTCCGCGTCGAAATCCAATTTCTTATAATATATCAATATATTATTTTACCGATGAATTCCAAATTAATCGTTCTCTCTCTTAAATTGATATTTTATATCAATATCCCAGATAAAATATCTCGCAATTAATCCCAGATTAATTTTCTCTCTCAATAAATTAATCCTAGATTAATTAAAGTGCGAGTCATACGTCATCGGTGAATCTTCGGGGAGCGACCCATGAGATCTTCGGATATGTTGGCAGTAAATCAGGTCGTCGGACTATCCAAACACGTAAGTAGCCCGTACTACGTTTATACCGATTTACAAGACAAGGTTGGCCTCTAGGAAAGCGCCATGCCTCCCCAATTCTCCGGAAACATGCTTACAGGAATAAGCGATCTATATCAGGCGTAGTATACATGGTATTGCGTATTTCGATCCAGTATCGGATGATCATGTTCTAGGCCTGAGGCTGGAATTATGTCTGCCCCGTACGAAGCAGATGTCGGATGTCTGGTAAATAGTTTCTATATCGGATAACTATGACCTAGTCATATTATCCCGATGAGTGCAGTACTTAAGAGAACCAGTACCGTATCCTACGTGACCATCGTCTCCATATGACTAGAGTGACACTTCTGTCTTAACATCACACCCAACACACTATGATTCTCAATATACCCAGTATTGGCGTACATAGAACCGGTTAAAGCCCTAGACGACCTCAACCAAAGTATTTTGATTGTCACAAGTATTAGCGGTGCAAGTCTCAGGTTAAGACCAAATACACCTACCCTGATTTCGGACTTCCATAGACACTTAGTCATACTACCAATGGAATTCCGAAAGGGTCTAATCCAGAGCGAAGCTGTTTCCCGTACCATCCGTAAAAACAAAACCTCCTATTACACTTGCATAAGTATCCTATACCGAAACATATGAGAACTATGTCATTGTGCCATCACAACACGCACAAGTGTAATACTAGTCTTTTACGTATTTATCGATGTCCAATCTCGATAATACTCTGACTAGGGATATTTAATGATTTATCCTTCGTGGACTGATACTGTCTCATATCATTCTCCGTCCATGAACAAATCATAGGGACCTCCTATCATTTATACATCTAGGTGATCTAATCGCAAATGATAAGAGTGCAATCTTCTTTGTCACATAGTTAATTTGTACAACAACACCGTGATCTGTAAAAATAGTGACGCTATGGGTCATAATTGTCCAACAGCTAGCACTTTGATTTTGCAACAAAATCACTCATTTTCCTCTCTATAACTCATGGTTTTACTGAAACCAGTGAAGAGAAAAACCAGAAGTAGTGGGCGAGAGAGAGAAGAAAT
The DNA here is from genome assembly GCA_019454045.1 of Zanthoxylum bungeanum. Lineage (NCBI taxonomy): Eukaryota > Viridiplantae > Streptophyta > Magnoliopsida > Sapindales > Rutaceae > Zanthoxylum > Zanthoxylum bungeanum. The sequence goes on from SKCR01029779.1 coordinate 251,862, forward strand.
GGTGAAGAGAGAGTTGTGGTTTTTGGCTCCAAAACCGTAAAAAACCAAGAGAGAGAAATGAAAATGTGTAATTGTTCTTTAATTTCCAAAAATCATTTAACATATACCATTTTTTCAATTTTCAAAAGTCAAGTAATAAATGCCCTCAACTACCAACATCAATCAATCAAGTGACAACTTGTCACATCACTCAAAGTGACCTTGTCATAATATCCCGATAGCTGCAGCATTTAAGAGAACCAGTCCCGTATCCTACGTGATCGTCATCTCCACTATAACTAAAGTGATACTTCCATCTTGACATCATACCCAACACACTACGATTCTCGATATACTCAGAAGAGGCGTACACATAAATCGGTTTAAGCCCTGGACGACCAAAACCAAAGTATATTGATTGTCGCAAGTATTAGCGGTGCAAGTCTCAGGTTAAGACCAAATACAACTACCTTGATTTCGGACTTCCATAGACACATTGTTATACTACCAATGGAACACCGAAGGGGTCTATCCAGAGCGAAGCTGTTTCCCTTACCATCGGCAAAACACAACCTCCTATTACACTTGCATGAGTATCCTATACCCAAATATATGAGAATTATGTCGTTGTGCCCTCACAATGCGCACAAGTGTAATACTAGTCTTTTACGCATTTATCGATGTCCAATCTCGACAATGCTCTGACTAGGGATATTTAATGATTTATCCTTTGTGAACTGATACTGTCTCATATCATTCTCAATCCAGGAACAAATCATAGGGACCTCCTATCATTTATATATCTTGGTGATCTAATCACAAATGATAAGAGAGCAATCTCCTTTGTCACATAGTTAATTTGTACAACAACACAATGATCTGTATAAATAGTGACGCTATGGGTCATAATTGTCCAACAAGGCCTATGTCATCATCAGTATCAGTTTTGAGGATGAATCCCAGGGTTGAGGTTCGCAACAGCATCAGTATCAGTTTTGGGATGAGTCTCAGGGTCAAGGCCCACATCAGCATCAATATCAGTTTTGGGATGAGTCCCAGGGTCGAGGCCCACAGCAGCATTAGTATCAGTTTTAGGGATGAGTCCTAGGGTCGAGACCCACATCAGCATCAGTAGCTGTTTGGAGATGCGTCCCAGGGTTGTAACCCACTTCATCAGTATCAGCAGTTTCGGGGATGCGTCTCATGGTTGAGGCCCACTTCATCATATCAGCGGTTTTGGGGATGCGTCCCAGGGTTGTAACCCACTTCTTCAGTATCAGCAATTTTGTGGAAGCTTCCCGGGGTTGTAAACCAATATCATCAGCAGTTTTTGGGATGCGTCACAGGGTCGAGGCCCATTTTGGCAATGTTATAGGGATGCGTCCCAGGGCCGTGAGCCCCCGTTGTCGGTTGTAGTTATCGGGATGCGTCCTAGGGCCGTTGGTCCCCTACACCTTTAGTTTTGGGGATGCGTCCCAGGGTCAAGGCCTATTTTGGCAACGTTATCGGGATGCGTCCCAGGGCCGTGATCCCCCGTTGTCGGTTCGAGTTATCAAGATGCGTCCCAGGGCCGTTGGCCCCCTACACCTTTAGTTTTAAGGATGCGTCCCATGGTCGAGGGCCATTTTTCAGCGGTATTGGGATGCGTCCCAGGGTCGAGCCCCCGTTATCGGTTGTAGTTATTGGGATGCGTCCCAAGATCGTGGTCCACTGCATCATCAGCTCAGCGGAGCAGCATGCAAGTCAGGTGGCAGTTGGGGAGCCAGGTAAGTAAAAATGCATTGCATAACTTTGATATGATTACCCTTATCACACACTGCACAAGTCCCATCAAAGTGGGGGCGACTGTAGGCACTGCATTTTTGCATATAAGTCCCTATGATGAGTCTTATTTGGAGACACTACCTTTTAAGTCACAGAATTCACGGGAAACGGACGTCGGAAGGGAACCGGTATTTTTGTTAGATTTTAGTCGCTTGTTTAGCTTCAGGCTCGCTTGTTGGACCTCCGTTATTAAAATAAACCCTTAGCCTTGGTCCAAAACTACACCAAGCCCATCTCACCCAAGCCCAATCCAAAAAATAATTAAAACATTTAAAATACATGTCACAAATTAAAACCAATTAAATTAAATTAAAACCAACTAAATTGAAATTAAATTAAATTAATATCTAATTAAATCTAATACCAAAATTAAATAAATCAATTCCTAAAATAAACAAATCACTCCCCTAATTTAAATAATCCCCTCCTAAATTAAATAATTTATTTCATTAAATAATTAAATAAAATCCCTCCCTTATTATTTGATCCCTTTCCTTTTTGAATAATCCCATGAAAACCCTAATTCATTCCCTCTCACTATAAAAATAGAACAAACTTCAACCCTTGGCTCTCTCAACTCTCTTACACGGCAAAACGGAGTGAAAACAGCGACCAAAATAGCAAAACAGCGGGCTAAGACGTTAATCCAGTGAACCGGAAGAGTTGCGGAGTGATAGCCCTTCCGACGGCCGTGAAACAGGAGTCCAAAAGTCGACACAAAAGGTTAGACCTGATGGTACTTTTCCTATTATTTCCATCTATCTTTTCTAATTGTTTTATTCATTTTTATCACATGTGAGTCGTTTATTGATGCATGATTGTTGCCCTTGACAAAATGGAGGATATATGTATTGTGGAATGATGCATGTTGTGGCCCTTGGATAAAATGAAAAATATGTCGCCTCTCGTGGTATATAGGATGGAAACCCAGACATAAATTTCATAGCCGATTCCGAATGGACGGTAGTATGATCTGTACTTAGGATACAACTCCACGTACCACTTGAGTAAATGACGCATATTTTGTTTTATGTTGTTTTGATTTGTTTATTATTCGCTACTTGATTTCCGTATGTTATTTGTTTATGTAATGATGAGATAAAGTGCATGGGCTTAGTAAGTGGGATTAAAGGTCCTCTAAGTCAAGGGGTTAAAAGCCTTTACCATAATGCTTTGCCGCGCCGGATAATGTATATCCGATTGGACGTGAGATTTGTTCAATCGGATACACGAAGTCCGATATCATTGTCTTTACTTTTTATATATGTATTGTATTGTTTGCGCATGGGCTTGGTAAGTGGGATTAAAGGTCCTCTAAGTCAAGGGGTTAAAAGTTTTTACCACGATGCTTTGCCGCGTCGGACAATGTATATTCGATTGAATGTAAGATGTGTTCAATCAGGTATACGAAGTCCGATATTGTTGTCTTTATTTTTATATGCATTATGATGTGATGCACATGGGCTTAGTAACTTGGATTAAAGGTCCTCTATTTCGAGGGGTTAAAGAACCTTTACCGCGATGCTTTGCCGCGCCGGATGATGTATATTCGGTTGGATGTAAAATGTGTTCAATCAGGTATACGAAGTTCGATATTATTGTCTTTATTTTTATATGTATTATGATGTGATGCGCATGGGCTTAGTAATTTGGATTGAAGGTCCTCCATTTCGAGGGGTTAAAGAACCTTTACCACGATACTTCGTCGCGCCTTTTATTTCGTTATTCGCTTTTCTTTGTATGTCAACTTCTTGCATAATCAAGCATCATATTGCATTGTGCATGGGCTTAGTAAGTCGGATTAAAGGTCCTCCATTTGGAGGGATAAAAAGTCTACGGTCTACCTTTACCATGATACTTTGCCACGCCTTTTGTTTCGAGATTTGCTTTTCTTTCTATGTCATCTTCTTGCATAATCATGCATCATGTTGCATTGCGCATGGGCTTAGTAAGTTGGATTAAAGGTCCTCTATTTCGAGGGATAAAAGCCTACGGTCTACCTTTACAACGATACTTCACCGCGCCGGACAAAGTGCATCCGATTGAATATGAGATACGTTCAATCGGACACATGAGGTCCTATATAGATGTGGGCATATGTCGCGTCTCTTTTCTTTCATCTCCATTATTTATCTTTCAAATCGCATCATGGCACGTTTATCTTGATGTCTAATTTCCTCTTTAGTTATCTCTTTGCATTATATACCTAATTGTTTCTTTTTATTATGTATGATTATGCAACTGCCATTTGTTTGCATTTCCATGTCCATGAATGTAATGTGCTTATGACATTGTATGATTGCCGTATTTCAATTTATCTTTATGCATGCAAATTCGGACATAGATTATATGTAAATAGGTTGTATGCAAATAGGTTGTATGCAAATTTGGACATAGATTGTATGCAAATGGGTTGTATGCAAATTTGGACATAGATTATATGCAAATAGGTTGTATGTAAATATGAAAATGTGTTACAAGTGAACTTAGATGAACTTTTGATTTATGCATGTGAAATAGAATACCCTTGGGAATGTATGTTGCTTGATTCGATTAAATTATTGCACAAAGCACATCATTACAAGTGGCATAAGTAAGGGACCATTCCGAACCCAATGGTTTGAGGTCTTCCTTGTGAGGGGTGAGTGCGGCCTTAAATATTTGTCCCGGTTCACACCGGGTGGTGACTCCATTATTCTCTGGTTTAGTCCCCCACGGGCTACTCCGTACTCCCAACCAGACCGCGATCCTGGAGCAGCATGCGTCTCCCAGTTTCTGTGTCCCACACTGGGGTGAAACTGGAACGAATTAAAATTGATTTGGGGAAAATTTTGATCTCGCGTCGTGACGCAAGGTGTTACGTGTCGCAACACGCACATTCCAGAAATGATTCTATTTTAATTTCCAATATCTCGTCGCGACGCGCATCTGATTTCCAGGTTTTTGCACTAGTTTTCTCAAGTCTATCTTACCCAAATGCATCCTCAACATTTCCATATCAATATCAACACACAAATAATTCCATTAATCTTCAATTCCATATATTCGAAACCAATAATTTTCCAAATTTGGGTATTTAACTCAACAATCATTTTCTTTACTTATTAATCACCAATATACAATCCTTATCATGCCAACATCTCTATTCTATCATCATGCTTTCAAAATTCAACAAATCAAGTTTTGGGTCAAGTTTTCCTACTATTTTCTTCTTGATTATCTTAATTCTCTAAGCCCTCGATTGATGCTATTCTTCTTCTTCTTTGCTTCTTCTTCCCCTTTCTTCTCTATTTTCTTTCTTCTCATATCTTATTCTTCTTCTTTTTTTCTCTTCTTCTCTCACGTTTTTTTATTCTTTTCTCTAACCAGTTTCTACTTTTGGAATGAGGGAATAGTAGCCTATTTGTAGAGGAAGGGGTTGATTTTTGTGATGGATTTGGGTGGTTGAAATTTTGCCACATGTCCCATTTCTAGTCCTTTCTATAGCTGTTATAGAAATCAAGATTTTTGGGAAAATGCCCAACGTGAAAGTTGTAGCTCTAGGTCTTAGCTTTCTTGAGATATAACATTCATAAAAATCAGAGATCGTATAAAAATTGTTTGAGGTGGAACATAAACTAAGTTTTGCGTTAAAATTTCAAACAATCTTATGAATGTCCCAAATGCCATTTTATGGACACATACTTGCTTGAACATGATTTATATTAAGTATTATGCCTCCAAATTGTAATAGTCGCCAGCTCTGAAACCGTACAAGTCGTCAGGTTCACCGGATGTTACATTCATAAAATTGTAATCCTGAGCTGAAGATACATATACAACGACCGGGTTTGGGATATCTCCCATACATCACCATACATATTGGGATTGGGCTGTTTCCCCGTGTACGCTTGCACATATTTTAAAATATGAAAACCGACACCAGTATCGTAACTTGAGGGCGTGAAACCTATTTAGCAGGACCTAGCACTACGTAAGTAGGGGAATATGCACAAGGACATGAAAAGCTATGGGGATGACCAGTGCCCCATTAGGAAAGCGATCTCAAGCTCGTTAAACATGAGGAGACGATTAGATACTAGTGGTTTGAAAAAATGTTTCTTTTATACATGTACACATTTTTTTTCGAAATACTTCAATTGAAAATCATGAAATTCATAAAATAGAAATGTGTAATGTGAAAATGAAAAATAAAAACATGACATGTAATCTGATTAATTGAAATGAAAATAATGTCAAATGAGAACCTGAAATCATGACAAGGGAATTATTAACATAAACTGCAAATTCTTGACATGAATGCATAAATAGAAAACGTGACACATGAAAGCGCATATATATATATATCATTACTCCAAACCAACTAAACCCATGGTTATAACCATCCCATACCCATAGTGGCTTAGATCTAGACCAATCCATCCATGGATCATATCAACTGAATACCTACACATGATTAATGATCTATAATGCATGAACATAAAATCAGAATGTGGACGTAAAATGAAGGACATGCAAAAATTATAACTAGAAAGCCATCCGAGTGAAAACCTAACTGATACTTCTAAATGGAGACTGGAAATCTACAAACATGATTAACAAACATGTTGTACGTGACCTAAACTGCGGAACAAGCTAAAAGCATGAACTAAATGCTTGAACATAAATCATAAACTTGAATACATAAACCTGAGTTGTGACTTAAATCGTACATATACTAATCATAGATGAAAACCCATATTGTAAACTCAGTTTGCAACCTTAAACTACGTATTGGAATCTGAAACATAAAACATATGTACAAATCACATGCTTAAAAAATACATGAAATCAATAATTATAAAACATATATGTGAAACTTATATCTATATCTCATACTTAAACATTGTTCTAAAGAAATGTCATAATTCATTTTTTGAAACATAAACGTAATACATTTAAAATAATTAAACTTGAAATTTAAAAACCATTCATAAGTTTGACTTCATATCATACTCATAATACATAGTAATCCGCCAAGAACTTGACCATCCCTTTAAGTTAAATTTAAATACTCCACATATTATCCATCTTTCATAACTATCCACAATAACATAAGTCTCAAAGGTATCTCCATTTTCATTAACATATTTATTGTATTTTACTTCTATATTTTGTTGGGATATATGCCCTAAAGCTTCATGTAATGTAAACGAAATTATTTATTTATTATAAAATAAAAGATGCATTATTCATTTATCAAATGTATGATTTAAATCGCATATTGCAAATTATCCTATTTACCCTAGACTACTTACGTGCCTTTAAACTTATTGTAAGAGTGTCATACATAAGATTATTTAAGTTGGAAATTAGTGATTTAAAATGTCCATTGAGAGCAAACAAAGTGGGTATTTTTTTAGGTTTATCTATAGCTGCTGTTCATTCTATAATTGTATGACGACCTTGATTTGAGATCATCCATGTGGTGACATGAGAATGGAGGCACCTTATATGATGTGATCATATAGGACTGGACCCAGATAGAAATGAATTTCTTATAATATCTGTTAAATAAAGAAATTTTTTCAATCTACTAGATGGTCATATATGGATTGATCTGAATCCTGAGTGTACTGCGAAGTCCTGTATGGAAGACAATGTCCTTCAATTTACAAAGGTGAGGTTGGAGTAGCAATCCCGGCCAATAGCTACATACTTTGGTGACATGGTTTGGTGTATAGTTGGGGACGTTTTACATAGACATGGAGTTCATTCTTTCTTGTTAGAAGTAGAGGAGTATCTTCCTTAAGGGTTGATTCGGTAATTGAACGATTAGAGTGCTAAGGTCTTTCTATTACAAATAGAAAGATTAACATTCATAATGTTTATGAATAAATCGTAGATTAGAGAATTAATGGTATTTAAGGTAAGAATAATTAGAGGGGTATAACGAACATTATGACTCAACTCTAATCATGAGATACTCATGAAGGGCCAATGCGTATGAAATGACTATATCGATGGACACCGACGTTGTTCAGCATATAGTTTCCATTTATGGCAACGAGAGTGCAGCTTCGGATTTTTAGTGGAATAACCTAAAGTTAATAATTTGGAATATTTAATTAAGAGTTTAATTAATATTCCAGGATTATTGGAGCTCGGAACCGTAGGTCCATTTGTTCGCCGTGCTAGCTTAATATAATGTAACAAATTAATTATAATTGGATAGTCCAATTATATACTTACATATATTTATTATTAATGCGATTAACAATATATTTTGTCACTGATGAGTGGTAAATCTATCACTATTTCCCAATCATTTAACCTAATATTTTGTATAGTTTCTTGAGTTTTATGAATATTTTGATGGGTTTTGTGTTATTTTGTAGATAAATAAAGTTTCAGGACATTCTGGAGGTGATTTGGGGACAAAACAGTGAAAAAGAACACAAAAGGGCATTTTAGTCATTGGGCGCGTCGCGACGCCTAACGTACGCCGAGTCCACATGTTAGAATCTGAGAAGTTTGACTTTGCTAACGTGCGCCGTGCCACATGTCACCATCACAGCCGATCTGCTAACGTGCGCTGTGCCACATGTCACCATCCTACGGTGCCGACAATCGCCATCACCACGTGTCACCACCTGTCACTCCACCTGTCAGCCATGTCATCATCCACATCACCAGTTGACCGAGTCAAGGTGCCATGTCACCACCACGTCATCATCAGCCAATCACAGCGTGCCATGTGTCATCATTCTATGGTGCCGACAGTCACTAGTGCCACGTCAACGCCACATCATTGCCACAAAAGCATAATCATTGAGTTTCCAGCCGCCTTGCCACGTGTCACCTTATCACCTTATCCGCAATCGCCATGTGTCAGAGAAGAATCTGAGCCGACCAATCAGAAGCTGCCATGTCAGCGCGTCACGACGCAAGAAGAAACATGCGCGTTGAGACGCATGGCACTTATAGATGCCTATAAATATAGCTCAAAATTTCATTTTCAGATGTACCTTCCTCTCTGAATTCTCTGATGTAAATAGGGATTTTTCTATCTAGTTTCTTTTAATTTCAGTTTTGTAATTAAATTTTAATTACGTTATGTAATAATAGTAATTTACTTTCTTTACTTTTACAATTTTTACTATTCAACATGAGGAGGTAACTTCCCCCTGCTATGGTGAAAGGTAATTCTTTTACTATTGCTATTTAGATTAATCTCTCTTAAATATAATATATTCACTATTTAAAATATTGACTTAAAAATGATACCGTCAGATTGGTCGGTTGGTAATTAAATTTTCTTACCGCCTATATGGCATATTTATTTTGGTTCCGCCTTTATGGCTGGTTGGACTTAATTTGACTTAATCAGGTTACCGCCTATATGGCTGGTTGGTAAAATTATCACAAGTTAATATATTATATTAAGGGAGATATCTAAATAGTAAATAGTAAAAGTTGATCCTTTTACCTTTGCATTTTATTTTATTGTAATTTACTTTTCAGTTTTTACTTTACCGCAATGACTTTTCAACATTTTTACTTTGTGTCTTTTACTTTTAAGTTTTTAGTAGCCCTAGTTATGTGTCGTAACTAAGTTAGTTATCGGGGGTTGTGATGAATTCTAATATCATCGGTTTATAAGGGGTTATTTTATAGTTTGTGTAATTTAAAGGTTTACTTATTAAGTCTTAAGCTTAATGCGTCTTGTTAATTGGCCATTAATAAGATTGATCTGGTAAATCTAAAATAAACTTGACAAAGGAATTTTAGATTTATGCCTTAGACTTAATAGCCAATGATCTTCCTTGAGGATAGATAACCCTTTAATAGATTTCCTTACAGGATAGACATATACATGTCGGGCGGGGGTAGCCATAATTGGAACTTAAACTTAATGAATCCAGGTAATTTGGTTGACATAGACATATGGTTCAATTGGGTTAAACTGAGTATTTACGTATGATCATCGACAAAGGCTTTTGCATAATTTCGTGTTCCAAGTTAGTAAACCGGTTTATTACACAAACATGAAATAACCACTTCATCTTTTAAAAGATATTAGAAAGATTCACAACCCTAGATAGTTTTTAATATGGAATTTTCTTAAACCTACCTTCGTGCAATTTTATTTTCTTGTTTTTAAATTTAAAATCTTCACCATTTCAAATCAATCAATCAACCTGTTAGATACTAGTAATCATTTGACCTAATAAAATTAATAGATTAGGTATTAAGTCATCGTGGGATCGATACTTTTTATACTACTTGAACGATACGTGCGCTTGCGTTATACGCGTGTGTGTAAGCACCAGTCAAGATTTTGGCGTCGTTGCCGGGGACTTATTTATCTTTCACTATTAGTTTTGGGGTTAGAGACGTTACTTGTGTCTAATTTCTTTTTACTTATAGTTTTTGTTTTCTTGTGTTTTAGGTTCTCAGAAACTACATGAGACGAACCAGAAGCTCTAAACTTCGACCGGTTGACCCAGAAATTGAAAGAACCATCAGACAGTTGAGAATGGAAAGGCGAGAAGGCCAAAAAGCAATCATTAACATGGAACCTGAACCTTTGAACATTGCACCACCGATTCCCCTTCGAGACAGAACCATTACGGTGGTTGACAAACTCGTTTGTTATATTGTATTTCCTCTCTTACTAGTAAATGCGGGTTACATCAAAACATGCATCCAAATGATTCAGCAGTCAGTACAGTTTGGGGGAAATGTAACTAAAGATCCTAATGCCCACATCACCAACTTCCTGAAAGGTTGCGGTACTTTCAATTACAACCGAGCAGCTGAAGAAGCAATGAGACTACATGTTTTTCCATATTCCCTGAAAGACAGAGCTAAAGCTTGGCTACATTCACTACTAGCAGGTTCCATCACAACTTGGAACACTCTAGCCACCAAATTCCTTGCAAAGTACTTTCCACCAGCCAGAACTGCAAAGTTGAGGAATGACATCACATCCTTCATGCAACAAGATTCAGAATCCATTTACGAAGGTTGGAAAAGCTTCAAAGATTTACTCCTGAAATGTCCTCATCATGAGATCGCAAAGTGGATACAAGTCCAAACCTTCTAAAATGGACTTTCTGGAATAATGAGAACCACAATTGATGCTGTTGCTGGAGGAGCTTTGATGGCAAAATGAGAAGATCAGGCCTGGGACTTAATTGAAGAAATGGCCAACAACAATTCTTTATGGCCAACAGAAATGAGCATGATCCAAAGAATTGCAGGAATTTATGAAGTTGGAGCCAACACAGCACTGAATTCCAAGCTGGATGTGATTTGCAAAAATCTGGAAACTCTTAACATGAAAGTTAATGGTGGATCCACAAGTTCACCATTAGAAGGAGTACCTGAGTCAGAATCTTACAACCAACAAGAAGAGACAGTGAACTATGTCAACAATTTCAACAGATAGTGGAACAATCCATATTCCAACACCTATAACCCAGGGTGGAGGAATCACCCCAATTTCACATGGAGCAATAATTCAGGGCAAAAGAACTACCCACCACCTGGATTACAACAACCAAATAAAAGCCAAGAGCATGAAAAAGAACCAGGAATAATAGAAGTGCTGGCCCAGTTGAAGAAGCAATAAGCAAAATATGATTCTTTAGCAGCTATGGTTCAAAATCAAGTAGCATTGAATCAAAGCCATTTACCATCTATTAAAGCACTGGAAAATCAAATGGAACAACTGGCCAATGCTCAGAGTTACAGACCGCCAGGTAATATTCCCAGCAACACAGAACCAAATCCAAGGAACTGAGGGAAGGAGCAATGTCAAGCCATCACCTTGAAAAGCGTTACTGAAATCAATAAAGATGTTGGAATCAAGGCAACAATTGAGGAAGTTTCAAAAGATGCAGTTCCACAGATGGAGGAAAAAGAAGCAAAGGAAAAAGAAAAAGAACAGATCACTCCACCTCCACATTTTCCTCAGCATTTTCAGAAAAAGAAACTGGACAAGCAGTTTGCTCGTTTCCTGGAGGTGTTCAAGAGGCTACACATCAATATTCCATTTGCAGAAGCCTTGGAACAAATGCCCAACTATGTAAAATTCATGAAAGACATTCTTTCACGAAAATGGAGATTGGGAGATTACGAGACAGTGGCTTTGACAGAAGAATGCAGCGCCATCATTCAGAGGAAGCTTCCCCCAAAGCTGAAAGATCATGGCAGTTTTACCATTCCTTGCATCATTGGAGAACACTATATTGGTAAGGCTTTATATGACTTAGGTGCAAGTGTTAATTTGATGCATTTTTCTATTTACAGGAAACTGTAAATTGGAGAAGGAATGCCTACCTCAGTCATACTACAACTTGCTGATTGAACACTCGCATTTCCAATAGGTGTTGTTGAAGATGTGCTGGTCAAAGTCGACAAACTCATTCTTCCAGCAGATTTCATTATCCTTGACATGGAAGAACACAAAGATGTACCTATCATCCTTGGAAGACCATTCTTGGCGACAGGACGAACTGTGATTGATGTACAAAAATGAGAACTAACCATGAAAGTTCAAGACCAAGAAGTTACTTTCAATGTTTTCAAAGCCATGAAATTCCCGAGCGATGAAAATGAAGAAGAATGTTTCATAATTGATGTTGTTGATAGTATCGTTCAGGAATCTGATACAACTCCCACGGACAAACTTGAAGCTTGCATCACCAACATGACTGACAATGAGCTAGATGTTGAAATCCTGGAATGTATCAACTACCTTGACAAACCATTCCGATTCAAAGCGACAACCCAAGTGGAAAGCCTGGAACTGCCAAAGAAAGATCGAATCAAGCCTTCGATTGAAGAACCACCACAGTTGGAGCTGAAGTTACTTCCGAGCCATCTCAGATATGCATTTCTTGGAAACTCTTCTGAATTACCTGTTATTATTTCTTCTTCACTAACATTGGAGTAGGAAGAACAGTTGCTGAGAGTATTACGAGAGCATAAAAGAGCCATTGGCTGGACTGTAGCAGACATTCGAGGCATTAGTCCATCATTTTGCATGCACAAGATTCTGATGAATGATGAGTACAAACCCACAGTGGAGCATCAACGGAGACTCAATCCAATTATGAAGGAAGTCATCAAGAAAGAAATCATCAAATGGTTGGATGCTGCCATCATTTACCCCATCTCAGACAGAAGTTGGGTAAGTCCTAGGCAGTGTGTGCCGAAGAAATGAGGAATTACTGTTGTCACAAATGAAAAGAATGAGCTGATTCCAACAAGAACGGTGACTGGATGGAGAGTATGCATGGACTACAAGAAGCTGAACAAAGCCACGAGAAATGACCATTTTCCACTACCATTCATTGACCATATGTTAGACAGACTGGCCGGACATGAGTTCTATTGCTTTCTGGACGGATATTCAGGGTACAATCATATTGCCATCGCACCAAAAGACCAGGAGAAAACTACCTTTACATGTCCCTATGGTACTTTTGCTTTCCGTAAGATGCAATTTGGATTATGTAATGCCCATGCTACATTTCAGCGTTGCATGATGGCCATCTTCTCAGACATGTTGGAGCAGAGTATGAAGGTTTTTATGAATGAATTTTCTATGTTTGGAGATTCGTTTGACCACTGCTTGCAAAATTTGGAACAGCTATTACAAAGGTGCGAAGATACAAACCCGGTGCTCAATTTGGAAAAATGCCATTTCATGGTACATTAGGGCATTGTTCTTGGACACCGGATCTCACAAAAAGGAATTGAGGTAGACAAAGCAAAAATTGAAACAATTGAAAAACTACCTTCGTCGACATTTGTCAAATGGATTCGGAGATTTCTCGAACATGCAGGTTTTTACAGGAGATTTATCAAAGACTTTTCCAAGATTGGTAAACCTATGTGCAATCTTCTGGAGAAGGATGTTCCTATCAACTTCACCAAAGAATGCCAAGAAGCTTTTAAGATCTTAAAACAAAAGCAGACTTCTACCCCCATCATTGTAGCACTAGACTGGACCCTTCCATTTGAAGTAATGTGCGATACTAGTGATTTTACTGTAGGAGCAGTTTTGGGACAACACAAAACAAAGATTTTTCCATACCATTTACTACTCTAGCAGAACTCTGAATGAAGCTCAACTCAACTACACAACCACTGAAAAGGAATTACTCGCAGTTGTGTATGCTTTTGACAAATTCCGCTCCTATCTGCTGGGTCCCAAAGTGGTGGTCTACACAGATCATTCAGCAATCAAATACTTGATCACGAAGAAAGATGCCAAACCCAGATTGATCCGTTGGATACTTCTTCTGCAAGAATTTGACGTGGAGATCAGAGACATGAAAGGTACAGAGAACCAAGTGGTAGATCATCTATCGAGGCTCGAGAATGGAGAAACAGATGGCAAAGATCTATCAATCAAAGAAACTTTTCCAGATGAACAGTTGTTTGCCATGAAACAGCAAGATACCCATTGGTATGCTGACTATGTCAACTTCATTGTATCAGGAAAATGGCCGTTGGAATGGACAACTCAGTAATGGAATAAATTCTTCAAAGAAGTCAAGCATTATTTCAACTTCATTGTTTTTAAAGATGCTTATCTTTTTGCTCTTCAATGTGACAAGTACCAGAAAATGGGGAATATTTCAAGGAGAAATGAAGGACCGTTGCAAAACATTCTAGAAGTGGAAATATTCGATTTGTGGGGTATTGATTTCATGGGACCCTTTGTTCCATCATTCGGAAACCTGTACATCCTGGTTGCTATTGACTACATCTCCAAATGGGTCGAAGCAATTGCACTGCCATCCAATGATTCAAAAATGGTGATCAAATTCCTAAAAAACAAAATTTTCACTCGGTTCAGAACACCTCATGCAATCATTAGCGATGATGGCACACATTTCTGCAACAGATACTTCGATGCACTCCTATCCAAATACGGATTTACTCACAAGGTTGCCACCGCTTACCATCCATAGTCAAATGGACAGGTTGAGGTTTCAAACAGAGAAAACAAAAGAATCTTGGAGAAAACAGTTGGATCAACAAGGAATGACTGGTCACCAAAACTGGATGATGTATTATGGGCCTACCGAACAGCTTACAAGACACCCATTGGTATGTCCCCATATCGATTGGTGTTTGGGAAAACATTCCATCTGCTAGTTGAGCTTGAGCACAAGGCGTACTGGGCACTAAAGAAGTTGAATTTTGATCCACACGTTGTAGGAGAGAAAAGACTCCACCAACTCAACGAATTGGAGGAGTTTCATCTACAAGCTTATGAGAATGCCAGATTGTACAAAGAAAAGACCAAGAAATGGCATGATCAAAAAATAGTGCACAGACTGTTGGAACCAAGGCAGCAAGTGTTGTTGTACAATTCACGATTGAAACTTTTCCCTGGAAAGTTGAAATTAAGGTGGTCAGGTCCTTTTATGATCACTCAGGTTTTACCATATGGAGCTATTGAGTTACTGGATCTTAACACCAACGAAACATTCAAGGTTAACAGTAAGCATGTTAAGCACTCTGGGGAAAATCATTTGAGCGACAAAAAGAAAGTGTCACACTTTCAGATCAAGCCTAACGTTCGAGAAGTCATGTCTAGCTGTCGATGTTAAACTTAGCGCTCGTAGGGAGGCAACCTATGAAATTTATGTATATATTATGATCTGGTGTGCTTTATTTTTATGTGTTTAATTTTTACAGGTAAAGTCATTTCATGATGGAAGAAGCTCTCGCAAATCTTCCCAATCAATTTCCTTTTCTCCCTCAAAAATCTCTGATGAAAGTCTACAAAGCTCGCTTGGAACGGATGAGGTTACTGACAATCCATGGTGTTCCTAATGACATTCGTTAGGTAATTGAAGCACGGGTTCGATTGGCAGGTGATTCTTCTGAATCTTTTATTTCACATCTGCCTGGTTTTGGAAGAATCACCTATGCAAAGAAACGTAGAGTTAAGCAAATTGGTGTTTGTTACAAATGTGCACGCTGGAATTGCAATACTCGTTGTCGTTCTTTAGGAATGGTGTCTGATATTCGCGAAGATAAAATTAAATGCATTAGGGATGGCTTGAGTAAGGATTCTTCAGATGATATATCTTCGACTCTTGAGACGCATCCTAGTGGATATGTTCACATAGCCTTTCGTAAATTACATACACAATTTCAAAAAGAAAGACAACTATTAAGTCTCGGGAATCTGACTCAAAAAGACCCTGTTTGCCAATTTATAAGAAAATTGGATGGGAAGCTTGTCTCTGACGCATAGACGTCAATCAAGCCGCTAATTTTCTTGTACATATTATATCTCTTTGTTTTTTCCTAATAATTGTGATTTGTTTTGTTGTTTTCTTTTATTTTCTCCGACATGATCCGGACCTTTTTGACTATCACAATTTATTTTACTATTTAACTAATAATTGTCATTTGGCAGGT
Organism: Zanthoxylum bungeanum; assembly: GCA_019454045.1. Lineage (NCBI taxonomy): Eukaryota > Viridiplantae > Streptophyta > Magnoliopsida > Sapindales > Rutaceae > Zanthoxylum > Zanthoxylum bungeanum. The sequence continues at coordinate 268,101 of SKCR01029779.1, forward strand.
ACTAGTGCTATTATTTTACTCACCTTTTTCAGGTGTTATAAATTCAACTCATCATTGCACTTTTGAAGACATCCAGAGTAAAACATGGAAGCCACTTCAAGAAGACGAGTTGAAAATATCTGTGTGTTTTACGGTACTAGTGTTGGTGTTAAGCCACAATACGTAGAAGCAGCATAAGAATTGGGTTGAGTCTTAGCTGAAAGGAATATGCATTTAGTATATGGCGGAGGCAATCTTGGACTTATGGGGATCGTTTCAAAGGCCGTACAGGAAGGAGGTAGTCACATTTTGGGAATCATCCCAAAACCCTTGGCAGAGGCAAATCTTATTGAACCATCAAATGGAGAGGAACTTATCGTGCCAGGTATGTCTGAACGATTGGTAGAACTTATTAACCGTGCTGATGCTTTTATTGCTTTGCCAGGTGGCTTGGGCACATTGGAGGAAATTTTTATAGTGCTATCTTGGGCGAACTTGAACATACACCAGAAACCGCTTGGACTATACAACGTTGAAGGATTTTATGATTTTGTTTGTGTGTTTCTTGATTATGCTCGGAAAAATGGGTTCGTGTCAAAACCTATGAAAGAACTCATCTTTACTGCCAGAATTGCTCCGGATCTAATTGACCAAATCTTAGCCTATGAACCACAAATTGACCCCATCCTTTCAAAGATAAATTGGTCTGAGGTTGATCGTGGTAAGAGGCGTCGGATTAATCTGGATCTTAACCTTTAACTTTTCGTGTAGAATTTCAGCTAACCAGGTACTATCTTCCAAGCTGTTCTTCTACTGTTTAAGACATTAGGGACAATGTCTCATTTTGGTTTGGGGGAGGAAATTAGTTGATTAGTATCTTGTTTTTAGTGGTGTGTTGTTTTTATTTTTAGTCCAAATTTTTTCGAAAAATACAAAAAATTTGAAAATTTTTCAAAAATTACAAAAATATTTTACGTTTTTGTGTTTTTATTTTTAATAAAAAGGTGAAATTGGTAAGAGATAGCTGAGTAAGGAGTTTCCACTCCTGAGACGTATCTCAAACCTAATTCGGAACAAGTTAATTTTTGTTTATTTCCTTTTGAATTATTTAATTTGTGAATTCTCCATAATACTGACTAAAATGGATCTTCATATGCTCAGTTAGCAGGTATTATCAATATGCATAGTAACATATGGACATGAGCTATAATTGAAAAGTTTGTAATATTCAGTGCTCTAGTTTAAATGGAGGAAGCATCTCAAAAAGTGATTGAGTAAAAAAAAACGTCTAAGATCCGAGTTATTAAGTCAGTAAGGGTGTTTTAACACCTAGTACCCTAAAGCCAACTAGTTTGGGAGTCACTGGCCCAAAGTTCGCTACATGGATCAAAGATGCTGCAAAAATATATATATCTGAAGTCTGAGTAATTAAGTCTGTAAGGGTGTTTTAACACCTGGTGCCCTAAAGCCAACTGGTTTGGGAGCCACCGACCCAACACTCGCTACATAGATGGAAGATATTGTATATAAATAAAAAAATCAAAAAATCAAAAAATCAAAGAACAAATCTGAAAAATTATTCCATTGCTACAAAAGGTGTGAATTTTCATAAAACTTTAGGACAAAAATATTACTCTCTTATCAACTACACTTGTGAATGTTGTGGGCAAAAATGAGTTGATTAATATTTTGTTGGCTGTATATATGGAGAATGGTAAATATAATCGGAGAATTTACTTATTTGGTAATTTAGAAAGAAACAAAACAACTAGTAACTTGGAGTAGAAGTTTCACTTGATTAGTTACTAACTTCTTTATTCACTTTTCTCTTGTCTTTTTGCTTTTGTGTGCATTAGTTTTACTACCTTTTTACTTTTGTAAAATGTTTGTGGGTATCAGTGTTGTAAACCCTCACGAGACTACAACTCGTCCACTAGGGGACACCTAGGGGTTTAAAGGCTTGTTGCATACGCTAAATGCAACCGTGATCCCTACGAAAGTGGCTGAGTTAAATTTTATTATGTTATTTTATTTTGTGTTTTGCTCGAGGACTAGCAAAATGTTAGGTTTGGGGGTGTGATGAGTAGTAAATCTATCACTATTTCCCACTCATTTAACCTAATATTTTGTATTTTTTTTTGAGTTTTGTGAATATTTTGATGTGTTTTGTGTTATTTTGTAGATAAATAAAGTTTCAGGACATTCTGGAGGTGATTTGGGGCCAAAACAATGAAAAAGAACACAAAAGGGCATTTTGGTCATTGGGCGCGTCGCGACGCGCATGCTGTGTCGCGACACCTAATGTACGCCGCAAGTTTGCTAACGTGCGCCGGGTCCACAAGTCAGAATCTGAGAAGTTTGACTTTGCTAACATGCGTCGTGCCACTTGTCACCATCACAGTGGATCTGCTAACATACGTCGTGCCACATGTCATCATCCTACGGTGTCGACAATCGCCATCACCACATGTCGCCACGTGTCACTCCATCTGTCAGACATATCATCGTCCACATCACCAGTTGACCGAGTCAACGTGCCACGTCACCACCACATCATCATCAGCCAATCACAGTGTGCCACGTGTCATCATTCTATGGTGCTGACAGTCACTATTGCCATGTGTCGCCACGTCAACGCCACATCATCGCCACGTCAGCATAATCATTGAGTTGCCAGCTGCCTTACCATGTGTCACCTTATCACCTTATCCGCAATCGCCACGTGTTAGATAAGAATCTGAGCTGACCAATCAGAAGCTGCCATGTCAGCGCGTCGCGACGCAAGAAGAAAAATAATCGTCGCGACGTGTGGCACTTATTGACGCCTATAAATAGAGCTCAAAATTTCAGTTTCTGATGTACCTTCCTCTCTGAATTCTCTGATGTAAATATTGAGTTTTCTATCTAGTTTATTTTAATTTCAGTTTTGTAATTTAATTTTAATTACGTTATGTAATAATAGTAATTTACTTTCTTTACTTTTACAGTTTTTACTATTCAACATGAGGCGGTAACTTCCCCCTGCTAGGGTGAAAGGTAATTCTTTTACTATTGCTATTTACATTAATCTCTCTTAAATATAATATATTCACTATTTAAAATATTAACTTAAAGATGATACCGCTATATTGGTCGGTTGGTAATTCATTTTAATCTGATTTAAACCTGACTAATCAAGGATACCGTTAGATTGGTCGGTTGGTAATTAAATTTTCTTACCGCCTATATGGCAGGTTTATTTTGGTTCCGCCTTTATTGCTGGTTGGACTTAATTTGACTTAATCAGGTTACCGCCTATATGGTTAGTTGGTAAAATTATCACAAGTTAATATATTATATTAAGGGAGATATCTAAATAGTAAATAGTAAAAGTTGATCCTTTTACCTTAGCTTTTTATTTTATTGTAATTTACTTTTCAGCTTTTACTTTACCTCAATTACTTTTCAGCATTTTTACTTTATGTCTTTTACTTTTATGTTTTTAGTAGCCCTAGTTATGTGTCGTAACTAAGTTAGTTATCTGGGGTTGTGATGAATTCTAATATCACTGATTTATAAGGAGTTATTTTATAGTTTGGGTAATTTAAAGGTTTACTTATTAAGTCTTAAGCTTGATGTTGGGTTTTCTAGGTCAAACCAAGATCATATTAAGTGATGAAAAGTACGAATACAACAAAGTAAAGTTGCGGAAATACTCACTTTGATCGGTTTTTACGATGCGAAGAACACAAAAATTTTCTTCTCCTTGAAGACCTCGGCCATGGCTCCATTTGTGCTCCTTGTGTTGTCTTCAAGCTCCAATCTTTGATTTGAGATTCCATGCTCATGAATGGGTTTCCCTATCACCTTTGTAAGACTCTTTTAGTGTGCTAGCACTTGGACATTTTGCCACAAAATTTCCCTAAAGCTTCATGTTGCTCTCGGCAATGGAAGAAAAATGGAGAGGAAAAATGGTTTCAAAAACCGTGAGGTGGATAGGAGAGAAGATGAAGTGTGTTGGTAGTTTTTGATTTCAAAAATCAAATACAAAAAATCAATTACCAAATTAAAAAAAGGTACAAGGCATTAAAGCCTTCCAACAACTCACATCACTCACAAAAGTGACATTCATCATATCACTCAAAGTTGATGTGACTTATATCACAAGAATGACTAATGATGTGATGCGTGATGTGACTTGTGGGCCCCATTTGATTCAAAATGCAAGTGGGCCCGCAAACACTCCCGGGCTCGGGTTCGCTAATTACGAATTAATGAATTTTCCGTTGCGACGTAATGAAATCAAATTTAATTAAATAAATATGCCTAGCAAAATTACTATTCATGTCGCTAATGAATTAACTCTAAATTAACTCGTTTGCCCGAATTAAAATCCAATTTTAATTCCGCGTCGAAATCTAATTTCGTATAATATATCGAATATATTATTTTATCGAGTAATTCCAAATTAATCGTTCTCTCTCTTTAAATAATATTTTATCCCAGATAAAATATCTCTGTAATTAATCCTAGATTAGTTTTCTCTCTCTATTAATTAATCCTAGATTAATAATGTGCGAGTCATACGTCATCGGTGAATCTTCGGGAAGCGACCCATGAGATCCCGGATATGTTGGCAGTAAATCCGGTCGTCGGACTATCTGAACACGTACGTACCTAGTACTACGTTTTTACCGATTTACAAGACATGATTGGCTTCTAGCAAAGCACCGTGCCTACCCAATTCTCAAGAAATATTCTTAAAGGAATATGTAAACTATATCGGCCGTAATATACATAGTATTGCGTATTGCGATTCAGTATCTGATGTCACGTGCTAGGCCTGAGGCTGGAATTATGTCTGCCCCGTACGAAGCACATATCAGATCTCTGGTAACTAGTCTCTATAATAAGATAAGCATGACCTAGTCATATTATCCCGATAGCTGCAGCATATAAGAACACCGGTTCCGTATCCTACGTGACCATCATCTCCATAAGACTGAAGTGATGCTTCCATCTTGATATCACACCCAATACACTACGATTCTCAATATACACAGAACCTGTTAAAGCCCTGGACGACCAAAATCAAAGTATATTGATTGTCGCAACTATTAGCGATGCAAGTCTCAGGTTAAGACCAAATACACCTACCTTGATTCGGACTTCCATAGACATATAGTCATACTACCAATGGAATTCCGAGGGGTCTATCCAGAACAAAGTTGTTTTCGTACCATCGGTAAACAAAACCTCCTATTACACTTGCATGAGTATCCAATACCCAAATATTTGAGAACTATGTCATGATGCTCCCATAACACGCCAAGTGCAATACTAGTCTATTCCGCATTATCGATGTCCAATCTCGATAATACTATGACTAGGGATATTTTAATGATTAAACCTTAGTGGATTAATACTATCTCATATCTTATTAATCCGGAACTAATCATATGGACTTTTATCATTTATATATCCCGGTAATCCAATTACAAATGACAAAAGCGCAATTTCTTTGTCACATAGTTAATTTATACAACAACACCATGTTCTGTACAAATAGTGATGCTATGGGTCATAATTGTCCAACAATCTCCGGATTTGCAATCACTCAAGTGTCCTACACTTGAACTATGTACAGTTCGCTCAAACTTATGCTGAGAAAAAATGCTTTCGTCAGCGGATTTGCAATGTTATCATCTGATGTGATTTATTCGATCATCACATCGCCACGATGTATGATCTGAACGAATCAGATGAATAGTTGAAGTAAATACTTGGATCGTTGATGAGACCATTAATTCTTTAGCCTGTGCTGTAGCCTAACTCAGCTGCTAACAGAACTACTCCTAATCCAATTAGGATTATATAGATCAAAGGTGCTTCTATTGATGCCTCAACTGCAGCAATATTCTGCTTTTGTTGTTTATTCGGCAACAATATCTTGCTGGGAAGATTTCCAGCTCACTATTCCGTTATTCAAACTATATAGTACCTTTTATTATGACTTACAGTCATTCTTATCGGTTTGGAAACTTACAACTGTGAACCCAGTCACTTCAAGTTCTCCTTCTCCATATCATAAGAAAGCATCCTTAGTTCATCTAAGATACTTAATGATGTTCTTAACATCAATCCAGTGACCATCACTTGGATTGGTCTGATTATGACTCCATATGCTTAAAGCATATGAGACACCAGGTCACGTATATTTGAATCAATGTACGAGTCTTCGGAGAGTGCCAACAACTTTCAGATTTATCCAAGTAGATCTTTATTCCTAGAATAAATGTTGTCTCTCCCAAGTAATCTATGGAGAATTTTTATGAAAGCCAAGCTTTCACCGATCGTTTTATGGGAATATCATTTCCAAGAAATGATATATCATCATTATTTAGGACAATCACTGTCAGTGCGCTCCCACTAACCCTCTTATATACACAAGAATCATTTTTGTTTTGAATTAAATCATATACCATTATGATTACATCAAAACTATAGTTCTAAGAATGCAATGCTTGCTTCAATCCATAACTGGATCGAATAACTTGCAAACCTTGTTTGCTCGTTTTGGTGCGACAAAACCGTCAGGATATTATAACCATCCTCCAAAAAGTTTCCGTTTAAGGAAAGCAATTTTGACGTTCAGCTGCCACATTTCATAAATGAAACATGGAGCATTAGCAAGCATTATCTAAATGGATTTAACCATGGCAACGGATAAAAGGTTTCGTCGTAATCGACACAATGTTGATAACGATACATTTTCGCTACAAGCCTAGCTTTGTATGTTTGTTTGTTGCCATCCATGTACGTCTTCCTTGAAGACTCATATTGTACCATTAGGCACAATACCTTCCGGTACAACAACCAGTGTCTAAACTTGGTTGGTATACATGGAATCCATTTCAAATTTCATGGAACTTTTCCATAATAGGGAGTCGATACCTTGTATCACTTCCTCATACGTAGTCAGTTAGTGTTCCTCAATAAGATTGAAATCTTCATGAGGTGAGATCAAAAACCAATACCTCCCAGGTTGTTTTCTGACTCTCTCCGACTTACGTAGTTCTTGTGTATTCGAAGATTGTGGTACAGTTTCAACCTTGATGAACTGTTTGTTGGACAATTATGACACATAGCATCACTATTTGTACAGATCATGGTGTTGTTGTACAAATTAACTATGTGACAAATGAGATTGCACTCTTATCATTTATGATTAGATCACCAAGATATATAAATGATAGGAGGTCCCTGTGATTTGTTCTTGGATTGAGAATGATATGAGACAGTATCAATCCACGAAGGATAAATCATTAAATATCCCTAGTCAGAGCATTATCGAGATTGGACATCGATGAATGCGTAAAAGACTAGTATTACACTTGTGCGCGTTGTGAGGGCACAACAACATAGTTCTCATATATTTGGGTATAGGATACTCATGCAAGTGTAATAGAAGGTTGTGTTTTACCGATGGTATGGGAAATAGCTTCGCTCTGGATAGACCCCCTTGGAATTCCATTGGTAGTATGACTATGTCTATGGAAGTCTGAAATCAGGGTAGGTGTATTTGGTCTTAACCTGAGACTTGCACCGCTAATACTTGCGACAATCAATATACTTTGGTTGCGGTCGTCCAGGGCTTTAACAGGTTCTGTGTACGCCAATGCTGGGTATATTGAGAACCGTAGTGTATTGGGTGTGATGTCATGACGGAAGTGTCACTCCAGTCATATGGAGATGATGGTCACGTAGGATACGGTACTAGTACTCTTAAGTACTGCAGTCATCTGGATAATATGACTAGGTCATAGTTATCCGATTATAGAGACTAGTTACCAGACATCCGACATGTGCTTCGTACGGGGCAGTTCCAGCCCCAGGCCTAGCACGTGATCATTCGATACTGGACAGAAATACGCAATACTACATATAATACGCCTGATATAGATCCTTTATTCCTGTAAGGATATTTCCGAAGAATTGGGAAGGCATGGTGCTTTGCTAGAAGCCAACCTTGTCTTGTAAATCGGTATAAACATAGTACAAGGTACTTACGTGTTCGGATAGTACAACGACCGAATTTACTGCTAACATATCTAGGGATCTCATGGGTCGCTTCCCAAAGATTCACCGATGACGTATGACTCGCACTCTAAATTAATCTGGGATTAATTAGAAGAGAGAGAAAATTAATCTGGCATTAATTGAGGAGACATTTTATCTGGGATAAAATATCCATTAAAGAGAGATAACGATTAATTTGGAATTAATCGATATATTAATATATTTGATATATTAATCGAAATTAGATTTCGACGTGAAATTAAAATTAGATTTTAATTCGGTAGAACGAATTAATTTAGATTGAATTCGTTAGCGATGTGAATAGTAATTTCGCTAGGCGTAATCATTTTATAACGACGCAACGGAAAATTCGTTAATTTGGAATTAGCGAACCCGAGCCCGGGATAATTTGCGAACGCATTCGTATTTCGAATTCGAGTGTGGAACGAGAGTCAAATCAAGCGTCAAATCGCTCATCGCATCAAGCGTCAAATCATTAGTCACTTTCAGTGATGTGACTTGACAACTTGATGGATTGAGTGATGTGAGTGGATGAAGCATTAATTGCTTGACTTTTTGAAAGCCAAATTCACATGAAATGAATTTGAAATTCAAATTTGTGTATAAGATACACAAATTTGGAACACATCTCACAATTCTCTCTTTCTCTCATCTCTTTCTGTTCACGCCCAAAGGGGCTAAAACTTTCTGTTTTCTGGTTTCTTGAAACCGTGAGCAGTGGGAAGCAAGAGTTGGAAATTTGTGGCAAATTTCTTGAGTGCTAGCACACTTACGAGACATGCGAAGGTGATAGGGAAGTCCACCAATGAGCCGGGAATCGTTCGACGAAACTTGGAGCTTGACGAAGTTGATCCAAAAGGCCGAAACCAGTGAACACTAGCAGTGAACTGCCGAGCAGTCCAAGTGGCAGAAATTTCAATTTTGTTGCTTGCATCATCGCTCAACCGCTCGATGTAAGTATTCCGTAACTTCGTTGATTTGAATTCGCACTTGATTCATGCTTATTATTGATCTTGGGACCTTAATAGAAACCAACAGTGGCATCTAGAGCAAGGTTTGAGCATGAAAAAGTTTAGGGCTTAAGATTTGGGTAAAATGTTTTCAAGCATGGTTTTGTTGAATTGGATGATTGAGTATGTTTAAAACATGTTGAATTGAAGCTTGATTGGATCAATTTCATGAAATTGTGATTGGATCATTTTTCCCCAAAATTTTGTGTTGGCCGAATGGTGCCCTAAATCTGTTCTTGGTGATTTTTTATTTTTTGATTCATTGGATGTGTTGGAAATCATTTGGGGGTATTGATTTAATGTTGAATTGAATTTAATTGGATTGAATTTGATTTGGACAAAATAATTCCCCATTGCTGAGACTTTGAGCATGTAATTATAGGTTTGATTTTAATCAAAATGTGTTGGACATGTGATGATGAAAATGAGCATGATTAATTGTATAAATTGATGTTTTAGAAATGTTAATTTGGGTGATTAATCATGATATACACTTTAGATTAATTAAATGTGAAATTGGATTTTTGTGTTTAATTATGTTGGGCATTAAAATTGGATTTCGGCTTTAATGTTGTAAATGGGCTTATTGGGCTTTGTTCAAAGTTGGGTTTAGGCAAAATTGGTTGGATCCAATTGGGCCCAAAACCGCTTCCATAAAGTCCAAATGCGACTTAATGGACCTTTAAAGTTTAATTGGGCCTAAATTGATTTCTAGGCTTATGGGGTAACTCCCGGATTGGATTTTGGTTATTCGGTTTGACCTGAGTTGACCAAAAGTCCACGCCATAAGAAATTAATTAAAAGCCCATTGGACTTTAATTAAATTGACGTTGGAAGTTAATCGGGCTTTGAGACCCGTAACGATTAAATTTGGAATTTAAGTCGTAAAAGTTCATAAATAAAGTGTAGTATTTAATTTGGAATTAAATAGCGAATTAGAATTGAATGCATATTAAATTGGATTTAATGATGTAGTTTAATTTAACTCAAGAATTTGTACTTTGAGTACTTATTCGCAAAACGGGTTTGACTCGAGCAAAATCAAATCGTTATTTGAACATTGGATGATCACTAATTATCAGATTAATTAATTTGATTAGATTGATTGATAACATGGTTGTGTGAATACATGGTTGCGATGCATGAATAATGTATATCGGATGGATATTAGATGAGTGGGATAATTTTAGAAATTGTTGTAATAAAATTGATTTATTAATTGGACCTGCGTGTCCAGCCTTATCACCTCCTTATTCTTTGTATTCTCTTCTCACCTATTCCCCTCAATGTAAATGAGGTTTCTTTAGAAGTGTAGTGTAACGGGTAGAAGTAATACTTGTGCTAGGGGGAGAGAGAAAGGGAGAGATTTAATCTAGGATCAATGTCTAAAGTATCCATCTGCATATCATTATTATTTATTTATACGCGCTTTATTATGTGTTTAGAATGCATGTTTAAGGGTGTATGATGATGAGACCTTAATAAAGATAATAAATTGGTTGCCAATTTGCACTCGTAAAACCCTCGCAAAATATTAAGTGTTTTTCCTTCCATTTAGTGATTCTCACTCAAGATCCAAGACTGGCATTGGCTTGTTGGCCAAAGTCAAGGCCTCCGTCGAGGATGTGTTTGAATCACGAGAGCTTTGTTCCATATCAGTGTCTTGTCCAAGTTGTGTTTTGTTGGCCAAAGTCAAGACCAATTATTGTCCATCGACATTGATTACGAAGTTTTCCATGGTCAATGGGTCCCGCTTAACTGGGATCACTAAGTTTGTTGTGCCAAAGCCAAGGCTTAGTTGATTCTGAGGAAAAAGGTTAGGTAATACATTGGATGTATTGTCATATATAAGATATATGTTTCGAACTTGGATGTCCCCCTACCGGATCTAGGAATTAGATTGGATCCAATCGATCTTTGAGATGTACCTAGTTAATTATCAAACAATTTGTTGGCCAAAGTCAAGATTGTGTGATATTTAACGGGATCCTAGCCCACTAGGAAACACGGTTTCCCAAGTACTCAACAGAGGGTTAGAGGCTCGTCGAAAAATAGTGGGAGGCAAGAATTGAATTTGCAATATTTGTTTAATTACTTTCCATACGCGCTCAATCACAAAATATCATTCGTCAAATAAATTAAATGTTAGTTGGACTAATATTTAAATGTTGTTTTTAATTAATAGTTGGACTATATTCAAACAATTCATTTATAGTTGATTTTATAATTGGATTATAGTAATCAATATAATTGATTTTAATCTATTAAATTATAGTTGATTAAATAGTTGGACTATTGTAATCATTATAATAAATAGTACCTAAATCTTTGATTACATAGTTGGACTATTAGAATCAAGATAAAAATGAAAGATTGACATTTGAAACATAATCCTAGGGAAAATGTATTTAAATGGTTTAATTTTCAAAATTGGGAATAACATTTCAGGATGGCCCTGGAAAATAATAAGTTACTTTATTTGATAAAATAACATATTAGGCCTAAGCCAGGAGTTAAGCAAATAGTAGAGCATGGTCTTTGGAAAATTCATGTGATGATAACTTTAGTGCTTAATCCATTAAGCTTGTCGCATAAGATTCCTTAATTTCTTAATCCGAACTAAGGATTAGATTCTTAAAGTATGATACTGAAATTGAAGGATCTTCGTAAATCTATACTTAGATTTTAGAAGTACTAAATTGCAATAAATAACTCTTGGAGGGTTAATGACTATTCTCAAGGAGACAAAGTCAAAGTTTGCAATTAGGCGAGTAGCGTAGGCGCACCTTTCTTCGATATTCTAGAAGGCTAAAGGCTTCTGGAGTGTTGAAACTGGCAAAGGCAAAATCATTATAATCTTCTGAGAAGATAAATGACATATCCCAAAATGTCTACCTAAATTATGGCAAACGGGATCGCGGAAGCATGACAACCATTTGAACAAAGCAGACATGTGGGAATTGAAGACGAGCAAGGCTCTGACTTCAAATATGTTTGTAATAAATATATTCACTACTAGTATTAAAATTGGATTTTAGATACATAGTGTGATATATATGTATTGATGTTCAGAATCTATTTTGAACAGGATACTAACTTCAATTGAGATTTATCTGGGAATTGAAAACGGGACGAAAGTCGCTGTTTTAACCGTAGATACCTAAGTTTAGGAACTACCTTCGGGTACGTACCTAAATTTGGAATCTTTTATAATGTAACTAGTTTGACTAGAAACATTATCTCTATATCAGTGTTTAACCCGCTGCGGGTGAACCTTTATATTCTAGAACACTAAAGTGTTTTATTATATAAAGATGATATTGAGATAAACACATTAGATGTGAATAACAGCATTTATATTTTGAATATAAATAAATCTCAAATATAGGTCTCATCATATATTTTGGCCCATTAGGCCCAATTAAATAATTAAGGTCCATTAAGCCATAATTGGACTTTATGGATGCGGTTTTAGGCCCAATTGGATCCAACCAAATTTGCCTAAACTCCACTTTGTACAACAAAGCCCAAAAGCCCAATCACAACCTTAAAGGCCCAATTTCCAAAAATAAGCCCAATTAATTAACTTATAAAATTCTAAATTCCATAATTAATTAACCTAAGTGTAATACACAATTAACCACCCAATTAATATTTCTAAAACATCAATTAGCATACTTAATCATGCACTTTAATGACAAATAGTGTCCAACACAATCTATTAAAATCAAACCCATTTTACATGCTTTTGTTCTCGGCAATTATGGGTTTTTCCAATCCGATTCGGTTTCAATCCAATTGAATCCACAATCATCATTTCCAAAATCAATTCAATTCATCCAATGAATTAAAATAAAAAACACAATGAATTTCAAATTCAATTGAATTCGGCCAAGCCACTTTAATTTGGGAAAAATGTTCCAAATCAAAATTCAATCAAATTGAACTTCAAAACAACATTACCCAATTGTTTTAAGTCATCCAATGATCAAACAAACAAAATCACCAAGAAATTTAGGGTTCTTTAATTTCGGCCAACATAAGCAATTTGGGGAAATTTGTTCAAAACACAATTTCAACAAATTGATCCAATCAATCTTAAATTAATCATACTTTAAGCATTCTCATTCATCCAATTTCACAAAATATGCTCAAAATCAAGTTTACCCAAATTTGTCACTTTATGCCAACATAAAAAATTGGGGAAATTTGTTCCAAACATAATTTCTTCAAATTGATCCAATCAATCATTAATTCAACAACATTTAAGCATACTTAATCAATCAATTTAATCAAATCATGCTTCAATTGATTTTACCCAATTTGTCATGCCCAAAATTTAGGGAAAATTGAATCCAATCCAATTTCATGAAATTGATCATACACAACTTCAATTCAACCTCATTCAAGCATACTTCATCAAACAATTCAACCAAATCATGCTTAAATCGAGTTTACCCAATTTTAACCCTAACTTTTTCATGCTTGATCAAAGCTCAAGATACCATTGTTGGTTTCTAATATAGGTCCCAAGAATCATGAAATCAAGCAAGAAAAACGCATGAATACTTCAGGAATAATGGCGGAAACATATACTCACATTGAACGGTTTTCGATGCGAAGAAGGCACAAGTCTTTTCCTCCTCATCAAGGTCACGGCATTGGCCTCCTTGGACTGCTATCATGCTCGGTTTTGGGCTGTCTTCCTCCTTGAAAATTCGGCCATTGAAGACCTCCATGGAAGCTCAAAGCTTCAAGGTTCAAAAGGAATTCCAAGCTCATAAATTTGTTTCCCTATCACCTATGTAAAACCCAAGGTGTGTGCTAGCACTACTCTTCTTCCTTTGCTTCTCACAAATTCGGTCAAACCAGAAAATTTGAGGAAGAAATCGGTTACAAAACCGTGAAGGAGAGGAAGAAGAAAAGAGAGGGAAAAGGGTTTCACGTGAAACCGTGTGGAGAGAAAGAGAGAGATCATAAAAATAAAATAGTATTTTGGTTTATATATTTTCCAAAAATAAATAAACCATTTACCACATTTCATTTCCCAAAAACCAAAAAGTCAAAAAGCAAAACAATAAATGCCTTTCAACTACCACATAAATTACTCAAATCAAATGACAACTTGTCACATCACTGAAAGTGACATTTGATTTGACGCTTGATGTGACTTGCTGTTTTGGCTCGGTTTTTGTCCTTCGTCAAGCTCCAAGATTCGTCGAACGATTCCCGGCTCATGGGTGGACTTCCATATCACCTTTGCATGTCTCGTAAGTGTGCTAGCACTTGTGATTTTATCACAAAATCCCACTCTTGGCTTCCCACTGCTCACGGTTTTAACAGCAAACCAGTAATTTTTTGCCTCATTGGGCGTGAAGAGAGATGAAGAGAATGGAGAGAAGAAGTTGTGTGTGTTGTATTAAAAAATGTGTATCTAATACCAAAATAATTAAAAAGTCAAATACCTATATCAAATAAAGGTAAATAGGCTTTTAATTAATACAACAACTCACATCAACCATCACACTTGAGTGTCAAACACTCAAACATCAACTCACATCAATCAATCAATCAATGATAACATCACTCAAAGTGACATGATTTGACGCTAGATGCGACTAATGATTTGACGCTTGATTTGACTTGCGTGCCGCACTCGAATTCGAAATACGAATGCGCTCGCAAATAATCTCGGGCTCGGGTTCGCTAAATCCCATCTAATATCCATCCGTTGCGTCGTAATTAAATGATTACGCCTAGCGAAATCACTATTCATGTCGCTAATGAATTAATTCTAAATTAATTCGTTCGCCCGAATTAAAATCTAATTTTAATTCCGAGTCGAAATCCAATCTCGTTTAGTATATCGAATATATTAATTTATCGATTAATTCCAAATTAATCATTCTCTCTCTTTAAATGATATTTTATCCCAGATAAAATATCTCAATAATTAATCCAAGATTAATTTTCTCTCTCTTCTAATTAATCCCAGATTAATTTAGAGTGTGAGTCATACGTCATCGGTGAATCTTTGAGAAGCGACCCATGAGATCCCCGAATATTTTGGTAGTAAATTCGGTCGTCGAACTATCCGAACACGTAAGTACCAAGTACTACGTTTTACCGATTTACAAGACAAGGTTGGCTTCTAGCAAAGCGCCATGCCTACCCAATTCTCAGGAAATATCCTTACAGGAATAAAGGATCTATATCAGGCGTAGTATACGTAGTATTTCGTATTTCTGTCCAGTATCGAATGATCACGTGCTAGGCCTGGGGCTGGAATTGTGTCTGCCCCGTACGAAGTACATGTCGGATGTCTGGTAACTAGTCTCTATAATCGGATAAACATGACCTTGTCATTTTATCCCGATGACTGCAGAACTTAAGAGTACTAGTACTGTATCCTACGTGACCATCATCTCCATATGACTGGAGTGACACTTCCGTCTTGACATCACACCCAACACACTACGATTCTCAATATATCTAGCATTGGCGTACACAGAACCTGTTAAAGCATTGGACGACCGTAACCAAAGTATATTGATTGTCGCAAGTGTTAGCGTTGCAAGTCTCAGGTTAAGACCAAATACACCTACCCTGATTTCGGACTTTCCATAGAAACATAGTCACACTACCAATGGAATTCCGAGGGGGTCTATCCAGAGCGAAGCTGTTTCCCGTACCATCGGTGAAACACAACCTCCTATTACACTTGCATGAGTATCCTATACCCAAATATATGAGAACTATATCGTTGTGCCCTCACAACGCGCACAAGTGTAATACTAGTCTTTTACGCATTTATCGATGTCCAATCTCGACAATGCTCTGACTAGGGATATTTAATGATTTATCCTTCGTGGATTGATACTGTCTCATATCATTCTCAATCCAGGAACAAATCATAGGGACCTCTCATCATTTATACATCTAGGTGATGTGATCACAAATGATAAGAGTGCAATCTCCTTTGTCACATAGTTAATTTGTACAACAACACCATGATCTGTACAAATAGTGACGCTATGGGTCATAATTGTCCAACCATCTCCCACTTGGCCTATAGCCAGTCACTCGAGTGTCTTACACCCGAACTATGTACGGTTGGCTCAAATTACTGAGAAAAACTTTCGTCAGCGGATTTGCATGATTATCGTCTAATGCGATTTATTCGATCATCACATCGCCACGATGTATGATCCGAACGAATCAGATGAATATCAAAGTATGTATCTGGATCGTTGATGAGACCATCATTTCTTTAGCATGTGCTGACACCTAGCTCAGCTGCTAACAGAATTATATCTAATCTAATTAGATTTATTATTGACCCAGATGGCTTCTATTGCCGCCTCAGCTGCAGCAATAACCCGCATTTGTTGTTTATTCGGTAACAGTATCTCTCTTGGAAGATATCCAGCTCACTGTTCCGTTATTCAAACTGTATAGTACCGTTTGCGACTTGTAGTCTTTTTATCGGTTTGGAAACTTGCTACAGTGATCCCAGTCACTTCAAGTTCTCCTTCTCCATAGACTAAGACAACATCATTAGTTCTCTAAGAAACTAATGGCTGTTCTTACTTCAATCCAGTGACTATCACTCGAATTGGCCTGTTTGTGAATCCATATGCTCAAAGCGTATGAGACACCAGGTCGCGTATATTTTTCAATGTACGATTTCTATGAGAGTTTTATCGAAAGCTAAGCTTTCGCCGATTGTTAATTATGGGAATATCATTTCCAAGAAATGACATATTATCATTATTTATAGGACAACCACTGTCAGTGCGCTCCCACTAACCCTCTTTTATACACAAGAATCATTTCATTTTGAATTAAATCATAAACCATTATGATTACATCAAAACGATAATTCCAAGAACCTATGCTTGCTTCAATCCAAACATGGATCGAATAACCCGCAAACCTTGTTTGCTGGTTTTGGTGCGACAAAACCGACAGGATGTTGTAAACATCCTCCAAAAGGTTTCCTTTTCAGGAAAGCGATTTTCCCGTTAAGCTGTCATATTTCATACATGCAACATGCAGCTTTAGCAAGCATTATCCAAATGGATTTACCGTGGCAACAAGTAAAAGGTTGAATCGTAATCAACACAATGTTGATAACGATACCTTTCTTCTAAAAGCCTAGCTTTATACGTTGGTATGTTGCCATCCATGTATGTCTTCCTTAAAGACTTATCAAATACCAATAGGCACAATGCCTTGCGGTACATCAACTAGTGTCCAAACTTGTTGATATACATGGAATTCATCTCGGATCATATGGCACTTTGCCATAATAGGGAGTCGATACCTTGTATCACTTCCTCATACGTAGTCAGTTGGTATACCTCAATAAGATAGACATCTTTATGAGGTGAGATCAGAAACACATACCTTAGGTTATTTTATGACTCTCTCCGACATACGCGGTTCTTGTGTATTCGAAGATTATTGGTAATAGTTTCATCCTTGATGAACTATTTATGTTCCATTAAGATTCGGTGCCTTGAATAGTATTACTCCGATTTTCATCGAGTTTTACTATCCTCCCACTGACCACTACATATCGATATTCTTCTTAGGAAAACCCCATGGCGAGCAACAATTACATTGTTCTCTGGTGAGATGTATGAGTACTATATTTATGGTATCCCTAGGATAACCTACAATTGGCACTTATCCAATTTGGGTTTTAGTTTGGTATCATCCAAACATATGCCTAGCATACCCAAATTATCAGGAATAAGAAACCCGGTTTCTTTCCCGTTCATATCTAATATGATATATGTCAAACAGATTTTTATGGAACCTTATTCTAAATAAGTTATGCACTGTCAAAGCTTATCTATTGAAGGAAATGGTAGCTCAGAGCGACTCATGATTAACCTTATCATGTCCAACAAAATTTGGTTACTCTGTTCGGACATACCGTCAAGTTGACGTGTTCCGAGAGGAGTCCTATTCGAAAGAATACTATAATCTTTCAAGTATTTTAGAAACTTATTGCTTAATTATTTTCCATTACGATCTTACCGTGACGGTTCAATACTTTAGCCGATCTGTTTGTCTATTTTCGTGTCGAAACTTAAAAGCTTCTGATTTGTTTTCTTCAAAAGAAACAAATAACCATAACGTGATGCCACATTTGTAAGGTCACAAAATATTCATATCCACCTCTAGCCTAGCTAGACATGGTCCCACTTGCTTCACTATGAACTAGGGCTAACTGATCTGTGGCATTTGCACTTTTACCAAGTAAATGTGTTTTAGGCACTTTGCCCAATAAATTAGATTCGTAGACTTTATTTGAATGGAATCAAATTAGTCCGAGTACCCACTCTTCATAGGTGTGGATATACGATTCTTGTTTGATTGTGTCCCAGACAATAATGCCACAATAAAGTTTCATCTGATCAAATCAGTTTGAGCTATTTGTTTGTCATGTTATACATTTGAGATTTATTTATATTCAAAATATAAATTATGTTATTCACATCTAATCTGTTTATCTCAATATCATCTTTATATAATAAAACACTTTAGTGTTCTAGAATATAAAGGTTCACCCGCAGCTGGTTAAACACTAATATAGAGATAATGTATCTAGTCAAACTAGTTACATTATAACAGTTTCCCAATTTAGGTACACACCAGAAGGTAGTTCCTAAACTTAGGTATCTACGGTTAAAACAGCGACTTTCGTCCCGTTCTTAATTCGCAGATTAAATCTCAATTGAGGTCAGTATCCTGCTCAAATCAGATTCGGAACATCAATATATATTTATGTACCACACTAAGTATCTAAAATCCAATTTTAATACTAGTAGTCAACATAATGTTGACAAACATATTTGAAGTTAGAGCCTTTCTCGTTCTTCAATTCCTTCATGTCTGCTTTGTCCAAACGGTAGCCACACTTATGCGATCCCGTTTGCCATAAGTAGGCAGACATTTTTTTTGATATGTCTTTTATCTTCCTAGAAGATTATAATGATTTTGCATTTGCCAGTTTCAACACTCCAGAAGCCTTTTGCCAAGCCTTGGCCTTCTAGAATATCGAAGTAAGGTGCGCCTTGCACTACTTGCCTAATTGCAAACTTTGACTTTATCTCCTTGAGAATAGTCATTAACTCTCCAAGTGTTTACTATTGCAATATTAGTACTTCTAAAATCTAAGCATAGATTTATGAAGATCCTTCAATTTCAGTATCATACATTACGGATCTAATCCTTAGTTCTGATTCAGAAATTAAGGAGTCTACTGCGACAAGTATAATGGATTAAGCACTTAAGTTATCATCACATAAATCTTCCAAAGATTATGGTCTACTATTTGTTTAACTCCGAGCTTAGGCCTAATATGTTATTTTATCAAATAAAGTAACTTATTATTTTCAGGACCATCCTGAAATTTATTCCCAATTTGAAAATTAAACCATTTAAATACATTTTCCCTAGGATTATGTTTTAAATGTCAATCTTTCAATTTTATCTTGATTCTAATTGTCCAACTATTTAATCAACGATTTTGGAACTATTTATTATAATGATTACAATAGTCCAACTATTTAATCAACTATAATTTAATATATTAAAATCAATTATATTGATTACTATAATCCAATTATAAAATCAACTATAAATGAATAGTTTGAATATAGTCCAACTATTTATTAAAACGACATTTAAATATTAGTCCAACTAACATTTAATTTATTTGACGAATGATATTTGTTTGAGCGCGTATGGCAAGTAATTAAACGAGGATTGCAAATTCAATTCTTGCCTCCCACTATTTTTCGGCGAGCCTCTAACCCTCTGTCGAGTACTCGGGAAACCGTATTTCCTAGTGGGCTAGGATCCCGTTAAATATCACACAATCTTGACTTTGGCCAACAAATTGTATGATAATTAACTAGGTAGATCTCTAATATCGATTGGATCCAATCCAATTCCTAGATCCGGTAGGGGGACATCCAAGTCCGAAACATATATCTTATATATGCCAATACATCCAATATATTACCTAACCTTTTTCCTCTTAATCAACTAAGCCTTGGCTTTGGCACAACAAACTTAGTGATCCCAGTCAAGCGCGACCCATTGACCATGGAAAGCTTCGTAATCAATATCGATGGACAAGAAGTGGTCTTGACTTTGGCCAACAAACCACAACTTGGACAAGACACCGATATGGAACAAAGCCTTCGTGATTCAAACACATCATCGATGGACAAAGGCCTTGACTTTGGCCAACAAGCCAATGCCAGTCTCGGATCTTGAGTGAGAATCACTCAATGGAAGGAAAGACGCTTAATATTTTGCGAGGGTTTTTCGAGTGCAAATTGGCAACCAATTTATTATCTTTGTTAAAGTCTCATCATCATACACCCTTAAACATGCATTCTAAACACATAATAAAACGGGTATAAAAAATAATAATGATATGCGGATGGATATTTTACACATTGATCCTAGATCAAATCTCTCTCTTTCTCTCTCCCGCTAGCACAAATATTTCTTCTACCCGTTACACTACACTTCTAAAGAAACCTCATTTACATTGAGGGGAATAGGTGAGAAGATAATACAAAGAATTGAGAGGTAATAAGGCTGGACACATAGGTCCAATTAATAAATCAAATTTATTACAATTTCCAAAATTGCCCCACCCATCTAATATCCATCCGATATACATTATTCATACATCGCAACCATGTATTTTCACAAGCATGTTATCAATCAATCTAATCAAATTAATTAATCTGAAAATTAGTGATCATCCAATATTCAAACAAGGATTTGATTTTTTCTCGAGTCAAACTCGTTTTGCGAATAAGTACTCAAAGTACGAATTCTCGAATTAAATTAAACTACATAATTAAATCCAATTCAATATGCATTTAATTCTAATTCGCTTATTAAATTCCAAATTAAATACTACACTTTAATAATGAACTTTTACGACTTAAATTCCAAATTTAATCGCAACGGGTCTCAAAGCCCGATTAACGTCCAACGTTAATTTAATTAAAGTCCAATGGGCTTTTAATTAATTTCTTAAGGCGTGGACTTTTGGTCAATTCGGGTCAACCCGAATAACCAAAATCCAATCCGGGAATTACCCTATAAGCCTATAAATCAATCTTAGCCCATTAGGCCCAATTAAACTTTAAAGGTCCATTAAGTCGCATTTGGGCTTTATGGAGGCGGTTTTGGGCCCAATTGGATCCAATCCAATTTTCGTTAACCCAATTTTGTACAACAAAGCCCAACAAGCCCAATAACAACTATAAAATCCCAAATCCAATTTTAGGGCCCAACATAATTAACCACAAAAATCCAATTTCACATTTAATTAATCTAAAGTGTACATCATGATTAATCACCCAAATTAACATTTCTAAAACATCAATTTATATAATTAATCATGCTCATTTTCATCATCACATGTCCAACACATTTTGATTAAAATCAAACCCATAATTACATGCTCAAAGTCTCGGCAATGGTGGGAAATTTATTTCCGATTTGGTTTCAATCCAATTAAATCCACAAACGAGATAAATCAACATTCCCGAATGATTTCCAATTCATCCAATGAACAAAAATAAAAAATTCCAAGACATATAGGGCTCCTAACTTTCGGCCAAGCTAAGTATTTTGCGGAAAAATGTTCCAAACAAATTTTCAACAAATTGATCCAATCAATCATCATATAAAACACATTCAAGCATACTTAATCATCCAATTTTATAATTCATGCTCAAAATCAATTTTACCCAAATTTTAAGCCCTAAATTAATTTCATGCTCAAACCTTGCTCTAGATGCAATTGTTGGTTTCTATTAAGGTCCCAAGATCAATAATAAGCATGAAAACATGTGCGAATAACAACGATGAAGTTGCGGAATACTCACATCGATCGGTTGAGCGACGCTTTGACGAATAAAACTCCAAATTCTGCTCCTTGTGCATTCGGAAGTGGCAGTTCACAGCTCACTATTTTTGCTCGGTTTGGTCCTTCGTCAAGCTCCAAGCTTCGTCGAATGATTCCCGGCTCATGGGTGGACTTCCCTATCTCCTTCGCATGTCTCGTAAGTGTGCTAGCACTTGTGATTTTGCAAAAAAATCCCATTATTGGCTTCCCACTGCTCACGGTTTTAACAGCAAACCAGCAAATCTAATTTCGTTTAATATATCAAATATATTAATTTATCGATTAATTCCAAATTAATCGTTATCTCTCTTTAATTGATATTTTATCCCAAATAAAATATCTCCGCAATTAATCCCAGATTAATTTTCACTCTCTTCTAATTAATCCTAGATTAATTTAGAGTGTGAGTCATACGTCATCGGTGAATCTTTGGGAAGCGACCAATGAGATCCCCGGATATGTTGGCAGTAAATTTGGTCGTCGGACTATCCGAACACGTAAGTACCAAGTACTACGTTTTACCAATTTACAAGACAAGGTTGGCTTCTAGCAAAGCGTCATGCCTACCCAATTCTCCGGAAATATCCTTACAGGAATAAAGGATCTATATCAGGCGTAGTATACATAGTATTGCGTATTTCTGTCCAGTATCGAATGATCACGTGCTATGCCTGGGGCTGGAATTGTGTCTGCCACGTATGAAGCACATGTCGGATGTCTGATAACTAGTCTCTATAATCGGATAAACATGACATTGTCATTTTATCCCGATGACTGCAGTACTTAAGAGTACTAGTACCGTATCCTACGTGACCATCATCTCCATATGACTGGAGTGACACTTCCGTCTTGACATCACACCCAACACACTACGATTCTCAATATACCCAACATTGGCATACACAGAACCTGTTAAAGCCTGGACGACCGTAACCAAAGTATATTGATTGTCGCAAGTGTTAGCGGTGCAAGTCTTAGGTTAAGACCAAATACACCTACCCTGATTTCGGACTTCCATAGACACATAGTCATACTACCAATGGAATTCCGATGGGGTCTATCCAGAGCGAAGCTGTTTCCCGTATCATCGGTGAAACACAACCTCCTATTACACTTGCATGAGTATCCTATACCCAAATATATGAGAACTATGCCGTTGTGCCCTCACAACGCGCACAAGTGTAATATTAGTCTTTTACGCATTTATCGATGTCCAATCTCGACAATGCTCTGACTAGGGATATTTAATGATTTATCCTTCGTGGATTGATACTGTCTCATATCATTCTCAATTTATGAACAAATGATAGGGACCTCTCATCATTTATACATCTAGGTGATCTAATCACAAATGATAAGAGTGCAATCTCCTTTGTCACATAGTTAATTTGTACAACAACACCATGATTTGTACAAATAGTGACGGGTCAAAATTGTCCAACAATTCATACATCACATCCATGTATTCACACAAAGCATGTTATCAAACAATCTAATCCAATTAATTAATCTGAAATTAATGACCATCCAATGTTCAAACAACGATTTGATTTGCACGAGTCCAACTCGTGTAAGAATAAGTGTTCAAAATACGAATTCTTGAATTATTTTAAACTACAATATTAAATCCAATTTAATTTGTATTCAATACTATTTTTTTATTTAATTCCAAATTAAATAATTACACTTTATTAATGAGCATTTGCGACTTAGATTCTAAATCTAATCATTACGGTTCTCAAAGCCCAATTAACATCCAATGTCAATTTAATTAAAGTCCAATGGGCTTTCAATTAATTTATAAGGCATGGACTTTGGCAACCAAAGCCCAATAAAGAATCACCCTTTTGCCAAAATTCAATTTAGGCCCATTAGGCCCAATTAAAATTTTAAAGGTCCATTATATTATATTTGGACTTTATGGATATGGTTTTGGGCCCAATTGGATCCAACCAATTAACCTAAACCAAACTTGGCCCATTAAGCCCAAATACAATTTTTAAGCCCAATTCCAAATTTAGCCCAACTAATTAAATTCCAAATTTCCAAATTTCACAATTTAATTAACTCAAGTGTATTAGCCATAATTAATTATTCAAATTAACATTTCCAAAATACTAATTTAATCAATTAATCATGCTAATCATCATCAACACATGTCCAACATCATTGAATAAAAAATCAATTCATTTCCATGCTTTGAAGCTCACGGAAATTTAGGGATTTTAAATCCGATTTCGATTTTAATCCAATTAAATCCTAAATTAATTTATCCCAAGTCTTTCAACTCATCCTATGATCAAAAAACAAAAAATCACCATGACATTAGGGCTTCTTAAACTCTCGGCCAAGCCTAATATTTTGGGGAAAATCTAATCCAATTCAATTTTCATCAAATTGATCATGCATAACTCTAAGTTATCATCATTCAAGCACACTCAATCAAACAATTTCATCAAAACATGCTCAAATCAATTTTACCCAAATTAAAGTTAAGAACCCATATTCCAATTTCATGTTTAATCATGGCTCTGATACCATTGTTGGGTTTTCTAGGTCAAACCAAGATCATATTAAGCGATGAAAAGTGCGAATACAACAAATTAAAGTTGCGGAAATACTCACTTTGATCGGCTTTTGCGATGCGAAGAACACAAAAATTTTCTTCTCCTTGAAGCTCTCGGCCATGCCTCCATTTGTTCTCCTTGTGTTATCTTCAAGCTCCAAGATTTGATTTGAGATTCCATGCTCATGAATAGGTTTCCCTATCACATTTGTAAGACTCCTTTAGTGTGCTAGCACTTGGAAATTTTGCCATAAAATTTCCCTAAAGCTTCTTGTTGCTCTCGGCAATGGAAGAAAAATGGCGAGGCAAAATGGTTTCAAAAATCGTGAGGTGGAGAGGAGAGAAGATGAAGTGTGTTGGTTGTTTTTTATTTAAAAAATCAATTACCAAATTCAAAAAAGGTACAAGGCATTAAAGCCTTCCAACAACTCACATCACTCACAAAAGTGACATCCATCACATCACTCAAAGTTGATGTGACTTATATCACAATAATGACTAATGATGTGATGCGTGATGTGACTTGTGGGCCCCATTTGATTCAAAATACGAGTGGGCCCGCAAACACTCCCGGGCTCGGGTTCGCTAATTCTGAATTAACGAATTTTCTGTTGCGACGTAATTAAATCAAATTTAATTAAATAATTATGCCTAGCAAAATTACTATTCACATCGCTAACGAATTAATTCTAAATTAACTCGTTTGCCCGAATTAAAATCCAATTTTAATTCCGCGTCGAAATCTAATTTCGTATAATATATCGAATATATTATTTTATTGATTAATTCCAAATTAATCGTTCTCTCTCTTTAAATAATATTGTATCCCAGATAAAATATCTCCGTAATTAATCCTAGATTAATTTTCTCTCTCTATTAATTAATCCCAGATTAATAATGTGCGAGTCATACGTCATCGGTGAATCTTCGGGAAGGGACCCATGACATCCCCAGATATGTTGGCAGTAAATCCGGTCGTCAGACTATCCGAACATGTACGTACCTAGTACTACTTTTTTACCGATTTACAAGACATGGTTAGCTTCTAGCAAAGCACCGTGCCTACCCAATTCTCCAGAAATATTCTTAAAGGAATATGTAATCTGTATCAGGCGTAGTATACATAGTATTGCGTATTGCGATCCAGTATCTGATGTCACGTGCTAGGCCTGGGGCTGGAATTGTGTCTGCCCCGTACGAAGCACATATCGAATCTCTGGTAACTAGTCTCTATAATCGGATAAGCATGACCTAGTCATATTATCCCGATAACTGCAACATATAAGAACACCAGTTTCGTATCCTACGTGACCATCATCTCCATATGACTGAAGTGATACTTCCATCTTGACATCACACCCAATACACTACGATTCTCAATATACCCAGAAGAGGCGTACACAGAACCTGTTAAAGCCCTGGATGACTAAAACCAAAGTATATTGATTTTCGCAAGTATTAGCGATGCAAGTCTCAGGTTAAGACCAAATACACCTACCCTGATTCGGACTTCCATAGACACATAGTCATACTACCAATGAAATTCTGAGGGGTCTATCCAGAGCGAAGCTGTTTCCGTACCATCGGTAAACACAACCTCCTATTACACTTGCATGAGTATACAATACCCAAATATATGAGAACTATGTTGTTATGCTCCCATAACACGCACAAGTGCAATACTAGTCTATTCCACATTATCGATGTCCAATCTCAATAATACTATGACTAGGGATATTTTAATGATTAAACCTTAGTGGATTAATACTGTCTCATATCTTGTTAATCCGGAACTAATCATATGGACTTTTATCTTTTATATATCTCGGTAATCCAATTACAAATGATAAAAGAGTAATTTCCTTTGTCACATAGTTAATTTGTACAACAACACCATGTTTGTACAAATAGTGATGCTATGGGTCATAATTGTCCAACACTTAATGCATATTGTTAATTGGCCATTAATAAGATTGATCTGGTAAATCTAAAATAAACTTGACAAAGGAATTTTAACTTTCAGCCTTAGACTTAATAGCCCATGATCTTCCTTGAGGATAGATAACCCTTTAATAGATTTCCTTACAGGATAGACATATACCTGTCGGGCGGGGGTAGCCATAATTGGAACTTAAACTCAATGAATCCATGTAATTTCGTTGACATAAACATATGGTTCAATTGGGTTAAACTGGGTATTTGCGTCTGACCATCGACATAGGCTTTTGCATAATTTCGTGTTCCAGGTTAGTCAACCGGTTTATTACACAAACATGAAATAACCACTTCATCTTTTAAAAGATATTAGAAATATTCACAGCCCTAGATAGTTTTTAATATTGAATTTTCTTAAACCTACATTCGTGCAATTTTATTTACTTATTTTTAAATTTAAAATATTCACCATTTCAAATCAATCAATCAATCAACCTGTTAGATACTAGTAATCATTTGACCTCATAAAATTAATAGATTAGGTATTAAGTCCTCGTGAGATCGATACTTTTTATACTATTTGAACGTTACGTGCACTTGCGTTGAACGCGTGTGTGTAAGCACCGGTAAATCACATATGTAACTTTATATTATATTTAATATAAAGTTTTCATTAAATAAACGATTATGAGATAATCATTTAATTTAATGTAAATATTAAATTATTTAATATGCCAGTTTTTGAAATAAAGGATTTTTCGATTTTAAAATTCAATTTTTCATGAATGGTAATTACATCGTTTTAATTAGTAACATCATTATGTCATTATGATGACATTTATAAAAAGATTATATGTTACAAAATTGACAAGGGTGGCCGAAATTTAGTAGATGAAAATGCATTAGGGTTTGTTTTATTTTGGCAACCAAAACCCTAAGTATAAAAAGGAAAAATAAATTTTTCTTTAGCTGATTCATTCTTGTAAAACCCTAGCTACCTTTGTCCAAAGTTTTCTATCAAGTGAGTTGAAAGAAAAGAAAAAGAATAATTCTGGTGTGATATTTTTTATCTCTGAAGTGTTTAGAGATTATTTTTATAAGTCAAGCCCACCCTTGTCTTTGTTGGTTGCGAGACATAGCACGAAAGATCATCCGGAGTTGGAACAAAAATCATCATCTTCCTCTTTTTCATATACACACACGGTAGTGAGCAGAAAATATGCTCATTGTCGCATCTTGGTGCTTTATTTTGGGCCTCGGTTTGTTTCGTATTTTCTCCAGAAAATTTTGGGTATACAAAGTGCTGTTTCAAGGGTGTTGTGAGGCTGTTTTGGGGAAAAAAAAAAAAAAAAAACCAGACCTGAAACACAGCTATTGCTCACGTAAATTAGGGGCTATTTTTGGTGAGCTGTGTGGCATTTTGGGTGCAAAAATGGTCCAGATCTGAGTTGCTATTCAGGGGCTGTTCCAGAGTTGAAAAATAATTAAAAACATAAGCATAATATTTGACCATGGGCTGGACAGATTTGACCAAAAAGAGAGAGGATGGAAAAAAAATTCAAAATTGATCCCGGTGTCTAAGTCGTTTCTGTTGCGCGAGGGAATCGGTTCCTACATATCTACCTACATTAACTTTTCTTTTTCAAGCGCATGGAAACACACCCACACGCTTACAATGTCATCATTTCTCGAACATGCCAAGTTCGTCCATTCACATGTCTTATCCACTTTACCTATTCAATGAATTTAACACATTTCTTATTACTATCACTAAACACAACCATTTCCAACAACCAAATATCTTTATAATATTTTATACCATGAATGTTACACTTTCTAAACATGAAAATTATAGATCCAAGGCTTAATACATTCGGGCATAAGCTTAAGTTTCATTCTTCATGTCAATTCTATCAATTCGGGATATAAATCATCCCCATATAGAATTAACCCTATCATATAATTACCAAGTTACAAAAAAAATGTCATCCTCTTCCTCACCCTTGAACTCGTCCCACGCATGAATTTTCCTCCAAATAAGGAATTCAACAAATACCCACAACAATTCATGGCTCAACATTGTACATAATGATTTCAACACTCTAATATGATGCATATTAAATTTTGTTTTTTCCCCTATAGTATTGGCCATAGCTATTCATTTAGGGTTTATACATTGTTTGCCATCTTAAGGTTAATCTCATGTCATACTCATGCCGTAAATGTCAAAATCATTATTCTAAGTCTAATCTTGCCAATTTCATCCATTAGAGCTTAATCTAAGCATAGCTTTCAAATAAAAAGGCATAAAAGAATGCTTGATGAATTCGAAAATAAGGAAGAGGGGTGAGTTATGAACTTACCTTGCTTGACTTTACTTGAGAAAGAGCTCCTAATCCATGGGTGTTGGTGTGAAGAAGAGATGAGAAAGGAAAAAAAATATTTCTTGTGTTAAGAAACCAAAATCGTGAGTCATGAGAGAGGGATAATGAATCGTGATCTTTTTATAGCATAAAGGAAAGATTTTTTAACAAATAAGATAATAATTTAATTAAACACATGCTTAAATTTCTAGTACATTCACGAAGTTACTATTCATCCCATAAATTAATGTATTTTTGATCTTGTTTCGGTAAAAATTTAGAAAAATATTCAACATGAAGGTTGTAGATCTCGGTCAAAAATATTTTTCTAAATATTCAACATGAAAAATATTTCCGACCATACAAAGATCACTGAAAATGGATGCCAGTAGAAAAAATTAGAGCCAAAATATTAAAGTTATCGGTAACTCGGTGAAATCTTACCGTACTGCAAAACTGAAAAATGTTATTCCGTAATCCCAGAATAATTTACACAAGTAATGTACATGTTAATAATATACTTAAGCACTAAAATTTGTTACACAAAGAAATATATGATTACATCATGTTGGTCGGGGTAATACATATAGATTTTAGAGACAAATTTTTTTAAAAACTATTAAATATTCATCAAGAAAATAAAAAAGCTGCAGACGGTGGAAAATACATAATAAAATGAATGAGGATGTTAAGAGAATTGAAATTAAAATAGAAGGAAAATTGTTTTTTCTCCTCCCATACAATCCCCTTCCCCTTGTCTTCTTACAAAATGACACTATTATCCTTAATTTTTTAAATAAATTACTTTTTTAGTTAATTATTTAATTTCCTTATTTTATTTAATAATTTAATTATTTAATTATTTAATAATTTATTTTACTTTTTGCTTTATTTTTTTTTTATTTTTTATACCATTTATTTTTTATTTATATTTATATTCTTTTCTCTGTTTACTTATTTAATAAATCTTATATATATATATATATATATTTATTTCTTTATTTTGTATTTCTTTATTTATATAATTTTATTTTGATTTTTTATTAAATTATTTAACACTACTTATGTATAATAGAAAATGTTCTCTTTTATGTGAGTAATAATTTTTCATTTGTGACTAAAATGATTATATGTATTGTTGACGGCTGATTTTGGTCTCAGGGCAATATTGAAATATTTCTCCCGAGACAATCATCCCTCAATAGTGAATTTGTTTTGTTTATGGGAAACCAAAAGCAAATTTTGGCAAAAGATAGATAAATACACCAATCAACAAAGAGTTTAACGTGGTTCGGCGGATCAGATCCAACCTACATCCACGGGCACAGAACAGACGATGTTTTTATTACTGAGATATGCTTTTCTGCTCTGTTTTTGTGTTTACAAGTTTGATGGTAATGATTCTGATCCTTGTTCTCTTCTCAACTCTCATTGCTCTCAATAATCTCAATGATCTCTCAACTTTCAACTTGTTACCCCCCTTTACAAGCACGCTTTCCCCTCCTATTTATAATAGCAAAGAAACAGTTTTCCTTTTCCCATAAGGATTCCTAGTTGAAACTACGTTCGCTTCCTATATCCTATTAGGACACTAACTTATTCACTTCCCATATCCTATTAGGATACTGACTTATCAACCTTTTCACATGAAAGTAGGATAACTTATCTTCTTATCCGTAAAAATAGGATGTCTTATCTTCTGAAGCTTATCGCCACGTCCTCGGTCTTCATGAGGTCGGTCAATGGTCTTTTGAACTGGGAATGCTGCTGTCGATCTGATAATGCCCGGTCATCCGATCTTTAAGTTGTCGGTCACTGATCACCAAGTGCTCGGCCCCTTACCGTTGGCGTATGAAATATCGAATGGTCGGGTCGACATTAGTGGTCTCGATCAAGAAGGGAGTTACCATTTTACCCATGTCGTACTGCTTAAATATCATAATGCTTAAAAAACACCATCAACATCTACCCCATAGTTCTCGGTAACAATGAGTTTGCGAGTTGATGCCGGGAACTATAAAAAAAGATGGTGTGCCGATGAATCTGTCGGTGGTCACTCCAGGAACCGCAGAGAAAAACACATTGGCTGCAAATCTGGTCCTTCCAGCCACCTTCATATGCTCAGTCAACGAGGATCCCGATATCTACCCATAGAGAAAATGCTTTGCCCTTATGCTGATGACGATCGACTCGGTGGGACATAACTTGACCCCGAGCTGAGAAGAACATTTGGCTCTGGGGGAATGTCAACTCCCCAGACCAATAGAGGGCCGACCATGGGGGAGATGCTCCGATCCCATGCCGATGATAAGTCTCTCGGTGGGACGTATCCCGAACCTAAGCTGAAGAAAGACTTGGCTCTGGGGGAATGTTACATCCCCAGTTCAAAGAAGCCGACTCGGTGGGACGTAACCCGACCCCGAGCTAAAGGAAAGACTTGGCTTTGGGGGAATGTTACATCCCCAGTCCAAAGAGACAGACTCGGTGGGACGTAAGCCGACCTCGAGCTGAGAGAAACACTTGGCACTGGGGGAAATGTTACGTCCCCAGTCCAAAAGATAGACTCGATGGGACGTAACACGACCCCGAGGTGAGAGGAATACTTGGTACTGGGGAAATGTTACGTCCCCAGACCAAAGAGCTGACTCGGTGGGACATAACCCGACCCCGAGCTGATAGAAACACTTGGCTCTGGGGGAATATTACGTCCCCAGACCAAAAATCTGACTCGGTGGGCCATAACCCGACCCCGAACTGATAGAAACACTTGGCTCTGGGGGAATGTTACATCCCTAGTCCAAAAGACATACTCGGTGGGACGTAACCCGACCCCGATGTGAGAGGAATACTTGGTACTGGGGGAATGTTACGTCCCCAGACCAAAAAGCTAACTCGGTGGGACATAACCCGACCCCGAGCTGATAGAAAAACTTGGCTCTGGGGGAATGTTACGTCCACAGACCAAAAAGCTGACTCGGTGGGCCATAACCCGACCCCGAGCTGATAGAAACACTTGGCTCTGGAGGAATGTTACGTCCCTAGACCAAAAAGCTGACTCGGTGGGCCATAACCCGACCCCAAGCTGATAGAAACACTTGGCTCTGGGGGAATGTTACGTCCCCAGTCCAAAGAACTGACTCGTTGGGCCATAACCCTACCCCAAGCTGATAGAAACACTTGGCTCTGGGGGAATGTTACGTCCCCAGTCCAAAGAACTGACTCGGTGGGACATAACCTGACCCCGAGCTCAGAGAAACACTTGGCTCTGGGGGAATGTTACGTCCCCAGACCAAAAACCTGACTCGGTGGGACATAACCCGACCCCGAGTTGATAGAACCATTTGGCTCTGAGGGAATGTTACGTCCCCAGTCCAAATAGACAAAATCGGTGGGACGTAACCCGACCCCGAGCTGAGAGAAACCAAGTGGCCTCGATGGAACGAAATCCAGCCCCGAGCCGAATAACCAAGCGGCCTCGACGGAACGAAATCCAGCCCCGAGCCGAATAAAAAAGTGGCCTTGGCGGAACGAAATCAAACCCTGAGCCGAATAAACAAGTGGCCTCGGCGGAACGAAATCCAGCCCCGAGCCGAATAAACAAATGGCCTCGGCGGAACGAAATCCAGCCCCGAGCCGAAACAAACATCGATCTCGGCGGTACAAGAGCAGACCCGAGCCAGAAAGAAACATCGGTCTCGGCGGTATAAGAGCAGACCCGAACCGGGAAGAAACATCAGTCTCGGTGGTACAAGAGCAGACCCGAGCCAGAAAAAGACATCGGTCTCGGCGGTACAAGAGCAGACCCGAGCCGGAAAGAAACATCGGTCTCAGCGGTACAAGAGCATACCCGAGCCGGTAAGAGACATCGGTCTCGGTGGTACAAGAGTAGACCCGAGCCGGAAAGAAACAGCGGTCTCGGCGGTACAAGAGCAGACCCGAGCCGTAAAATATATATCAACAAACGGACTCGATGGTACAAGAGCATACCCGAGTCGTAAAACAAATATCAAAACCATTGTGTGGGCCATAACAGACAAGCATAATCAAATGTCAGCCTAAGACAGAAGAGGTCTTACTCACATTTTTGGGATCCGTTGCCTTTCTTGCAACTCTACAAGGGTCACTACAAGCAAGGCTCTTCTTAATACATCCTCTCTGCATCTCAGCATTCCACGCATCTGACCGGATGACTTCCGCTATCAACTTTGGTCGACCTCAAAAACCGAATGGTCTATGTACACACTGAGATAACCTTTTTTCACCAAGTCTTCCACCTGCTCCTGCAGGTCTCTGCACCAATTCGTGGCATGTCCCATTATGTTATGGTTGATACAGTAAGCCCTATTATTTCCCTCCTCAATCGGGAACCTCCTCAAATTAGGCTCGGCCAACAGACCTTTATCATGGAGTTCACGAACTATCTAGGCCATAGGTTTGTTCAGGGGGTGTATATTGTCCTCCCCGCGACACGGTTGACTTGGACATATGACTTTATCTTTTGAACATGACTATTCGGAGGTGTCGGTCTGAGTTTCTTATGCTCCGGGACTGGTCTCCTCAAATTTCTGATCGAATCTCACTGATTGTCTGACCTGAGTATCTTAGCCTTTCGGGTGTCTACTCCCCGGACAATCTTTTTCTCCTCCTCTATTAAGAAAAACTTCCTGGCCAACTCCAGGGCAGTGGCATAATCTGATACGTCTTGAATCCTCAAGTGAGTCCACAACTTCCCGACCTTCAGACCTCCCCTGAGACTTTCTAGCACTTCCGATGACTCGTACGCTCCGACCTCGAGCACTAAATTATGGTATCTTTCAATAAAATTCCTCATGGGCTCATCATCCCTCTGCTTCATCAGTCTCAATTCTCCCACCATTTTCTTTGGGACGCAGGCCCCTTTGAAGTGCCGGCCAAATGACTTCCTCAGTTGCGCGAAGCTTCCGATGCTCCCTGGGGCTAGACTTCTGAACCACAGAATGGCAGAACCTCCCAAGGTTAGGGGGAAAACTTTGCAAATGGCATCCCCTACTACTCATTGGACCTCCATTAATAGGATAAAACTCTCAATATGGGATTTTGGATCAGTATGGCATTTGTAGGGCGTCATGGACGGCATGTTGAATCGTCTTGGGAATTTCACCGACCTTATTTCTTCTGTGAAAGGAGATTCAACCTCGCCATCCCGAGCATCTCCCGTGTCAGTTTTGATGTTCACTTCCCACTTGGCCATTTATTTTCTTAACCAAGATTCAATATTGCCATCTGTGTTACCGTGCCGTCTCCTGCGGCCTTTTTCGCATCTGTCACCCCGGGTGCGGCGTTCCTCATGGCTTGAAATTTCCCGTTCAGTTTCACCATCCTTCATATCTCCCCTTCTGGTGTCGCGGGGGCCATCATAGGAAGAATCTGGCGACTTTCTCCCCTCTTCTTCTTCCCACTTATCCTCCGTTTGTAAATCTTTTTCTACCACTACGGACCTCATCCCGTATGGACCCTTCCTTCTCGGTTCATCGTTATCACTCACATCTGCGACCCTTTTCCTTCCGCTATTTCGCCTCTGCTCCGACTGGCTCTGGCTTCAAGCTTCTCATTATTCGTTTCTTCCATCCTCTTCAGTCTGTTCATCATGGACTTCAACAGGTTTTGATTTTCCTCCCTTTATTTCTTCATATTTTCCTTTATTTTCTCCATCCATTCTACTGTTGAACTCCCCAACGACTGGCGATTTCCACATTCTGCCATCCTCTTAATACGCGAGCTAGTTTTTGTTGGAGTTCCCCACAGACGGTGCCAACTGTTGACGGCTGATTTTGGTCTCAGGGCAATATTGGAATATTTCTCCCGAGACAATCCTCCCTCAATAGTGAATTTGTTTTGTTTATGGGAAACCAAAAGCAAATTTTGGCAAAATATAGATAAATACACCAATCAAAAAAGAGATTTAACGTGGTTCGGCGGATCAAATCCAACCTACATCCACGGGCACAGAACAGACGATGTTTTTATTACTGAGATATATTTCTCTTCTCTATTTTTGTGTTTACAAGTCTGATGGTAATGATTCTGATCCTTGTTCTCTTCTCAACTCTCAATGCTCTCAATAATCTCAATGATCTCTCAACTTTCAACTTGTTACCCCCCTTTACAAGCACGCTTTCCCCTCCTATTTATAATAGCAAAGAAACAGTTTTCCTTTTCCCATAACGATTCCTAGTTGAAACTACCTTTGCTTCCCATATCCTATTAGGACACTGACTCATTCACTTCCCATATCCTATTAGGATACTGACTTATCAACCTTTTCACATGAAAGTAGGATAACTTATCTTCTTATCCGTAAAAATAGGATGTCTTATCTTCTAGAGCATATATCGCCATGTCATCGGTCTTCATGAGGTCGGTCAATGGTCTTTTGAACTAAGAATGTTGATGTCGATCTAATAATGCCCGGTCATTCGCTCTTTAAGTGGTCGGTCACTGATCACCAAGTGCTAGGCCCCTTACCGTTGGCGTATGCAACATCGAATGGTCGGGTCGACATTAGTGGTCTCGATCAAGAAGGGAGTTACCCTTTTACCCATGTCGTACTGCTTAAATATCATAGTGCTTAAAAAACACCATCAACATGTATAGCTTACGAACAACTACTTTTTTCAAATAAAAAGTCTATAAGACCAATCTTATTTAAGTCATGTTTAGGAAAAATACTAAAAACAATACACAAAAATATTTAAGAACACAAATTTTAATTTATATTTCCTCCATAATCTCCTTCTGGTGCACTTTGTGATATATACATTACTTCGTACTACAATATGATAAATAAAGTAGAAAAAGATAAATATAATAATTAAAAGATATAAAGAATATTAAATAAATAAAGTAAAAAAAATATTAAAAAATATTCATTAAATGAATTTATTTAATAAGATAAAAATAATAAATAAATAAATAAATAAACCAATATATATATATATATATATGATTTTGTAAGGAATGGGGTATTGTAATTTTCTTGAAGTAAAATTAAGAAAACAACTTTCAAAATTCATTGTAAAACCAAAACATAAAGGGAATTAACACAAAAATTAAATTCCATATTCAATCCTTCTGTTGGCGGTATTTTCAGGCCCTATGATATTTAAGCAGCACGGCAGGGGTAAAAAGGCAATTCCCTTCTTGATCAAGATCCTTAATACCGACCCGACCACTAAAAGCCAACAGTAAGGGGCCGAGCACTTTATGATCTGTAACCGACCACTCCAGACCGGATGGTCGAGCATTATCAGATCGATAGCAGCATTCTCAGTTCAAAAGACCATTGTGACCGACCTCATGAAGACCGAGAATATGGCGAGATATGCTCCAGAAGATAAGACATCCTATTTTTATGGATAAGAAGATAAGGTATCCTACTTTCATTGGAAAAATTGATAAGTCAGTGTCCTAATAGGATAAAGGAAGAGAAGGTAGTTTCGACTAAGAATTCTTATGGGAAAAGAAAAACTGTTTCTTTGCTATTATAAATAGGAGGGGAAAGCGTGCTTGAAAGGGAGAGTTAATAAGAGAACAACAGATAATTAGACTTGTAAACACAAAACAGATCAGAGAAACATATTTCGGTAATAAAACATCGTCCGTTCTGTGCCCATGGATGTAGGTTGGATCTGATCCGCCGAACCACGTTAAATCTCTTTGTTGATTGGTGAATTTACTTATCTTTTTCCAAATTTGCCTTTGGTTTCCCATAAACAAAACAAATTCACAGTTGGAGGAGGATTATCTCGGGAGTAAAAAAAAAAACCCTTATTACCCCTGAGACCAAAATCAGTCGTCAACAGTTGGCGCCATCTGTGAGGAGTCAACGAAAAGCAGCTCGCGTGGTAAGCAATGGCAGGAGGTGGAAATCAACGGTCGTTAGGGAGTTCAACAGCATAATGGATGGAGAAGATGGAGGAAAATATTAGGAAAGATAGGGAGGAAAATCAAATCCTTTTGAAATCCATGATGAACAGACTGGAGAGGATAGAAGAGACGAATAATGAGAGACTTGAAGCCGGAACCAGTTGGAGGAGAGGCGAAATAGCGGAAGGAAAAATGGTTGCAGATGTGAGTGATGACGATGAACCTAGGAGGAAGGGTCCCTACGGGATGAGGTCCGTAGTGGTAGAAAAAGATTTACAAACGAAGGATATGTGGGAAGAAGAAGAAGGGAGACAGTCACCAGATTCTTCCTATGATAGCCCCTGCGACACCAAAATGGGAGATAGGAAGGATGGTGAAACTGGAAGGGAAATCTCAACTCATGA
This sequence comes from Zanthoxylum bungeanum, assembly GCA_019454045.1. Lineage (NCBI taxonomy): Eukaryota > Viridiplantae > Streptophyta > Magnoliopsida > Sapindales > Rutaceae > Zanthoxylum > Zanthoxylum bungeanum. Next base: position 305,297 of record SKCR01029779.1, read on the forward strand.
GGAACGCCGCACCCGGGGTGACAGACGCGAAGAAGGCCGCGGGAGGCGGCATGGTAACACAGTTGGCAATATAAGATCTTGGTTAAGAAAAGAAATGGCCAAGTGGGGAGTGAACCTCGAAACTGACTCGGGAGATGCTCAGGACGACAAGGTTGAATCTCCCTTCACATAAGAAATAAGGTCAGTAAAGTTCCCATGACGATTCAACATGTCGTCCATGACACCCTACAAAGGCCATACTGATCCAAAATCCCATATTGAGGGTTTTGTCCTATTGAGGGAGGTCCAATGAGTGGTAGGGGATGCCATTTGCAAAGTATTCCCCCTAAACTTAGGTGGGTCTGCCATTCTATGGTTCAGAAGACTAGCCCCATGGAGCATCAGTAGCTTCACGCAACTCAGGAAGTCTTTTGTTCGACACTTCAAAGGGGTCTGCGTCCCAAAAAAGATAATTGGGGAATTGAGGCTCATGAAGCATGGGGACGATGAGCCCCTGAAGGCTTTCATTGAAAAGTACCATAACATGGTGCTCGAAGTCGGGGATATGAGTCGCTCGAAGCCCTGGAAAGTTTGAAGGGGGCCTTAAAGATTGGAAAGTTGTGGACTCACCTGAGGATCTAAGGTACACCGGGTTATGCCACCGTTTTGGAAACAGACTGGAAGTTTGTTTTTTCGGAAGATGATGAGAGAATAACCCGGAGGGGGATAGCTATCATGGAGAGGACGATGAGGGCAGAAGCTCCTCGCAGGCCAGATAGGGAGCATGTGAGCTTTTCGTAGTAGAGTCAAACCCCCGAAGCTGCAGCAGAACTACCCTATGACTTGTATTAATGATGGATATTTCGAGATGGTAATCGCGGGGAAAGAGTGCCCCCGTAAGATGGCCGGCCTGGCCAGTTGGGGAAATACGGCTGCAGGGAATGTGTTCCCGTACGTTTTATCTGACCAACGGATCTGTGAGAAACATAGCACAAGGAGGGATTATGCCCTTGTGGCGTTTGCTTGCTCCAGTGTTACCGAACATAAAGAGGAGTATGCCCTTAATATTTCGGACGCTCTTTGATCCCTACCTATTTGGTCATTCGGATCCGTGAGAAGCATATCACGAGGAGGGATTATGCCCTCGTGGCGTTTGCATGCTCCAGTGTTACCGAACATAAGGAGGAGCATGCCCTTAATGTTTCGGACACTCTTTGATCCCTACCTAATTGGTCATTCGGATCCGTGAGAAGCATAACATAAGGATGGATTATGCCTTCGTGGCATTTGCTTGCTCCAGTGTTACCGAACATAATGAGTAGCATGCCCTTAATGTTTCAGACACTATTTGATCCCTACCTATTGTTGGAATGTATGCCCTAGAGCTACATGTGATGTAAACAGTTTTATATTCTTTGAAATAAAACAATGCATTATTCATTTATCAAATTGTTTGTTTAATTTTCGCATGTTATATATCATCTTAAATACCCTAGATTGCTTATATACCTTCAGACTTAGTGTATGAGTGTCATACACAAGATGATTTAAATATGAAGTTAGTAATCTTAAATAGTCCATAAAGAGCAAAAAAAGCGGGTACTTTGTTTGTGGTTTATCTATAGCTGCGGTCCATTCTATATTTGTATGGCTATCTTGATCCGGATCGTCCATGTAGAGACATGAGAATGGAGGCACCTTGTATGATACGATCATATAGGACTGGACCTAGATGAAAATGACATTCTTATAATATCCGTTAAACTAAGAAAGTCATTTCGATCTACTAGATGGTCATATATAGATTGATCTTAATCCTGAGTGTACTATGAACTCATGCTTGGCAGGCTATGTCCTTTGATTTACAAAGGTGAGGTTGGTGTAGCAGTCCCGACCAATAGCTACGTACTTTGGGGACACAGTTTGTTTTGTAGCTGGAAACGTTTTGCATAGACATAGAGTTCACTCCTTCTTGCGAGAAGTAGATGAGAATCTTTCTTAAGGGTTGATTCGGTACTTGAACGATTTGAGCGCTCAAGTCTCTCTATTACGAATAGAAAGATTAAAATTCATAATAGTTATGAATAAATCGTTCATTAGAGAATCAATGGTACTTAAGGTAAAAATAATTATAGGGGTATAATGGACATTATGACTCGGCTCTAATTACTAGATACTCGTGAAGGGTCAATTCGTATGTAAGTACTATATCGATGGACAACGACTTAGTTCGGCTTAATATATCATCTGCGGAAACGAGATTTCAACTTCGGGTTTTTAGTGGAATAACCCAGAGTTAATAATTGAGAATATTTAATTAAGAGCTTAATTAATATTTCGAGATTATTGGAGCTCGGAACCGTAGGTCCATTTGGTCCCCGTGCTAGCTCGATTTACTATAACAGATTTAGTATAATTGGATAGTCCAATTACATACTCACAAAGGTATAAATATTATTAATATGATTAATAATATTATTTTTCAATTAAATTATATATATATAATTTAATGAAGGCTAATATTGGAATTCCAAATTTGGGTTTTAGAAACTTTTGAATTAAATTTGGAAGTTACACCTTTATGAAAGTTGGTAACTCTTTAATTTTGTAACATATATTTCAATTATGGAATTGAATACTTAATGCTACAAAATTAATCAATTAGTCCTAGTAGTGGCCGAATTCCTCAAGCATAAAGGGAATGGATTTATTTATTTTTGAAACAAATAAAATCCTTGGCATTAATTTGGAAATTATGATTTTCAAATTTTTTAATTGCTTATTTAATTTTGTAACATCCTTTCAATAATGGTAATTGAATATTTGATGTTACAAAAAAAATTGAAATAAACCCTAGCTTGGCCGATTCTTTCTTATTAGGGAGGGGAGTGGTTGATTTGTTTTAGGAAACAAATTACCCTAAGTATAAAAAGAAAAATATAATTTTTCTTTGGGAGAACTATCATTCTAAAAACCCTAGCCACCTTCTTCTTCTTCTCCATTCTCTCAAAAGTTGAGAAACAATATTGAAGAACAAGAATAAGAAAAATATTATTAGTGTGTGATTAAATCTCTAAAATGTTTAGGGATTTGTTTGTGTGTGTAGCCCACACTACTTTCCGTTGGTAACGAGATATAGCTCGGAAGACCTTGTGGTGATGAACAAATCATCTTCTCCTTCACTCTTATAAGTCACGGCATTGAGGAACAATAATACCTCTTTGCCGCACTTCACTTGTTACAATCGAGGCTCGATTTATTTTGTTTTAATTTGGGTTTTTTTTTTTGGAAACACCTTGGGGACCTTTTGGGACTGAGTTAGGATTGTTTTTTAGTGGAAAAATCAAACCTATATCACCCTTGCAGTTCACGCAATTCAGTGGGTGATTTGTATGCAGTTCGGTTGTGTAACTGGTCCAAAACAGTCCATTATTTCACTGCAGTTCAGGGGCTGTTCGGGGACTGTTTTGGGTGTATTCTGGGGCTGAGATCTTGTCTGAAACAGAAGCAAAAATTCAGTATATGTGCTGGTTCCATTCGGCTTTAAGGAAGGGAAAGAAGAAAAATTTCAAGGTCGATCCGTGTGCCTAATCGCTTCCGCTGCACGAGGAAATCATTTTCTACAATTGGAATCTAGAGCGAGGTTGAAAAGTGTTCTAATCCTTTTATTTTTCATTTAAAGTTTCTGTTTTTATTATATTTATATGAGTTATAAATATTATATGCATGTTTAGATGAGTGGGCACATTGTGATATTCATATGATGAATGTTTTTGTTATTTCATATGATGAATAGATTTTGCATTGGCCGTAAATTTTTCCGGCTCTTATTTTTGTAGTTGGTTTTATTTTTGGGAGGTAAGGCCATAAGGCCATTGTTTACATTTGTTGTAATTTTATTTTTCAATGTAAAATTTCAATCTTTGTAATTTGGAGCACTGAAGTCGCAAAAGGAGCCAACACCACTTTAGAGCGGGATTTGAAGACCAAGGAATACCTTGGTAAATATTTTGTACTAATTAGATTAGTATAGGAAAAATAAGAGCCCGGTCAATGTAAAATATTTTTTTTGTTATATGTATTTTTATTTCGAATTGTTTGAATAACATGTCAAATGGCTTAGGGTGCCCACTCTTGCATTTTACATGCCATAACATGTCATAGATGCATTATCATTATACACATAAAATATGTTTTTATGTAATTTAAAATGTTTAAATTATAATATGATATGCATAGAAATCAATTAATTGGATTATTTGGATTTATGGTTTAAAATTTGAATTCTAATATATTGGGCTTAATTGGTGCATAATAAATTCCATTGGTATATAGGATGGAAACCCGAATATAAATTCCATAGTCGAATCTGAATGGACGGTAATATGGTCTGCACTCGGGATACAATTCCACGTACCATTGGATTTTATAACGCACTAAGATTTATTAAAATGTTTAATTAAAATTTTGACCTTTTAGAATTCCATAATTTTTAAACTTATTAGTGTCTAGTATTTTAAGAGTTAAAATATAATAGCTCACCAATACAACTCTAATTAAATTAGTTTAATTGAGTAAAACTATTAGTAGAGACTAATGAAATGTTAGTGATACAATTTTAATAGTTAAAATTGATTAGCTCACTTATGACAAACTAGTGTAAATAAAAATTATGATTTAGCCGCCATAACTTTATCCACACTAGTTAAAATAAAATATTAGATATTTTAGATAGAAACCTTAATATTTAAAATAGTGAGTGGGAGAGGGATATACGACAGTATATCCCGTGATCTCCGTTGTTAGTCCAAAAACGTGAGATTCAAAAGGCGCCTCGAGACAGCTTTATTTTCGTCCCCCTACGGATGGTGTCCATTTTGGGTCAATATCAAGTTTGGGTTCCGAGAGGATATGGATTCTAGATGTATCTTATGAACAGACCTACCCTACGCTGGCACTTCACTCGTTAAGTCCAACAATCCCGAAACGACGGGTTACACTCACAAAGGAATAATTAACTGTTAATAAAATTTCTTGATCGAATAAAACGGTAGTTGTTTAATATAGGAATAAGAGTTATTCCCGCATATATTGAATTGATTGAGATTGTCTCGATCTATCATGCGAGTACTTGACCTACCCTACGGCGGCATAGTAATTCTTTTAGGTTTCTAATTCATTATTCATGGTTCATGCATCATGTTTAATTCTATGCTAAAATTATTTGATGATTTTAATATGCGATGAATGAATGTTAAATGCATGTTTATTTTATATTTCAGCCATGGTTTCTCCAATTATTTCCATACTCTTAAACGAAAAACTAACGAGAGAAAACTATGTTAAGTGGAAAAGTAACATTAACGCTATCCTGGTCTGTGAAGACCTAATATTTTTCTTGACGGAGGAACGTCCTCCCGAGCCGGCCAGAAATGATGGCCAAGCTGTGCGCGATACCTACCAGAAATGGGTCGCAGCAAATGAGAAAGCCCGTTCTTACTTGCTAGTAGGGATGTCTGAGGTTCTTGCTGTAAAGCATGAGCCTATGGCTCTAGCATCTCAGATGATGGAGTCATTGCAGGGCATGTTTGGGCAGCCTTCGGAGCGTCAATGCCATGAGGCCATGGTCTCAGCGATGACCACTAGGATGAAGGATGGACATCAGTCCAAGAGCACCTCTTGAGGATGATGACCTATCTCAACACTGCTGAAACCCATAGAGCTCGTATTGACGAGCGTAGCCAGGTGACCATGATTATGGAAACTCTTCCGAAGAGTTTCCTGCAGTTTAAAAGCAACTATGTTTTGAACAAGTTATCTTTTACTTTGACCCAACTGCTTAATGAGCTCACCCATTACGAGTCCATGCTTGTGGATCCTTGTAAGTCCAGTGCAGAGGCAAATGTTGCCGAGTCTTCTAAATCTGCAAAGAAGAAGAAGAAAAGCACTGGAAAGGCTAAGGGAAAGCCCATGAAGAAGAAGAACAAGAAAGGCTCCAAGGATGCCAAGCCCAAAGGAAAATGTTTCCACTGCAACAAAAATGGGCATTGGAAAAGGAACTGTCATAAATACCTTGCTGAGCTAAAGGAGAAAAAAGAAACAGGTAAATATGATTTACTCGTTATTGAATCTCTATTATTGGAGGATGATAAATCCGCTTGGATTGTTGATTCTGGAGCCACTAACCATGTTTGTTCTTCTTTGCAGCTACTTGATTCATGGAGGGACCTTGCTGAAGGTGATTACACCATGAGGGTCGGGATAGGGGATGCCGTTTCAGCAAGAGCCGTGGGAGTTTCCAGTTTAAATTTTATTGATAATATTTATTTAAATTTGAACAATGTGTTATTCATTCCTGGTTTTCGCAGGAATTTGATTTCTGTTTCTAAACTTTTGGATGATGGTTATTCAGTTTCTTTTAATAGAAATTTAGTTATTATTGGTAGAAATGGATTAACTATATGCACAGGAAACTCAGAAAATAACTTGTATGTGTTAAGACCATTAACACATAGGTCACTGCTCAACGTTGAAATGTTTAAGGTTGAGAAACCTAAAACTAAATGGCCAAATATTTCTCATGATGACACATATCTTTGGCATCTTAGACTTGGTCACTTCAACCTTGACCGGATAAATAGATTGGTAAAGAACGGAGCCTTAAACCAGTTAAAGCTCGGGACTCTACCAGTTTGTGAATCCTGTTTAGAAGGTAAAATGACCAAGAGACCTTTTACTGGAAAACGTATAAGAGCTAATCAACCTCTTGAGCTAATACATTCGGACGTTTGCGGACCGATGAATGTAAAAGCCCGAGGTGGTTATGAATACTTCGTCACATTCATTGATGATTATTCAAGATATGAGTATGTCTACCTAATGCATCACAAATCAGATACCTTTAAAAAGTTCAAGGAGTATCGTGCTGAGGTTGAGAACCAATTAGGTAAGACAATCAAAACTCTGCGATCAGATCGTGGAGGGGAATACCTCGACAGAGACTTCGAGGAATTCTTAGTTGAGCATGGGATAGTATCCCAGCTCACACCACCTGGAACACCACAGCAAAATGGTGTTGCAGAAAGGAGAAATCGAACCCTACTAGACATGATGAGATATATGTTTAGTTATAGCTCACTACCTAGTTCGTTCTGGGGATATGCACTGCAAACTGCAATGCATATCCTTAATGTAGTTCCATCTAAGTCTGTTCCTAAGACTCCCTTAGAGTTGTGGAATGGTCGTAAAACTAGTTTACGACATTTCCGCATATGGGGTGTCCAGCACATGTGCTGAAGAATAAGACTACAAAGTTGGAGCCACGTTCTCAGGTGTGCCTATTTGTAATCTATCCTAAGGAGACTAGGGATGGATTCTTCTACAGTCCTAATGATAACAATGTGTTTGTATCGAAAAAATGCTACGTTTCTAGAGGAGGACTATATGAGGGAGTTCAAACCTCGAAGTAAAGTGTTGCTCGAGGAGTTACTTCTTGGTTCGACACGCCATCATCAACAAAATTTGACAAATACATAGCACCTTCGACATCTGAAAGTCAGATGCAAGCTCGTCAGAATGATCTACCCCTAGGCGCAGTGGGAGGGTTGTACGACAACCTGATCGCTACTTAGGGGTTGGAGAGGCACAAATTGTCGCATCCAGCGATGGAATAGATGATCCATTGACCTACAGTAGTGCAATGGATGATTCTGACAAAGAGGAATGGCTCAAAGCCATGAACCTAGAGATGGAGTCCATGCACTCCAACTCGGTCTGGGAACTTGTAGACCAACCTGATGGGGTGAAACCCATAGGTTGTAAGTGGATCTACAAAAGGAAGAGGGGATCAGATGGGAAGGTACAGACCTTCAAGGCTAGACTAGTGGCCAAGGTTTATACCTAGAAAGAGAGAGTTGACTAAGAGGAAACTTTCTCGCCAGTGCCTATGCTTAAATCCATCCACACTCTTCTATCCATTGCCATATATTATGACTATGAAATTTGTCAAATGGTTGTCAAGACTGCATTCTTGAATGGAAATCTTGATGAAAGTATCTATATGATACAACCAGAGGGGTTCATCGCCCAAGGTCAAGAGCAAAAGGTTTGAAAGCTGCAAAGGTCCATTTATGGACACAAGCAGGCATCTCGATCTTGGAATATAAGATTTGATACAATGATCAAGTCTTATAATTTTTAGCAGAATGTTGATGAGCCTTGTGTATACAAGCGCGTCATTGACGGGAATGTGGTTTTTCTTGTTTTATACGTCGATGATATTTTACTCTTTGGGAATAATGTAAAGATATTATCAGACATGAAATCTTGGCTAGCTAACCAATTCCAAATGAAAGATTTGGGAGAGGCCAGTTATGTTCTTGGGATTCAGATACTTCGGGATCACAAGAAACGACTGTTAGCTATGTCTCAGGCTTCCTATATCGACAAGATCCTTGTGCGATTTGGGATGCAAAATTCCAAGAAAGGTAATCTTCCTTATCGACATGGAATTCATTTGTCAAAGAAACAGTCTCCTAAGACACCTCAAGATGTTGAGGAAATGAGACATATCCCATACGCCTCAACAGTTGGTAGTCTCATGTATGCTATGTTATCCTGACTCCACCATGGAGGCTGAATATGTAGCAGCTTGTGAAACAGCTAAGGAAGCAGTCTGGCTCCGTAAATTCTTGCTTGATCTGGAAGTTGTTCCAGATATGGATAGACCACTCACACTCTATTGCGATAATAGCGGTGTGGTGGCAAACTCCAAAGAACCAAGAAGCCACAAGAGAGGAAAGCATATAGAGAGGAAATATCATCTCATCAGGGAGATAATGCAGAGAGGAGATGTTACCATCATAAATATTGCATCCGCAGAGATCCTAGCTGATCCATTTACAAAGACCTTACTGGCTAAAACTTTTGAAGATCAGCTAGATGGTCTAGGATTACGTGACCTGTCCCATTTGCTCTAGTGCAAGTGGGAGATTGTTGGAATGTATGCCCTAGAGCTATATGTGATGTAAACGGTTTTTTATTCTTTGAAATAAAACAATGGATTATTCATTTATCAAATTGCTTGTTTAATTTTCGCATGTTATATATCATCTTAAATATCCTAGATTGCTTATGTACCTTCAGACTTAGTGTATAAATTTCATACACAAGAGGATTTAAATCTGAAGTTAGTAATCTTAAATAGTTCATAGAGAGCAAACAAAGTGGGTATTTTGTTTGTGGTTTATCTATAGCTACGGTCCATTCTATATTTGTATGGCGATCTTGATCCGGATCGTCCATGTAGAGACATGAGAATGGAGGCACCTTGTATGATGCGATCATATAGGACTGGACCCAGATGGAAATGACATTCTTATATTATCCGTTAAACTAAGAAAGTCATTTTGATCTACTAGATGGTCATACATAGATTGATCTTAATCCTGAGTGTACTACAAACTCCGACTTGGCAGGCTATGTCATTTGAATTACAAAGGTGAGGTTGGTGTAGCAGTCCCGACCAATAGCTACGTACTTTGGGGACACAGTTTGTTTTGTAGCTGGGAACGTTTTGCATAAACATGGAGTTCACTCCTTCTTACGAGAAGTAGATGAGTATTTTTCTTAAGGGTTGATTTGGTACTTGAACGATTTGAGAGCTCAAGTCTCTCTATTACGAATAGAAAGATTAAAATTCATAATAGTTATGAATAAATCGTTCATTAGAGAATCAATGGTACTTAAGGTAAAAATAATTATAGAGGTATAACGGACATTATGACCCGGCTCTAATTATGAGATACTCGTGAAAGGTCAATTCGTATGTAATGACTATATCGATGGACAATGACTTAGTTCGGCTTAATATATCATCTACGGAAATGAGAGTTCAACTTCGGGTTTTTAATGGAATAACCCAGAGTTAATAATTCGGAATATTTAATTAAGAGCTTAAGTAATATTTCGAGATTATTGGAGCTCGGAACCATAGGTCCATTTGGTCCCCGTGCTAGCTCGATTTACTATAACAGATTTAGTATAATTAGATAGTCCAATTATATACTCACAAACGTATAAATATTATTAATATGATTTATAATATTTTTTGTCACACTTATAACTATATATTAAAAGTTAATATATGATTTATATAATAAATGATTATATGATAATTATTTATTGTTAGTAATTAAATTATATATGATATAATTTAATGAAGGCTAATATTGGAATTCCAAATTTGGGTTTTGGAAACTTTTGAATTAAATTTGGAAGTTACACCTTTATGAAAGTTGGTAACTCTTTAATTTTGTAACATATATTTCAATTATGGAATTGAATACTTAATGCTACAAAATTAATCAATTAGTCCTAGTAGTGGCCGAATTCCTCAAGCATAAAGGGAATGGATTTATTTATTTTGGAAACAAATAAAATCCTTGGCATTAATTTGGAAATTATGATTTTCAAATTTATTAATTGCTTATTTAATTTTGTAACATCCTTTCAATAATGGTAATTGAATATTTGATGTTACAAAAAAAAATTGAAATAAACCCTAGCTTGGCCGATTTTTTCTTTTTAGGGAGGGGAGTGGTTGATTTGTTTAAGGAAATAAATTACCCTAAGTATAAAAAGAAAAATATAATTTTTCTTTGGGAGAACTCTCATTCTAAAAACCCTAGCCACCTTCTTCTTCTTCTCCATTCTCTCAAAACTTGAGAAACAATATTGAAGAACAAGAATAAGAAAAATATTATTAGTGTGTGATTAAATCTCTAAAACGTTTAGGGATTTGTTTGTGTGTGTAGCCCACACTAGTTTCCGTTGGTAACGAGATATAGCTCGAAAGACCTTGTGGTGACGAAAAAATCATCTTCTCCTTCACTCTTATAAGTCACGGCATTGAGGAACAATAATACCTCTTTGTCGCACTTCACTTATTACAATCGGGGCTCGATTTGTTTTGTTTTAATTCGGGTTTTTTTTGGGAATCACCTTGGGGACTTTTTGGGACTGAGTTAGGATTGTTTTTTAGTGGAAAAATCAGACCTATATCGCCCTTGGAGTTCACGCAATTCAGTGGGTGAATTGTATGCAGTTCGGTTGTGTAACTGGTCCAAAACAGTCTATTATTTCACTGTAGTTCGGTGGCTGTTCGGTGTCTGTTCGGGGACTGTTTTGGGTGCATTCTGGGGCTGAGATCTTGTCCGAAACATAAGCAAAACTTAAGGAAGGGAAAGCAGAAAAAAATTTCAAGGTCGATCCGTATGCCTAATCGCTTCTGCTGCACACGAAAAGCGTTTCCTACACCTATTTGGTCATTCGGATCTATGATAAACATAGCACGAGGAGGGATTATGCCCTCGTGGCGTTTGCTTGCTCCAGTGTTACCGAATATAGGGAGGAGCATGCCCTTAAATGTTTCGGACACTCTTTGATCCATACCTATTTGGTCATTTGGGTCTGTGAGAAGCATAGTACAGGGAGGGATTGTACCCTCATGGCGTATGCCTGCTCCAGCGTTGTAAGGAGGAGCCCTCGAATAAAACGCAGGCTCCATAATGACCTGATGTATAGATGAATGTGCCTTTACCATTCTAAACGCTCTTTGATCCAAATTCTGGTTCGCCGGGACCCTGAATTGAAAGATTCAGAATTGTGTTTTGAAGACCTCGAATGGGACGCTACTTTGAGGCATCTGTGTTGTTGCTTTGGGATAAGTGTTAAGTCACCCCCGTTTTTTTATTTTATTTTCTAAAAGTTTTGTTTTTGTTTTTCGCTGGTCTGGCAAGGGGACGCCCATGCCAAATCTGATTGGACTTCAAAGGTTGATTCACTTCCCTTCTGAATAAGTCCCAATGATTAGTCGGCTCGGGTCTGGATTCGTTCCGTCGAGGCCTCTTCAGGTTATTCGGCTCGGGGCTGGATTCGTTCCGTCGAGGCCACTTAGTTATTCGGCTCGGGGCTGGATTTTTTCCGTCGAGGCCATCATATTTCTCTCAGCTCGGGGCTGGATTCGTTCCGCCAAGGCCATCATGTTTCTCTCAGCTCGGGGTCGGGTTACGTCCCACCGAGTCTGTCTTTTCAGACCGGGGACGTAACATTCCCCCAAAGTCACCAAATGTTTCTCCTAGCTTGGAGTCGGGTTTCATTCCACTGCACGATCTTATTTTTGGCTCGGGTTGTCCCCTCACGGCCGGGCCTCGAGTGATCGTTTGTGGGAAAGAAATTGGAGCAAATTATGAAAGACAAAAAAAAGGTGGAATAGAAACACATAAAAATACATATATAAATATGATTGTAAAAAGTTATTACAGGGAAAGTGAAGTTTGTTCAGGGTTACACGGGGCCCCGTTCGGGTTACCCCTTATAGATCGGCCCGCACATGAGCTATTGGTTCTTCCTCGGTGTGCTCGGATGGCGGATGGCTTGGCTATTCCTTGGGAGGAGGGACAATGGCTTCCACATTGACGGCCTGGGAGGCCCCGAGAATTACAGCTTCGGGGGCTAGAGCAGGAGCCTCAGGTCGGTTCTCTTCAGGAGCTGGGGGTACCGGGGCTATCAAAATGGGGTCGGGATCCATCACCTCTTCAAGAGAAAGGGGTAGCCATCTTTGAAACTCCTCCTGTGAGATTTCCCCTTTGCAGAAGCGGATGGCCGCATGGATAGGCTCCATATCCAGGTTGGGCAATATCATCGGGATAATCTCGGCGCAGTCCCCGACCCCCTCAAGTCTGATTACGTCCCTCTCGGCCTCCAACTCAGCTTCCTTCCTCTTAAGCTCGTCACGGGCCCGTACCATTTCTTCATCTTTGACCCTCAGTTTGGATTCAACGTTGCGCACTTCCACCTGTAGGATCCTGTTGTCGGCATGGGCAGCCTCCAAGTCCTTTTTGGCATCCTCAGCGTTTTTCCTCTCTAGAGAGGCAGCAGCCCTGAGAGCTTTATTTGTTATATGGGCCTCAACTGCAGCCAGCTCCAGATTTCTTATGTTTTCTTCTCTACTGGCCAGCTCGGCCTCCATTTCAGTAAGTCGATTTCATCCCAAAAATCCAGACATGCTCCACACACACACAAAAAGAAGAGAGAGAAAAGAAAAAGCAAACAGCAAGCATAAACCAAGGAGGTCGTTCAAGAGACTTACTTGATTCCTTTTGAAGGCTGGAATAGTGCTTTGAAAGCTTTGGTCGCACTAAACGGACGGGTCGCAGTTGAAGAGATGAGAGATTATTGCGGTTGATAAAATTTTTCCAAACGGACGCAATGTAATCGCTTCATCTTCTTATAGTCACGTCGGAGCATTTATGACCGTTAGATCATGAAAGAGCCCCGGATGTGCGCCATGTGTCGGTTTCGGAGGCAATTTGTCAGAGTTGAATGAACGACTAAGATTGGGCATATATCGGTGTCGGCTGTGAAAGGCTGTTTTTGTTTGCTTTTGGCGGGAAGCCGGCTGATGTTTGACAGTGTAAAGCTCGCAGTAAACCCTAGAGATGATTTGATGGGCATTTAAATGGATGTGACGGTTGTGCGTCTCGAGAGAGTCTCCAGAAGGGCGGTGAAAAGATTTTGTTTTGGCAGGAAAAGAAGTCAGACTGAGCATCTTGGTTGTACCGAGGACGTGGTGGTGACAGGCCAATAAAACTTCTCCTCACAAAGGTCAGTCGTCACTCCATCAGGAGTATTATTCTTCCTATATAGTTCCCGGCACCAACTTGTATACTCGTTGGAACCGGAACTAGGGGACATATGTTGGCGGTATTTTCAGGCCCTATGATATTTAAGCAGCACGGCAGGGGTAAAAAGGTAATTCCCTTCTTGATCAATATCATTAATGCAGACCCGACCATTAAAAGCCAACAGTAAGGGGCCGAGCACTTTATGATCGGTAACCGACCACTCCAGACCGGATGGTCGGGCATTATCATATCGATAGCAGTATTCTCAGTTCAAAATACCATTGTGACCGACCTCATGAAGACCGAGAATATGGCGAGATATGCTCCAGAAGATAAGACATCCTATTTTTACGGATAAGAAGTTAAGTTATCCTACTTTCATTGGGAAATTTTGATAAGTCAGTGTCCTAATAGGATAAAGGAAGAGAAGGTAGTTTCGGCTAAGAATTCTTATGGTAAAGGAAAACTGTTTTTGAGCTATTATAAATAGGAGGGGAAAGCGTGCTTGAAAGGTAGAGTTGAGAAGAGAACAAGAGAGAATTAGACTTGTAAACACAAAACAAATCAGAGAAACATATTTTGGTAATAAAACATCGTTCGTTCTGTGCCCGTGGTTGTAGGTTGGATCTCATCCACCGAACCACGTTAAATCTCTTTGTTGATTGGTGAATTTATTTATCTTTTGCCAAATTTGCTTTTGGTTTCCCATAAACAAAAAAAATTCACAGTTGGAGGAGTATTGTCTCGGGAGTAAAAAAAATCCCTTATTGCCCCTGAGACCAAAATCAGCCGTCAACACCTTCTAATACTAAAAAACATATAAATTAAAGAATATAATTATTATTTTTTAATCATTCGTTTCTATGCTAAAGTTCTATACGAAATTATTTGGTTGGTGGGAATTCTTTATTTACTTACTGAAATGAATTTTTGTTCTATGACTCGTGTAAAATGCATAAATAAAATCAGAGAAATTAACGAAATTGAAATTAAAATGGAAGTAAAATTAATATTTTTTCAAAATTATTTATAATATATGTCAGACAAAACTAATAAAAATTTAATAAAAACTGATATACAATCAGGACTTTTATTGAAAATTTAATCAAATCTGAAAACTTTTTAAAAACTGCTAGTTGTTGTGTATGTTAGTGTTGACAAAAAAAAAGTCACCTTGGAGTGAAATCGCCCTAGAGCGAAGGAGTAAATGGCGAAGGTAAGCAGAGTGACAAAGAACTCAGGACGACCGAAACAACGATTAGAACGACAAGGGACTTAGGATGACCGAACACATGATACAGTTGATCCCACGATTACAGCAGTTAGGCAATTCCCTCCACGATCAGGCAGTTATGGCACACAAATCAACGATTAGAGGCATGACCCAGCAGTTGCAAGGAAGTTATGAGCCGAAACCATCCGAGTAGTTTACAAATTCCATTATAAAAGGCTCACTTATGCAAAGATTTGAGGCCCCGATCAAATGAAGACTCAAACGAGCATATTTTTATTTTTTATTTCTTAGTTTCATAATCCTTAGGACTGTAACTTGTGTGCTTGCGCCCCTTGGAGGCTTATTCACTTAATCAACACACCCCTTGCTGGGACTTTGTCTCAGGAAGTTTTAACCTTACACGTTGTTCTTTCTTCAGGCAGAAATTGTGCAAAACAATGGTTACAAGAATGCAATGCTTGCTTCAATCCATAAATGGATCGATTTATCTTGCAAACCTTGTTTGCATGTTTTGGCACAATAAAACCGTCTGGATATTGTAAACATCCTCCAAAAGGTTTCCGTTAAGGAAAGCAGTTTTGACGTTCAGCTGCCATATTTCATAAATGAAACATGCAGCTTTAGCAAGCATTATCCAAATGGATTTAATCATGGCAACAGATAAAAGGTTTCATCGTAATCGACACCATGTTGATGATGAGGATGATACCTTTTTTGTACAAGCCTAGCTATGTACATTTGTATGTTGCCATCAATGTATGTCGTCCTTGAAGACTCAATTAGTACCAATAGGCACAATGCCTTCCGGTACATCAACCAGTGTCCAAACTTGGTTGGTATACATGGAATCCATTTCGGACTTCATGGCACTTTTCCATAAAAGGAGTCGATACCTTGTATCACCTCCTTATACGTAGTCGGATCGTCTTCCTCAATAAGATTGACATCTTCATGAGGTGAGATCAGAAACTCATACCTCCCAAGTTATTTTCTGACTCTCTCCGATTAACGGGGTTCTTGTGTATTCAAAGATTGTGGTACAGCTTCATCCCTGATGAACTGTTGGTGTTCCGTGAGGATTCGGTGCCTGGAACAGTATTACTCTAATTTTCATTGAGTTTTACTTTCCTCTCACTTACCACTGCATATAGGAATTCCTCTTAGGAAAACCACATAGAGAGCAACAATTATATTGTTCTCTTGTGAGTTGTATAAGTACTATACTTTGGTTTCCTTTGGACAACCTACAAATAGACACTTATCTGATTTGGGTTCTAGTTTGGTATCATCCAAACATATGCGCATCAATCCCAAATCTTCAGGAATGAGAAAACCCAGTTTCTTTCCTGTTCATATCTAATATTAAGTCTGTCTAACAGATTTACATGGAACCTTATTCAAAATAAGTATTTCACTGTTTAATACGTATCCTCAGAAGGAAAATTGTAGCTCAGAGCGACTCATCATCAACCTTACAATGTCCAACAAAGTTTGGTTTCTCTGTTCACACACACCGTTAAATTGAAGTGTTCCGGGAGGAATCCACTGTGAAAGAATACTATACTCTTTCAAATAGTCGAGAAACTCATTGCTTAAGTATTTCCTCACGTCCAATCCAATCTGTTGGAAAAAATAACCAAGCCCCAAGATCAACAAGAACAAGCAAAATATATAAATACATGAATGAATAAATTGAAGTATGGCGGAATCATACTCACAATACTTGAAAATGGATGCTTAGATGATGCGAAAACTCCTCCCTTGTGCAGTGAAGCTCTCGGCCAAGAAGAAAAAAAGGGACTCCAAGTCGAGTTTGATCCTTCCAAGCTCAAGGATTAGTTTCCCATATCACCTATGTATGATCTCTTGAAGGTGCTAGCCTTTGTTGTGATTTTGAATGCACAACTTCTTCAAATCTTGCCACAAAAATTGAAGAAATAGAGAGCCAAAAACTGCTTGCAGTTTCGGCAATGTGAGAGAGAAAAGTTGAATGATTTTTGTTACAAAAAATCAATTTATATTTATGCCATAATTTTATTAAATTAATAATAAACTTATGACACAAATCATGCAATGGCTTAGAGTGTCAAACACTCAATTTCCATGCAAAACCATTGAGTGCATTGTACACTATCCCATGCAATGCATTAGAATTAAATAATGCATAATATGACATGTGTCATGTGGGCCCCACACGTTTCCAAATGAAAGTGGGCCCACGTGCACTCACGCGTTCGGGTTCGATATTTCCGAAATACCGAACTTACGTCGCGACGTTAATTAAATCGAATTTAAATAAATAATTGCGCCTAGCGAAATTATTATTTACGTCGCTAACGAATTAATTCTAAATTAACTCGTTTGCCGGAATTAAAATCTAATTTTAATTTCGCGTCGAAATCGAATTTCGATTATTATATCGAATATAATAATTTTACTTTAATTCCAAATTAATCGTTCTCTCTCTATGTATAGTACTTTATCCAAGATAAAGTCTCTCCGTAATTAATCCAAGATTAATCGAGTTTGAATCATACGTCATTGGTGAATCTTCGGGAAGCGACCCAAGAGATCTCTGGATATGTTGGCAGTAAATACGGCCGTCAGATTATCTGAATACGTACGTACCAAGTACTACGTTTTTACCGATTTACAAGACAAGGTTAGCCTCTAGCAAAACGCCATGCCTACCCAATTCTCCAGAAATATTCTTATTGGAATATAAGATCTATAACAGGCGTAGTATACCGTAGTATAGTGTATATCGAACCAGTATCGGATGATCACATGTAAGGCCTGGGGCTGGAGATGTGTCTGCCCCGTACGATACACATATCGGACATCAAGCAACCAGTCTCTTTGAATCGGATAATCCTGACCTAGTCATATTATCCCGATGGTTGCAACCATTATAGAGTACTAGTTCTGTATCCCTCGCGATCATCATCTCCATATGTCTGAAGTGATACTTCCATCTTGACATCACACCCAATACACTACGATTCTCGATAAATCCAGAAGAGGTGTACACAGAACCCGTTAAAGCCCTGGACCACCAAAACTAAAGTTTACCGATTGTCGTAAGTACTAGCGATGCAAGTCTCAGGTTAAGATCATATGCACCTACCCTGAAGCGGACTCCCATAGACACGCAGACATACTACCAATGGGATTCCGCGGGGTCTATCCAGAGCGAAGCTGTTTTCCGTACCATCGGTAAAACACAACCTCCTACCGCACTTGCAAAGGCAATTTCATTACTACATAGTTAATTTTGTACAATAATACAATATCATTTACAAAATAGTGACGCTATGGGTCATAACTGTCTAACAATCTCCCACTTGGCCTATAGCCAGTCACTCAAGCATCTAATACCTGAACTATGTATGTGTCGCTCAAACTTTTCCCGAGGAATTATTTTCGTCAACGGATCTGCAATGTTGTCCTCTGATGCGATCTTTTCGATCTTCACATCGCCACGATGTATGATCTCTCGAATCAGATGGAATCGTCGAAGAACATGTTTGGATCGTTGATGAGACCTTGGTTCCTTACCTGCGCTATGGCCCCGCTATTGTCACAATACAATAAAACGGGCTCAGCTGCTAATGGAACTACTCCTAATCCAACTAGGAATTTTCGGATCCAAACCGCTTCCTTTGCTGCTTCAGCTGCTGCAATGTACGTACTCCGCTTCAGTTGTTGAATCGGCAACAGTATCTTGCTTGGAAGATTTCCAGCTCACTGCTCCGTTATTCAAGAAAAATATGTACCCGGTTTGCGACTTGAAGTCGTCTCTGTCGGTTTGGAAACTTGCATCGGTATACCCAGATACCTCAAGTTCTCCATCTCCATAGATTAAGAAAACATCCTTAGTTCTCTTAAGATACCTAAGGATACTCTTAACCGCCATCCAGTGATCCTTTCCTGGATCGGCCTGATATCGACTACACATGCTCAAAGCATAGGACACATCAGGTCGTGTACATATCATGGCATACATGATCGATCCAACTGCCGAGGCGAACGGAGTCCGACTCATGTTGTCTCTCTCATCTTGTGTTTTAGGACACATGTCCCTAGATAGATAGACGCCATGTGATGTTGGCAACATCCCCTCTTGGACTGATCCATGTTGAATCTCTTCAACACTTTATCAATATATGTACTCTGGGAGAGTCCAAGTAGCCTTCTAGATCTATCCCTGTAGATCTTATTCCTAGAATAAAAGCTGCTTCTCCCAGATCTTTCATGGAGAATTTCAATGAAAGCCAAGCTTTCACCGACGTTAACATGGGAATGTCATTGCCTATAAGCAATACATCGTCGACATAAAGGACAATAAAAGTCAGTGCACTCCCACTAACCTTCTTATATACACAAGGATCATCTACGTTTTGAATGAAATCATATTCTTTTATGACCTCATCAAAACGTTGGTTCCATGACCTCGATGCTTGCTTCAGTCCATAAATGGACCGATTTAACTTATAAACCTTGTTTGCAAGTCTTGGTGCGATAAAACCGTCAGGTTGTTGCATATAAACATCCTCCAACAGGTTTCCGTTAAGGAAAGCGGTTTTAACGTCCATCTGCCATATTTCGTAATCGTAATATGCAGCTATCGCAAGCATTATCCGAATGGATTTAATCATGGCAACGGGTGAGAAAGTTTCGTCATAATCAACTCCAAGTTGTTGACGATACCCCTTCGCTACGAGCCTAGCTTTGTACGTTTGTACGTTGCCATCCATGTCGGTCTTCTTCTTGAAGACCCATTTGCATCCAATAGGCTTTACGCCTTCTGGTGCATCAACTAGTGTCCAAACTTGGTTGGTATACATGGAATCCATTTCGGCCTTCATGGCCTCTTGCCATAAAGTGGATTCGATACCTTGTATCGCTTCCTCATACGTAGCCGGTTCAGTATCCTCAATAAGATTAATATCTACATGAGGTGAGATCAGGAATCCATACCTCTCAGGTATTACCCTGACTCTCTCCGACCTACGTAGTCCTTGTGTAATTGAAGATTGTGGTTCAGTCTCATCCTGGATGGACTGTTCATGTTCCGTTCTCGATTCATTGCCAGGAACAGTATCACTACGACTTTCATCGAGTTCTACTTTCCTCCACTAAACACTGCATTTAGGAATTCCTTCTCAAGGAAAACCGCATGTAGAGCAACAAATACTTTGTTCTCTTGTGGGTAATAGAAGTAATATCCTTTGGTTCCCTAGGATATCCAACAAATAGGCATTTATCTGATTTGGGTTCAAGTTTGGTACCTTCCAAACGTTTGACGTATGCCCAGCAACCCCAAATCTTCAGGAATGAGAAACATGGTTTCTTTCCTGTCCATATCTCATATGGAGTCTGTTCAACAGACTTTGACGGAACCCTATTCAAAATAAGAATTGCACTTTCTAATGCATGTCCCCAGAAGGATATAGGTAGCTCAGTGCGACTCATCATCGACCTTACCATGTCAAGCAAGGTACGGTTTCTTCTCCGTTCAGACACACCATTTAATTGTGGTGTTCCAGGAGGAGTCCATTGTGAAAGAATACCATATTCTTTCAAGTAATCTTGAAACTCATTACTTAAGTATTCGCCACCACGGTCCGACCGTAATGTCTTAATACTCTTGCCTGTTTGTTTTTCAACTTCGTGTCGAAACTCTTTGAATTTCTCAAAAGTTTCCGACTTGTGCATCATTAGATACACATAACCATAACGCGATGCATCATCCGTAAAGGTTACGAAGTATCGATATCCACCTCTAGCCTGGCTAGACATGGGCCCACAAACGTCACTATGAACGAGGGCTAACAGTTCAGTGGCGCGTTCACCTTTACCACTAAAAGGTGATTTAGGCATTTTGCCTAATAAACAAGATTCGCAGACGTCATATGAATTTGGATCAAATCCGTCCAAGTACCCACTCTTCGAAAGTGTGGATATGCGAGTCTTGTTGATGTGTCCCAGACGACAATGCCACAAATAAGTTTCTTCCTTTGGATTACTCATTTTGAGCCTTTTGTTTTTTATTTTACGTTTTGGAGATTTATTTATATTCAAAATATAAAGACCATTATTTGCATCGGCTGTGCAATTTCTGCTCATCATTTTATATAAATAACACCTGGTGTTTTTTAAATACAAAAATGTACCCATACTGGGTTAACAAAGATACAGAAATAATATTCCTAGTTAAACTAGGAACAAAATAACAGTCATTTAGTTTAAGTACATGCCCCGAGGGCAGTTCCAAAACAAAAGTGCCTACGGCCAAAACAGCAACAGAAGTTCCATTTCCAACTCGTAGATCTACCTCCCCCCCGAAGCCAGTCTCCTGCTATCATGCAGATCCTGCACATCAGTACAAATATGAGAACCACAGCCAGAATCAAAAATCCAATTTTTATTAAGACTAGAAGTAGTCATATTTATCTCAATAACAAACATACCTGAGGCCGGTGCCTTGCCCGCCTGTATGTCCTCCTTGTGTCCCTTGTTCATGCGGCAGTCACGCTTCCAGTGACCTTTCTTGCCGTATTTCAGGCAAACATCTTGAGACTTGTCCCTTGGCTTCCCAGAAGCCTTTGTTGACTTGGCCTTGCCTTTGTTTCTATGCTTTTTCTTCTTAACACCACAGTTGCCTTGAGCCCAGCTTTCGGCGTTTGAGATGTTGATGCAAAGTGTGCCTCGCGCTTGTTGCCTTTCAGAAGCTCTTTCTCTGACTCCTTGAGAATCGATAATAACTCTCCAAGAGTATCATCCGAATTCATTAATTTTTAGTTGATGACAATCTGTTTCCAAGTATCGGGTAGTGACTGTAGAAATACATCTATAGACAGCTCAGCCTCCAAGACTATACCCATATTAGCCAATTCATCAAATTAAGCCCAATTCAAATTTAGGCCCAACTAACCAAATTTTAAAATTCCAAATTTTATAACTTAATTAATTAAGTGTATTATCATGATTAATATTTTAAATCAATATTCCCAAAAATATCAAATTAATCCATTAATCATATTTTTATCTTAAATATATGTCCAACATTATTTAATCAAAAAATCAAGTCCCTAATCCTCCATCAAGCATTCGGCCAAGGTGATTAAAATGGTTCCGATTTCGTTTTCAATCCAATCGAGTTACAAATCATCATTCCATATTGTTTCAAGTCATCTAATGTCTTAAAATTAAAAAATCATCTAGTCCATATGCTTGCATGTATTCGGCCAAGCCTCATTTGGGTTGGAAAAATTAATCCAATTTATTTTCCATGAAATTGATGATGTATAATCTAAATAACATACATCTAAGCATATTTAATCAAGCAAACTCATCAAATCATGCTTCATACAATTTCCCCAAATAACATCCTAATATATTTGCATGCTCTTTAAGCTCAATGATACCATTGTTGGAAAAAAGAACCAAGCCCCAAGATCAACAAGAACAAGCAAAATATATAAATACATGATGAATAAATTGAAGTATGGCGGAATCATACTCACAATACTTGAAAATGGATGCTTAGATGATGCGAAAACTCCTCCCTTGTGCAGTGAAGCTCTCGACCAAGAAGAAAAGAGGGACTCCAGTCGAGTTTTATCCTTCCAAGCTCAAGGATTAGTTTCCCATATCACCTATGTATGATCCCTTGAAGGTGCTAGCCTTTGTTGTGATTTTGAATGCACAACTTCTTCAAATCTTGCCACAAAAATGAAGAAAGGAGAGCCAAAACTGCTTGCAAGTTTCGGCACTGTGAGAGAGAAAAGTTGAATGATTTTTGCAAAAAATCAATTTATATTTATGCCATAATATTTATTAAATTAATAATAAACTTATGACACAAATCATGCAATGGCTTAGAGTGTCAAACACTCAATTTCCATGCAAAACCATTGAGTGCATTGTACACTATCTCCATGCAATGCATTAGAATTAAATAATGCATAATATGACATGTGTCATGTGGGCCCCACACGTTTCCAAATGAAAGTGGGCCCACGTGCACTCACGCGTTCGGGTTCGATATTTCCGAAATACCGAACTTACGTCGCGACGTTAATTAAATCGAATTTAAATAAATAATTGCGCCTAGCGAAATTATTA
Source organism: Zanthoxylum bungeanum (assembly GCA_019454045.1). Lineage (NCBI taxonomy): Eukaryota > Viridiplantae > Streptophyta > Magnoliopsida > Sapindales > Rutaceae > Zanthoxylum > Zanthoxylum bungeanum. Next base: position 328,325 of record SKCR01029779.1, read on the forward strand.
TTTACGTCGCTAATGAATTAATTCTAAATTAACTCGTTTGCCGAATTAAAATCTAATTTTAATTTCGCGTCGAAATCGAATTTCGATTATTATATCGAATATAATAATTTTACGTTTAATTCCAAATTAATCGTTCTCTCTCTATGTATAGTACTTTATCCAAGATAAAGTCGTCTCCGTAATTAATCCAAGATTAATCGAGTTTGAATCATACGTCATTGGTGAATCTTCGGGAAGCGACCCAAGAGATCTCTGGATATGTTGGTAGTAAATACGGCCGTCAGATTATCTGAATACGTACGTACCAAGTACTACGTTTTTTACCGATTTACAAGACAAGGTTAGCCTCTAGCAAATCGCCATGCCTACCCAATTCTCCAGAAATATTCTTATTGGAATATAAGATCTATAACAGGCGTAGTATACCGTAGTATAGTGTATATCGAACCAGTATCGGATGATCACATGTAAGGCCTGGGGCTGGAGATGTGTCTGCCCCGTACGATACATATATCGGACATCAAGCAACCAGTCTCTTTGAATCGGATAATCCTGACCTAGTCATATTATCCCGATGGTTGCAACCATTATAAAGTACTAGTTCTGTATCCCTCGCGATCATCATCTCCTTATGTCTGAAGTGATACTTCCATCTTGACATCACACCCAATACACTACACGATTCTCGATAAATCCAGAAGAGGTGTACACAGAACCCGTTAAAGCCCTGGACCACCAAAACTAAAGTTTACCAATTGTCGTAAGTACTAGCGATGCAAGTCTCAGGTTAAGATCATATGCACCTACCCTGAAGCGGACTCCCATAGACACGCAGATATACTACCAATGGGATTCCGCGGGGTCTATCTAGAGCGAAGCTGTTTTCCATACCATCGGTAAAACACAACCTCCTACCGCACTTGCATAAGTATCCTATACTTAAATATATGAGAACTATGCCGTTGTGCCCTCACAACATGCACAAGTGCAGTACTAGTCTATTCCGCATTATCGATGTCCAATCTCGATAATACTACGACTAGGGATATTTAATGATTAAACCTTTATGGATTGATACCGTCTCATATCATCACAATCCGGAACTAATCATAGGGACTCTTACCATTTATATCAAAGTAAATAAATTACAAAACGGTAAAAGGCAATTTCATTACTACATAGTTAATTTTGTACAATAATACAATATCATTTACAAAATAGTGACGCTATGGGTCATAACTGTGTAACACAATCATGATGTTTTAATACTTTTGTCGGTCTGTTTTTATACTTCGTGTCGAAACTCTTTGAATTACTCAAAAGTTTCTGACTTGTGTTTCATAAGATACATATAACCATAAAGCGATGCCATATCCGTAAAGGTTATGAAGTGTTCATATCCACTTCTAGCCTAGCTAGAGATTGGCCCACTTACGTCACTACGAACAAGGGCTAACAGATCGGTGGCACTTGCACTTCTACCAAGTAAAAGGTGTTTTAGGCACTTTACCTAATAAACTAGATTCGTAGACATTATTTGAATTAGAATCAAATCCGTCCTAGTACCCACTCTTTGAAGGTGTGGATATACGAGTCTTTTTAATATGTCCCAGACAACAATGCCATAAGTCTCATCTGATTAATTCAGTTTGAGCTATTTGTTTGTCATGTTATATGTATGAGATTAATTTATATTCTAAATATAAATACTGTCATTCACATATAATGTTCTTATCTCAATATCATCTTTATAAACAAAACACTTAGTTTCTATAATATAAAGGTATACCCGCAACGGGTTAAACTAGATACAGAGATAATGTTCCTAGTCAAACTAGATACATTATAACAGTCTCCTAATTTAAGAACATGCCCAAAGGGCAGTTCCAAAACTTAGGTTTCTACGGCCAAAACAGCGACTCTCGTCCCGTTTCCGACTCATAGGTCGATCTCAGCTGAAGTCAGTCTCCTGCTAATCAGCAGATCCCGCACATCAGTACATATATTTATGTACCACATCTGGTATCTGAAATCCAATTTTAAAACCAGCAGTGGACATGTTTATAACAAACATACCTGAAGCCGGAGCCTTGTCCGTCTTCACTTCCTTCATGTCTGCATTGTCTATAAGGTAGTCACGCATCCAGTGACCCCGCTTGCCACAGTTTAGGCAGACATCTTGGGATATATCATTTGTCTTCCCAGAAGACAGTGACGATTTAGCCTTGCCATTTTCTTCACACCCCCAGAAGCCTTCAGCCAAGCCTTTGCCTTCTGTGATGTCGAAGTAAGATGCGCCTTGCACATTTTTCCCCTTTTGCAAGCTTTGGTTCTGTCTCCTTAAGAATAGCCATTAACTCTCCAAGAGTTTTCTTATGCAATTATTACTTCTAAGATCTAAGAATAGATCTATGAAGATCCTTCAATTTCAATATCGTACTATAAGGATCTAATCATTTGTTCTGACGAAGAAATTAATGAGTCATTGCGGCAAGCATAACGGATTGAGCACTAAAGTTATCATGACCATGAGTCTTCCAAAACTCATGCTCCACTATTTGCTCAACTCCGGGCTCAGGCCTGAGATGTCACTCTATCAAATAAAGTAACTTCTTGGCTCCCAGGACTATCCTGAGGTTCTATTCCCAATTTGAAAATTGAAGCCGCTTAAAGATATTTTCACCTAAGATTATGTTTTAAACGCTAATCTTTCAGTTATCTTGATTCTAATAGTCCAACTATCCAATCAACGATTTCAGGTACAATCGAATATAATGATTTCTATAGTTTAACTATATAACCAACTACTATTTGATTGGTTAATTCAAATATATTGATTACTATAATCCAATTATATAATCAACTATAAATGAAGTAGTTTGAATACAGTCCAACTATTAAATTAAAACAACAATTGAATATTAGTCCAACTAATATATTTATAAATAATTGATGATGAAAAAGAAATGAGCGCGTATTGGCAAGTATCTAAGCGAAATTGCAAATTTAATAATTGCTTCCCACTATTTTTCGGCGAGCCTCTAACCCTTTGTGGAGTACTTGGGAAACCTAGTTTCCTAGTGGGCTAGGATCTCATTAAATAACACACAATCTTGTCTTTGGCCAACAAATTGTTTGAAACTTAACTAGGTAGATCTCTAAAATCAATTGGATCTCATCCCATTCCTAGATCCAGTAGGTGGACTTCCAAGTCCGAAACATATATCCAATATATGCCAATATATCTGATATATTCCCTAACCTTTTTTCCTCTGAATCAACTAAGCCTTGGCTTTGGCTCAACAAGCTTAATGAAACCAGTTAAGCATGACCCATTGATAGTGTGAAAGCTACGTAATCGAGGCCGATGAACAAGAAGTGACCTTGACTTTGGCCAACAAATCACAACTTGCCCAAGGCGTACGATATGGAACAAAGCCTTCATGATTCAAACACATTTGCGATGGACAAAGGTCTTGACTTTGGCCAACAAACCAATGCCAATCTTGGATCTTGAGAGAGAATCACCCAATGGAAGGAAATCACTTAATATTTGTTGATGGTTTTTTGCGTAAATTGGCAACCAATTTATTATCTTTGATTAGGTCTCATCATACACCCTTAAGCATGCATTCTAAAAGCATAATAAGGCGCGATAAATAAATTAATAATGATATGCGGATGGATATCTCACAAATTGTTCCTAGAACAAATCACTCAATTTCCACTCCCCGGCTAGCACTATTCTAACTTCTACCCAATTACATACTACTTCTAAAGAAACCTAATTTACATTGAGGGGAATTGGTGAGTAGAGAATTATAAGGAGTCGAGAGATAAAGGCTGGACACGTAGGTCCAATTTAATAAATTCTAAATTTATTACAATAATTTCCAAAATTGCCATCACCCTTCTAATATCCATCTGATATACATTATTCATACATACATCCAAGTATTCACACAAAGCATGTTATCAATCAATCTAATCGAATTAATTAATCTTTAATTAATGACCATCCAATGTTCAAACAACGATTTGATTTGCGCGAGTCAAACTCGTTTAAGAATAAATACTCAAAATAAGTATTCTTGAATTATATCGAACTACAATTTTAAATCCAATTTAATTTGTATTCAATACTAATTCTTTATTTAATTCAAAATTAAATAATTACAATTTTAATGTGCCTTTGCGACTTAGATTCTAAATCTAATCTTAATGGGTCTCAAAGTCCAATTAACATCCAATGTCAATTTAATTAAAGTCCAATGTGCTTTTAATTAATTCATAAGGCATGGGCTTTGGCCAATATGGGTCAAACCCAAATGCCAAGGCCTAATAAAGGAATCACCTTATTTGCCATAAAATTAATTTCGGCCCATTAGGCCCAATTAAATATAAAAGGCCTATTATTTATATTTGGATTTTATGGAATGGTTTTAGGCCCAATTTGGATCCAATCCAATTGTCCTAAACCAACTTGGCCCAACCAAGCCCATAAGGCCCAAATATAACATCAATAGCCCAATTCCAAATTGAAGCCTAATTAATTAAATTCTAATATTCCAAATATCACAATTTATTTAATTAAAGTGTATTAGCCATAATTAATTAATTAAATTAATATTTCCAAAACACCAATTACACTAATTAATCATGCTTTAATTAATCAACTTATGTCCAACACAAATTGAAGCAAAATCAATCACAACATGCTTCCAATAGCTCACGGTAATATGGTAATTTTTTCCATCAATTTCGATTTCAATCCAATTAAATCACAAATCAATTTATCCATGCATTTTAAACACATCCAATGGTCTAAAAAACAAAATCACCATGAGCTACAAAGGGTCAATGCATTCGGCCAAGCCCTCAAATTTGGGGAAAATTAATCCAATCAATTTTTCATAAAATTAATCATGCATAACTCTTAGTTATCATTATCTATGCATACTTAAACACTCAATTTCATTAAATCATGCTCCAAGCAAAAATACCCAAATTCAAGTATATAAACCCTAAGTCCATTTCATGCTTAATTTAGGCTCTGATACCAATTGTTGGGTTCTCTAAGAACAACCTATGATCTATTAAGCATAAATGATGTGTGAATAAACAAAGTAAGATAGCGGAAAGTACTCACTTTGATCGGCTAAGTAGGATGCGGAGACAACAAAATTTTGCCAAGCTTTTGTGTAGAGATCCAAGTCCTCCTTTTGATTGTATGTTAAGCTCCAAGCTTGATTCTTGAATTCCAAACTATAGGGAATGTTTCCCTATCACCTTTGTATGATTTAATGTGTGCTAGCACTAAGAAAAATTTGCAACAAATTGTTTCCTTTGTTCATGAAGCTCTCTGCCAAGCAAAGAATTGGGAGAGGGAAAGGCTAGGTCACGCCCAAATGAGAGAGAGAGGAGTGAATGAATTGTTTTTTGATTTTTTTAAAATAATAGTCATATACCATCCATATTTGGTAAATTTCACTCAAGTCTATCAAGTTGGAGTGTTTAGTAAGCCATCACCAACTCACCAAATTCCATCACCAAAATGGTAAGTAAAGTGACAAGTGATGTGACTTGTGTGAACCCCACTTGAATTCAAAATCTGAGTGGGCCCACAAACACATTCCGGGCTCGGGTTCTTTAATTTTGAATTAAGGAATTTTCTGTTACAACTTAATTAAATCAAATTTAATTAAATAATTATACCTAGCAAAATTACTATTAAAGTCGCTCGCGAATTAATTCTAAATTAATTCGTTCACCCGAATTAAAATCTAATTTTAATTCCATTATGAAATCTAATTTCAAATAATATATCGAATATATTATTTTATCGATTAATTAGAAATTAATCGTTCTCTCTCTTCTAATGAATTTTATCCCAGATAAAATCTCGTCGTAATTAATCTTAGATTAATTTTCTCTCTCTTCTAATTAATCCCAGATTAATTATGTTCGAGTCATACGTCATCGGTGAATCTTCGGGAAGCGACCCATGAGATCTCTGGATATGTTGGCAGTAAATCCGGTTATCAGACTATCCGAATACGTGCGTACCCTGTACCACGTTTTTACTGATTTACAAGACATGGTTGGCTTCTAGCAAAGCACCGTGCCTACCAATTCTCCAAAAATATTCTTTAAGGAATATATAATCTATAACATGCGTAGTATACGTAGTATTGCATATTACGATCCAATATCGGATATCACATGCTAGGCCTGGGGCTGGAAAAGTGTCTGCCCCATACGAAGCACATATCGGATCTCTGGTAACTAGTCTCTATAATCGAATAATCATAACCTAGTCATATTATCGCGATGACTGCAGTACTTAAGAGTACTAGTTCTGTATCCTACGTGATCATCATCTCCATATGACTAAAGTGATACTTCCATCTTGACATCACACCTAATACACTACGATTCTCAGTATACCCAGAAGAGGCATACACGGAACCTGTTAAAGCCCCGGACGACCAAAACCAAAGTATATTGATTATCGCAAGTATTAGCGATGCAAGTCTCAAGTTAAGACCAAATACACCTACCCTGATTCGGATTCCCATAGACACATAGTCATACTACCAATGGGATTCTGAGGGGTCTATCTAGAGCGAAGCTGTTTCCGTACCATCGGTAAACAATACCTCCTATTACACTTGCATGAGTATCCAATACCCAAATATATGAGAACTATGCTGTTACGCTTCCATAACGCGCACAAGTGTAATACTAGTCTATTCCGCATTATCGATGTCCAGTCTCGATAATATTATGACTAGGGATATTTAATGATTAAACCTTAGTGGATTAATATTGTCTCATATCTTATTAATCAGGTACTAATCATATGGACTTTTGGTATTTATGTATCTCGGTAATCTAATTACAAATGATAAAAGAGCAATTTCTTTTGTCACATAGTTAATTTGTACAACAACACAATGTTCTGTACAAATAGTGATGCTTTGGGTCATAATTGTCCAACATAATTCTACAAGGCCGAAGTTGAAATGGCTTTGGCCGACTTGGCGAACCTGAGACAGTTAACAGGAGAATGAACCGAGACATTCTTACAAAGGTTTAAAGTGGCTCGAGTCCGATGTTATGTGCCTTTGCCAGAGAAATAATTTGTGAGAATCGCCCAAAGCTGTCTCAATTTCGATCTGAAAAAGAAATTTCAAGATCGTGAATTTTGGGATCTCCCCCAACTCACCACTAGTGCCGTGCGTTATGAACAGTTATTAAGAGATGAGGAACAAATGAAAAATTCCAGCAAAGGAACTTATTACAGGAACATCAATTATGAAATAGGCGAATTGGACATCGAATCGGCAGACTTATGTTTGGCCGAATTGGTTAAATGGAAGCCGTACATTTGCAAGGTGTGGGCTGAACCCCAAGCCAAAGAAAAGAATGACAAAAAGAGTGGGAACTTCTCGTTCGATATCACGAAAGTCGATGCCATATTCGATCAGTTATATAAAGACAAGCAAATTAGTTTGAGCGACCACCACACATTGCCATGCGCTGAGAAAATCGGTGGGAAAAAAAATTGTAAGTGGCATAATGCATGGTCTCATTCAACTAATGATTGTCTCATTTTTCGGAATATTTTACAGGATGCCATAGAATCTGGACGAATAACATTCGAAAAAAAGATGGCGATGGACGAAAACCCTTTTTCCAAAGCCGATAGAATTAAACATGATCGATTCGGACCTTACCAAAATGAACTTTCCAAAGTTCAAGTTGGTCATGGATAAAGATCGGGACTGTCATCATCCGAGCGCTCTGGAAAGGATCGAAACACCCCAAGAAGGGAGAGATCGGCGAAATCTGTGTGCACGGTGCAAGAACAGTGTAGAGTGGATGAAGGAGTTGGAGGATACCTGTGAAAGGCCAGTAAAGAAGGAACTAGTAGCATAGCAACCGAGAACCTTCGCGCTGAGGTTCTACGGTGAGAATTCAAACCTCGTCCAAAATGTAAAGACATTTAGGCCAAAAATTCATCGGCCCAACGTATGGCATTCATACCGGAAGCCATCTTCGAGGCATCATTTGGGAAGTAACTACCCTCTTGTGGACGAAATGACAAGGAAACAACTGAGGCGACACTAGAGAAATTATGGCCGTATGATGCGCCAAGAAGATGAAATAAAGGCCACTACAGGCCATAGTGCTCATGTAGGAAAGAAACTGGGTGTAAGTAGTAAAGAGAGTGACGACAAAGAAGGGACCACAATGAACTGCGAGGAGGGCACCAAATTTGACATATGGAAACGAGACGAGACAGACGATGAAGACCCCCTATCTTCATTTAGTTCGGTAATATGCCACCAGTTGTGGCGAATCATTACTTGTTGTCCGAGAAATTCAAGGGGGACAATAATGAAAGGGCTGGAAATAACAAAGATGTCTATAATGGTGATGAAACAGAATTTGCAGCACTCTCGATAACAGACAGAGGGGCTTCAGACGAGGAAATGACTGACATAGAAGAAGAAATAGAAATCAGGATTGAATCACGAAGGAGAGGAATATCACAGAATCAGTTTCTCAAAGAATTATATGAGGCCGGAAACCCTGTAGTCGGAATATTAGGAGAAGACATGGGACGATCCCCATACCTCATCCTATGCGGAACACCCAAAGTAAAGCAGACCATTACCAAGGCGGAAAAGCAAAGACTGGTCATCAATAATGTCTCTCACAATGTGTCGGTCACTTTACCACCTTCTAGATGGGACATGGAGGGAGAACTGCCTCGTGCCAATGCTGGGAACGAACCAACAATGGAGGTACGCTTATAAGGGAAAGTGATACTCCCAAAACCACCACCACAAATGACTAAACACTTGTGGCCATTGTATTTAAAAGCAAAGGCCAACGGGATACCCATCGTCAAAGTGTTGATTGACAATAGAGAAGCCATCAATGCAATCCCTGTTAGGATGCTAGGGCATTTAACAAAGTCAGAAGGCGACCTCATCCCTACAGAAGTGGTGCTTACAAGTTTCAATGGAGGCGCGACGACGGTCAAAGGGGTTGTCCCACTAGACTTGCAAGTATAGAGCACTACGAAGACATTAGTGTTCTTCGTTATAAATGGGCCAACTACATATAACATGCTCTTAGGACGGGATTGGATACACGGCAGCTGATGCATTCCTTCATCTCTTCATCAATGTCTAGTTTTCTGGAACCAGAGAGACGAAGTGGAAATAGTACATGACGATAACAAGCCTTTCGCTGCAGAGACAAATTCGGCCGAATAGTTCATGTACGAAGGAAATTACGGGCCGACCAGAGTTCTGACTGAAGGGGAAAATTCGGTCATATTGGCTCAAAATGACGAGCTATACCCTGCAAATCTGTTAAACGATTTATTCGCGCAAACAAGGCCAACTATAGTGGTCTTTAGAGAGTCAACGCACAATAATTCGAATGAAGAAGAACAAGCAGAGTAAAGAACAAGCCGCACTCGCGGCCACTAGGGCCAACCTAATAGCCTATGTAACGGAACGAGAAAATGAGGCCGAAGCTCAGGCCGTAATTTCGGCCTTAAGGGATAAATTGTTAGCACATCAGACAGAAGATAGAATAAGAGAGGCATGCAGGGTAGATTATTTGATGGAAGGAAGTCACAAGAGCGAACAACCACTGGAAGAAGAAAAATACGCTCTGAACGGATGGTATAAGACGAGCATCTCGAGAGGACAGGATTTGTTGGATGAGGTCAATCTAGGGAGGGAGGACGATAGATGCATCACTTACATCAACAAGGAACTAGAGGCCCAAGTACTTGAAAAATTAATCCATTTGTTACAAAGATATAAAGATTATTTTGCTTGGGACTAGAATGAAATGCCTGGTTTAGATAGAACGTTAGTAGAGCATAGGTTGCCAATCATATCGAGCCATATACCACATAAACAACCTCCTCGGAGGTTTGCACCCAATGTCATGCCTGACATTAAGAAAGAGGTTGAACGCCTTTTGGAGGTGAAATTCATTAGGACGACCAGATACGTAGAATGGTTGTCAAATATCGTCTTTGTCATGAAAAAGAATGGAAAGCTAAGAATTTGCATAGACTTTAGGAATTTAAACTTGGCAACACCAAAAGATCAATACCTTATACTGACGGTAGATTCCCTAGTAGACTCTGTTGGTTTCTATAATTAGTCCCAAAGAAAGATTAAGCCATAGAAATACAAATAACATACAAGCAAAGCTTGAAGGATGGCGGAAACATACTTACAAAGCTTTGTGACGAAAATGGTGAAGAGGATCCTTGAGCCTCCAAGGTGGGTGATATGCGGCCAAGAACAAGAATGATAGAAGTTGCAAATCTTGGGGCTGTTTCGGCCAAGAACAACAGTGTGAGAAGCCTCAAATCTTCTAGTACTCCAAGCTCCAAATGCGTTTCCCTATCACCTCCTTTGATCCCTTGTTGTGCTAGCAAAAATGGAGAAAACAATTTTCTGCCATGGATGAAGCTCACGGCTTGCGTGAAGAAGAAGGAGAGGAGAGAGTGTTATGTCTTTTATTTTTTTTTGTTCTCAATTTGTTTCAAAAACCGTGTGAGACCAAAATGAAAAAAGAAAGAATATGATATCAAATACCAAAATGAATTTTTTAATCAAAAAACCCTTCAAAAACCGTGAAAGGTTTTCCCTCCAAAATAAAATTCATCATTTGCCATCATTACCTTACTTTGAGATTAGAGACAATGTATCATCCCTTAAAGGTGACTAGATACATCCATCATCTATTCGTATCAAGTAATGAGATATCGCGATGCGATTTGCGGATACCACTCGATTCAAAATACGAATGTGTCCGCAAACACTTTCGGGCTCGGTTTCGCTAATTCCGAATTAACGAATTTCCGTCTGTCCAGAGCGAAGCTGTTTTCCGTACTATAGGCAAAACACAACCTCCTATCGCACTTGCATAAGTATCCAATAATTAAATATATGAGAACTATGCCGCTGTGCCATCACAACTCGCACAAGTGCAATACTAGTCTATTCCGCATTATCGATGTCTGATCTCGATAATACTCCGACTAGGGATATTTAATGATTAAACCTTTTATATTGATACTGTCTCATATCATCTCAATACGGAACTAATCATATGGACTTTTGCCATTAATATATTAAAGTAAATAATTTTACAAAACGGCAAAAGGGCAATTTCATTATCACATAGTTAATTTTGTACAATAATACAATATCATTTACAAAACAGTGACGCTATGGGTCATAATGTCTAACAATCTCCCACTTGGCCTATAGCCAGTCACTCAAGCATCTAATACCTGAACTATGTATATGTCGTTCAAACACTTGCTGAAGAACAGCCTTCGTCAGCGGATCTGCAATGTTGTCATCCGATGCAACCTTCTCGACTTTTACATCGCCACGATGTATAATCTCCCGAATCAGATGGTAACGCCGAAGAACATGCTTGGATCGTTGATGAGACCTTGGTTCCTTAGCTTGTGCTATAGCCTCGTTATTGTCACAATACAATGGCACGGGCTCAGCCGCTAACGGAACTACTCCTAATCCGATTAGGAATTTTCGGATCCAAACTGCCTCCTTTGCTACTTCTGATGCAGCAATATACTCCGCTTCTGTTGTTGAATCGGCAACAGTATCTTGCTTGGAAGATTTCCAGCTCACTGCTCCGTTATTCAAACAAAAAATGTACCCGGATTGCGACTTGAAGTCGTCCTTGTCGGTTTGGAAACTTGCATCGGTGTACCCAGACACCTCAAGTTCTCCACCTCCATAAATTAAGAAAGCATCCTTGGTTCGTCTAAGATACTTAAGGATATTCTTAACAGCAATCCAGTGACCTTCACCTGGATCGGCCTGATAGCGACTGCACATGCTCAAAGCATATGACACATCAGGTCGCGTACATATCATGGCATACATGATCGATCCGACTGCCGAGGCGAATGGTATCCGACTCATGTTATCTCTCTCTTCTTTAGTCTTAGGACACATGTCCTTAGAAAGAAGGATACCACGTGACATTGGCATCAATCCCTTCTTGGATTGATCCATGTTGAATCGCTTCAACACTTTGTCAATATATGTACTCTGGGAGAGTCCAAGCAGCTTTCTAGATCTATCCCGGTAGATCTTTATTCCCAGAATAAAGGCTGCTTCTCCCAGATCTTTCATGGAGAATTTTAATGAAAGCCAAGCTTTCACCGACGTTAGCATGGGAATGTCATTGCCTATAAGCAATACGTCGTCGACATAAAGGACAATAAAAGTCAGTGCTCTCCCACTAACCTTCTTGTATACACAAGGGTCATCATCGTTTTGTACAAAATCATATTCTTTTATGATCTCATCAAAACGCTGATTCCATGACCGTGATGCTTGCTTCAATCCATAAATGGATCGATTTAACTTACAAACCTTGTTTGCAAGTCTAGGTACGATAAAACCGTCAGGTTGTTGCATATAAACATCCTCCAAAAGGTTTCCGTTAAGGAAAGCGGTTTTAACGTCCATCTGCCATATCTCGTAATCGAAATATGCAGCTATTGCAAGCATTATCCGAATGGATTTAATCATGGCAACGGGTGAGAAAGTTTCGTCATAATCAATACCATATTGTTGACGATACCCCTTTGCTACCAGCCTAGCTTTGTACGTTTGTACGTTGCCATCCATGTCGGTATTCTTCTTGAAGATCCATCTGCATCCAATAGGCTTTACGCCTTCTGGGGCATCAACCAGTGTCCAAACTTGGTTGGCATACATGGAATCCATCTCGGACTTCATGGCATCTTGCCATAAAGCGGAATCAATATTCTGTATTGCTTCCTCATACGTAGTCGGTTCATTATCCTCAATAAGATTAATATCTACATGAGGCGAGATCAGGAACCCATACCTCTCAGGTACCTTCCTGACTCTCTCCGACCTACGCGGTCCTTGTGTATCTGAAGATTGTGGTACAGACTCATCCTGGATGGTCTGTTTATGTTCCGTCGTTGATTCATTGCCAGGAACAGTATCACTACGATTTTCATCGAGCTCCACTTTCCTCCCACTTACCACTGCATCTAAGAATTCCTTCTCAAGGAAAAATGCATGTAGAGCAACAAACACTTTGTTCTCTTGTGGGTGATAGAAGTAATATCCTTTGGTTTCCTTAGGATATCCCACGAAAAGGCATTTATCTGATTTGGGTTCTAGTTTGGTACCTTCCAAACGTCTAACATATGCCCAGCATCCCCAAATCTTCAGGAAAGAGAAACCTGGTTTCCTTCATGTCCATTTCTCATATGGAGTCTGTTCAACAGACTTTGACGGAACCTTATTCAAAATAAGTACCGCACTGGTTAATGCGTATCCCCAGAAGGATATTGGTAGCTCAGTCTGACTCATCATCGACCTTACCATGTCTAACAAGGTACGGTTTCTCCGTTCAGACACACCGTTTAATTGCGATGTTCCAGGAGGAGTCCACTGTGAAAGAATACCATTTTCTTTCAAGTAATCTTGAAACTCATAACTTAAGTATTCGCCACCACGGTCCGACCGCAATGTCTTAATACTCTTGCCTGTTTGTTTTTCTACTTCGTGTCGAAACTCTTTGAATTTCTCAAAAGTTTCCGACTTGTGTCTCATTAGATACACATAACCATAACGAGATGCATCATCCGTAAAGGTTACGAAGTAATGATATCCACCTCTAGCCTGGCTAGACATGGGCCCACATACGTCACTATGAACGAGGGCTAACAGTTCTGTGGCACGTTCACCTTTACCACTAAAAGGTGTTTTAGGCATTTTGCCTAAAAGACAAGAATCGCAGACATCATATGAATTAAGATCAAATCCGTCCAAGTACCCACTCTTCGAAAGTGTAGATATGCGAGTCTTGTTTATGTGTCCTAGATGACAATGCCACATGTAAGCTTCATCTTTTAGATTACTCTTTTTGAGCCTTTTGTTTGTTATTTTATGTTTAGGAGATTCATTTATATTCAAAATATAAAGACCATTATTTGCTATAGCAGTGCAAATTTCTGCATCATTTTTATATAAATAACACCCAGTGTTTCTAAATACAAAAGTGTACCCATGCTGGGTTAACAAAGATACAGATATGATATTCCTAGTCAAACTAGGTATATAATAACAGTTCAAAAGTTTAAGCATATGCCCCGCGGGAAATTCCAAAACAAAAGTCCCTACAGCCAAAACAGCAACTGGAGTTCCGTTTCTGACTCGTAGATCAACCTCCCCTGAAGCCAGCATCCTGCTAACCTGCAGATCCTGCAAATCAGTACAAATATGAGCAGCACAACCAGAATCAAAAATCCAATTTTTAAAACTAGAAGTAGTCATATTTATCTCAATAACAAACATATCAGAGGCTAGTGTCTTGCTTGCCTTGATATCCTCCTTGTGTCCCTTGCCCATTCGGCAGTCACGTTTCCAGTGACCCTTCTTGCCGCAGTTGAGGAAGACATCTTGAGATTTGTCCCTTGGCTTCCCAGAAGCTTTTGTCAACTTGCCTTTACCTTTTTTCTTATGTTTCTTCTTCCTCACCCCTCCAGTAGCTTTGGGCCCAGCCTTTGGCCTCTGAGAGGTCGATGTAAAGTGCGCCTCGCGCTTGCCCCCTTTTTGGAGTTCTTTTTCAGACTCCTTCAAAATAGATAACAGCTCTCCAAGAGTGTCATCCGTATCCATCAACTTATAGTTGATTATGATTTGTCTCCAAGTATCAGGAAGTGACTGTAAGATCAAATCTATGGTCAGCTCAGCCTCCAAGACTATTCCCATATTGGCCAACTCATCAATATCGGCGATCATTTGAGCCCCGTGGGCCTCAACTGATGCGCCTTCAGTCATTCGGGCACGGAATAGTTTCTTCACCAACTCGTACCTTTCCATCCGCTTGTTGGAGCGGTGGAGATCTCGAAGTCTAGCCATCATACTATAAGGATCCAAGTCCCTATTCTGGCGACGAAAGTGCTGAGTCATCGAAGCTAACATAATAGCCTGAGCTGTGTCACAATCATTGCTGTGAGTTTTCCATAACTCCAGCTCAAGTGGGTCAGTGGGCTTAGGCGGGAGAGGTGTTTGTATAGTGTACAGCATCCTCTCAGCCCCAAGGACTATCCTCAGGTTCATTTCCCAATCAGCGAAGTTTGTCCCCTTAAAGACATTGTCACCCATGATGATGTCTCGGACATTTACCTTGCTAGCCATCTCAACTACGATAGTCCAAATATCTAGTTAACGATAAAATGGGTACAGTCAAACTGTTACAAGAAAAAATAACAATGAATTAGTCCAACTAATTTTAATTAATTAAACGAAATAATTTTGAAAGACGCGTAAGGCTAAGTATCTGAATGAAATTACAAATTCAATACTAGCCTCCCACTATTTTTATCAAGTCTCTAACCCTCTGTTGAGAACTCGGGAAATCCTATTTCCTAGTGGGCTAGGATCCCGTTAAATAACACACAATCTTGACTTTGGCCAACAAATTATATGCTATTTAACTAGGTAGATCTCAAAGATCAATTGGATCCAATCCAATTCCTAGATCCGGTTAGGTGGACATCCAAGTCCAAAACATATGTATATATACTTATGCCAATGTATCTAATACATTTTCCTAACCATATCCTCCGAACCATCTAGGCCTTGGCTTTAGCACAACAAACCTAATGATTCCGGTTAAGCGGGACCCATTGACAAGGAAAGTTTCGTAATCAATGTCGTTGGACAAGAAGCGATCTTGACTTTGGCCAACAAATCACAACTTGGACAAGACACCGATGTGGAACAAAACTCTCATGATTCAAGTACATCCTCAATTGACAAAGGTCTTGACTTTGGCCAACAAACCAATGCCAATTTTGGATCTTGAACAAGAATCATTCAATGGAAGGATAATTGCTTAATATAAATTGAGGTATGCGTAATTGGCAACCAATTTATTATCTTTGTTAGGTCTCATCATCATACACCCTTAAGCATGCTTCTAAAACATCATAAAGTGCATAAAATAAATTAATAGTGATATACGGATGGATATGTAAAACAATTTGTTCCTAGAACAAATCACTCCCTTTCCACTCCCCGCTAGTAATATTCTACTTCTACCCAATTACATAATACAATAAGAGAAACCTCATTTACATTGAGGGGAATTAGGTGAGAAGAGAATACAAAGAGATAAAAGAGATAAGGCTGGACACGCAGGTCCAATTTATAAATTCTAAATTTACAATAATTTCTAAAATTACCCTTTCCCTTCTAATATCCATCCGCTATACACTATTCATTCATCACATACATGTATATTCATTCAAGACATGCTATACAACCAATCTAATCCAATTAATTAGTCTGTGTTTAAGTGATCATCCAATGTTCAATCAACGGTTTGATTTTGCGCAAGTCCAACTCGTTTGAGAATAAGTACATAAGGTACGAATTCATGAATTATATCGAACTACTCGTTAAATCCAATTTAAGTCGCATTCAATATTAATTCAATTTATTTAATTCCAAATTAAATGTTTACACTTTTAATGTGCTTTTAAAGATTAGATTCTAAATCTTATCAAATTGGGTCTCCAAGCCCAACTAACATCCAATGTGTGTTTAATTAAAGTCCGATGGGCTTTCAATTGATTTATAAAGGCTTGGGCTTTGGTCAATGTGGGTCAAACCCAATTACCAAGCCCAAATAAGGAATCACCTTTAAGTGCCATAAAATTAATTTCAAGCCCATAAGGCCCAATTAAACATAAAAGTCCACTAATCAAATTTTAATATTCCAAATTTTAAAATTCAATTGATTAAAGTGTAATTGTATGATTAATTCATTAAACCAAATATTTCAAAAACACCAATTTAATTTATTAATCATCAATTGTTCAAAACACTTGTCTAACATTTATTTGAACAAAAAATCAAGTCCTTTAACATGTCATGTTGTATTCGGCCAAGAGAGATTTTTGCGGTTCGATTTGTTTTTCAATCCAATTGAATCACTAATCTATTATCCGTATTGATTTTAAGTCATCTAACGAACTTAAAAGCAAAAATTCAATAAAGTGAAAAGACCTACATTTTCGGTCAAGCATCAATTTTAGGGAAAAAATCATCCAATGCATTTTTCTCAAAATTGATCATGTATTACATCAAATATCATACATTTAATCATGCTTAAGTCATCTAATAAACTTGTGCATGAAAAATTCCAAATCAATAAAATGACCTACACATTCGGCCAAGTCATCAATTTTGGGGAAAAAATATCCAATACATTTTTCTCAAAATTGATCATGTAATACATCATATAACAAACATTTAAGCACACTCAAATCATCCAATGAACTTGTGCATGCAAAAATTCAACTTAATGGAAGTACCTCACATTCGGCCAAAGCATCAATTTTGGGGAAAAAATATCCAATTCAACTTAATGGAAGTACCTCACATACTTACAAAGCTTTGTGACGAAAATGGTGAAGAGGATCCTTGAGCCTCCAAGGTGGGTGATATGCGGCCAAGAACAAGAATGATAGAAGTTACAAATCTTGGGGCTGTTTTCGGCCAAGAACAACAGTGTGAGAAGCCTCAAATCTTCTAGTACTCCAAGCTCCAAATGCGTTTCCCTATCACCTCCTTTGATCCCTTGTTGTGCTAGAAAAAATGGAGAAAACAATTTTCTGCCATGGATGAAGCTCACGGCTTGCGTGAAGAAGAAGGAGAGGAGAGAGTGTTATGTCTTTTATTTTTTTTGTTCTCAATTTGTTTCAAAAACCGTGTGAGACCAAAATGAAAAATGAAAGAATATGATATCAAATACCAAAATGAATTTTTTAATCAAAAAACCCTTCAAAAACCGTGAAAGGTTTTCCCTCCAAAATAAAATTCATCATTTGCCATCATTACCTTACTTTGAGATTAGAGACAATGTATCAACCCTTAAAGGTGACTAGATACATCCATCGTCTATTCGTATCAAGTAATGAGATATCGCGATGCGATTTGCGGATACCACTCGATTCAAAATACGAATGTGTCCGCAAACACTTTCAGGCTCGGTTTCGCTAATTCCGAATTAACGAATTTCCGTCGCGACGTGAATTAAATAATTACACCTTGCGGAATTACTATTCAGTTCGCTAATGAATTAATTCTAAATTAATTCGTTTGCCCGAATTAAAATCCGATTTTAATTCCGCGTCGAAATCTAATTTCGTTTAATAATATATCGAATATATTATTTTATCGATTAATTCCAAATTAATCGATCTCTCTCTCTCTCCTAATAAGGCATTTTATCCAAGATAAAGTTTCTCCGTAATTAATCCAAGATTAATAAAGTTCAAATCAAACATCATAGGTGAATCTTCAGGAAGCGACCCAAGAGATCTCCGGATATGTTGGCAGTAAATATGGTCGTTGGATAATCCAAACACGTATGTACCTCGTACTACGTTTTTACCGATTTACAAGACAAGGTTGGCTTCTAGCAAAGCGCCATGCCTACCCAATTCTCCAGAAATATTCTTACTGGAATATTAGATCTTTATCAAGCGTAGTATACCGTAGTATCACGTACATCGATCCAGTATCGGACGATCACATGTTAGGCCTGGGGCTGGAAATGTGTCTGCCCCGTACGAAACATATATCGGATATCAAACAACTAGTCTCTTTAAATCGGACAATCCTGACCTGGTCATATTGTCCCGACGGTTGCAACCTTTTATAGAGTCCTAGTTCTGTATCCTGCGTGATCATCATCTCCATATGTCTGAAGTGATACTTCCATCTTGACATCACATCCAGTACACTACGATTCTCGATAAACCCAGAAGAGGCGTACACAGAACCGGTTAAAGCCCCGAACCACCACAACCAAACTTTACCGATTGTCGCAAGTACTAGCGATGCAAGTCTCAGGTTAAGACCATATACACCTACCCTGATGCGGCCTCCCATAGACACACAGACATACTACCAATGGGATTCCGCGGGGTCTGTCCAGAGCGAAGCTGTTTTCCGTACTATCGGTAAAACACAACCTCCTATCGCACTTGCATAAGTATCCAATACTTAAATATATGAGAACTATGCCGCTGTGCCATCACAACTCGCACAAGTGCAATACTAGTCTATTCCTCATTATCGATGTCCGATCTCGATAATACTCCGACTAGGGATATTTAATGATTAAACCTTTTATATTGATACTGTCTCATATCATCTCAATACGGAACTAATCATATGGACTTTTGCCATTAATATATTAAAGTAAATAATTTTACAAAACGGCAAAAGGGCAATTTCATTATCACATAGTTAATTTTGTACAATAATACAATATCATTTACAAAACAGTGACGCTATGGGTCATAATATCTAACAGACTCCACAGCAGGGTATCAGGTGTACTCTTTTATGGATGGGTATGCAGGTTATAATAAGATCTACATCGCCTAAAGCGATATACATAAAACAAATTTTAGGTGCCCAGGGTCTTTAGGATGTTATAAGTGGGTGGTGATGCTGTTCGGTCTAAAAAATGCTGGAGCTACTTACCAGCGAGCCATGAATCTAATTTTCCATTACATGATCAGTAAATTCATAGAATTCTATATAGACGATATAGTGGCTAAGTCTGTGACCATGAACTAACATTTTAGCCACTTGGCAATGGGTTTTGAGCGAATGAGGAAATTTAAATTGAAGTTAAACCCTGCCAAGTGTGCTTTTGGGGTGAGTGCAGGAATTTCCTAGGTTTTCTAGTACACCAACGGGGAATTGAGATTGATACCAATAAATCTCGGGCAATCACTGAATCCAAACCACCCCAAAATAAGAAAGAGTTGCAAAGATTTCTAGGGCAAATTAATTTTTTAAGAAGATTTATCTCTAACTGTGCAGGAAAAACTAAAGTGTTGTCGTATCTGTTGAGGCTAAAGGATAAGGATAAGTTTGTCTGGATCGAAGAACATCAAAAGGCTTTTGAGAGCCTGAAGAAATATTTGTCATAGCCACCATTGATAGTACCCCTTGTGCCAGGACGGCCAATGAAGTTTACATATCAGCTGAGGAGTAGTCCATAGTTGGGATGATCGCGTAAGACGATGACATGGACGTCGAAATAGCCATCTATTACATCAGTAGACAATTGTTGAAATATGAATGTAATTATTCTCCAATGGAGAAATTGTGCTTCGATTTATATTTTACATGTACTAAATTGCGAGCCTACCTTAGGCCGACTGCAGTGTACTTAATTACTAAAGTTAATATTATAAAGTACATGTTCTCTCGTCCTATTTTGCACCAAAGAGTTGGTTTCTGGTCATTATCATTGTCAGAATTCGATATACGGCATGAACCTCAAAAGGTTGTAAAAAATCAGGTCTTGGCAGATTTCTTAGTCGATCACCAATGTTTAAGTACCATTAGAGAAATGGAAATGGAATTAGATGAATGCAGCTTGAAACCATGGACGATGTATTTTTACGGATCTAGCACGATGAAAGGAGCAGGGATAGGAATAGTTTTAGTCAGTCCATTGGGAGAGTCATTCCTTTTCATAATCAGGTTGGACGAATATTGCACCAACAACCAAGCCGAGTACGAGGCCTTGATATTTGGGTTGGAATTACTCCTCAATATGGGAGTAACACATGTGTCCATTAAATGAGACTCGCAACTAGTAATCTAACAGGTAATAAGAGCCTTTAAATGCCAGAGCCCATCAGTCATGGCACTATCAGATGTAGCCAAAGAGCTATTAGACCAAGTTGATTATGCGGAGCTAGAACACGTTCCAAGAACGAAGAACGAAGTGGCCAACAATTTGGCCCAAGCAGCCTCCGGATATAAACAAATAAACATAGATGGTATATATAGGAGCGAAGAGGTCAAGCCATCCCTGATGAGACGAAAGAGGGTGATAGATGTCATGACCGTTGAAGTCCAAGAGAAGGACGATTGGATGAACGAGATCAAATAATTTTTAAGACAGCCCGAAAATGGGAAAGGTTGAAGGCTGAAACTCAAAGCCTTGAACTATGTGGTGTCGGGAGATGTGTTATATAAGAAACGCTAAGACGGTCTATTGATGAAATACGTAGGGCCATCGGAATCCAAAACTATTATGGCTGAAATACACGAAGGTGTTTGTGAAGCTCACCAGGCTTGGATAAAGATAAGATGGTTGGTTATACGGAGCGGCTATTATTGGCAGAAAATAGGAGAGTCGTGTTGATCATATGCCAATGGGTGCATTTCTTATCGGAAGCATGGGCCCATTCAGAGGGCACCAGAAACCGAAATGGACCCTATTATTAAACCATGGCCATTCATAGGATGAGCGATTGATTTGATAGGGAAAATATATCCTGCATCTAGCAAGAGGCACACATTCATTATCGTCGCCACAAATTTCTTTACCAAATGGGTGGAAGCTATTCCGGTAGTGGAGATCTCTTAGGAGCAAATCATCAAGTTCATAAAAGAGCACATCATTCACCGATTCAGTATACCATAAACAATAATGGTGGACCATGGTACTTCGTTAAATGGCGAGAAGGTAAAAAGCTTCCTGGCCGAATATTGGATCCGGCTAGTAAACACCAATCCATATTATCCTCAGTCAAATGGCCAGGCAGAATCGTCCAATAAAACCCTTAAAGGGTTGATTCGGATGATGGTGATGGACAATGCTAGGCGATGGGACGAGTGTTTGAGTCAGGCTCTATGGGACTATAGAATGTCACCGCGAACGAGTACCTCGGTCACGCCATTTCAATTATTATATGGTCAAGAGGCCGTACTACCAGTTGAAATTAATATTGAATCCACCAGGGTGATGTTGCCAAAAGAATTGATAAAGGAGGACTACAGCGAGGCAATGATCCAAAATTTGTTGGAATTGGACGATATTAAATACGATGTCATGAATCGTCTGGAAGCACAAAAGAAAAAAATGGCCATGGGATATAATCAGAAAGTCATGGCTAAATCGTTCAGAAAAGGCGAATTAGTGTGGAAAACTATATTGCCACTTGGTGCCAAATATCCGGTATATGGAAAATGGTTGCCTAATTGGGAAGACCCTTTCGAAGTAAAACACGTGTTGCCAAATAGGGCCTATCATTTTAAAAATTTTGAATGGAAAAGTGCATGTTAGAGCGATAAATGGTAAATACTTGAAAAAATATGTGCCCTCATTATGGGAGCACGAGAACGTAATGTCTTTGCAATAATGACAAAGTTGAGAAATATGAGAACACAGGACGAAAACGTCCTTAAATGCACAACGCCTGGATGATGAAACGTCCTATATTATTACATAATTATTGGCCGACCGAAGATCGCTGAAGCTCGTCAGGCGAATCCTTCAGAAGCGAGAACTTCTTCCCCATGTTTCGCCACTCTCTCAGCATCCCAGCATCGGTTTTTCACTAGATCGGCCAAGCTCTTCTCAAAACCAAATCGGGGCAGGGCAGAAGTGATTTTGGGAAGCTCGGTAGTTTATCTAACCGCTTATTTGGCAACCGACAGAAACTTAAAATCTATGATTTTCCTTTACATGTGTCAACACGATTCGTTCCCCGGAAGCATCATCCAGGCTGTCACCATTATTGTTGCGTGTGGTAGAGGAGAAAGCAGAGTTGATGTGACAAAACCATCAGGCTGCAGGCTTACTTTCGGCATAGTCAGGCCTAGGGCAGAGAACCCGTCAATTGATCAGGTAGCACATGGGAAGCATTGCAAATGAGAACAATATCATGTTTTGGAAGTATATAAAGGGAAGGGTTAAAGAGGATGCTCCGAATAGCAGCTTGTAAACAATAGAAACATAACGACTATAACCTCTTTCAACTGCTCGGCAATAAGCCATCCCTACTCAAAACATCTTGCATTGATCTCCTTGTTGGACAATTATGACCCATAGCATCACTATTTGTACAGAACATGGTGTTGTTGTACAAATTAACTGTGTTACAAAGGAAACTGCTCTTTTATCATTTGTAATTGGATTACCGAGATATATAAATGATAGAAGTCCATATGATTAGTACCAGATTAATAAGATAGGAGACAATATTAATCCACCAAGGTTTAATCATTAAATATCCATAGTCGTAGTATTATCGAGACTGGACATCGATAATGTGGAATAGACTAGTATTACACTTGTGCGTGTTATGGAAGCATAACGGCATAGTTCTCATATGTTTAAGTATTGGATACTTTGAGCAGTGCTTACACACACGCATATAACGCAAGCGCATGTATCGTTCAAGTAGTATAAAAAGTATAGATCCCATGAGGACTTAATACATAATCTATTAATTTTATGAGGTCAAATGATTGCTAGTATCTAACAGATTGTTTGATTGATTTGAAATGGTGATGATTCTAAATTTAAAAACAAGTAAATAAAACTGCACGAAAGTAGGTTTAAGAAAATTCAATATTAAGAAACTATCTAGGGTTGTCAATCTTTCTTATATCTTTTAAAAGATGAAGTGGTTATTTCATGTTTGTGTAATAAATCGGTTTACTAACCAGGAACACTAAATTATGCGAAAGCCTCTGTCGATGGTCAGACGTAAATACCCAGTATAACCCAATTGAACCATATGTCTATGTCAACCAAATTACCTGGATTCATTAAAATTAAGTTCCAATTATGGCTACCCCCGCCCGACAGGTATATGTCTATCCTGTAAGGAAATCTATTAAAGGGTTATATATCCTCAAGGAAGATCGTGGGCTATTAAGTCTAAGGCTGAAACCTAAAATTCCTTTGTAAAGTTTATTTTAGATTTACCAGATCAATCTTATTAGTGGCCAATTAACAAGACGCATTAAGCTTAAGACTTAATAAGTAAACCTTTAAATTACAGAAACTATAAAATAACCCCTTATAAACCGGTGATATTAGAATTCATCACAACCCCAGATAACTGGCTTAGTTACGACACATATTTACGGGTAGTAAAAACTTAAATAAAATAAAAGACATAAAGTAAAATGCTGAAAAATAAATTGCTGAAAAGTAAATGACGGAAAGTAAATGCTGAAATTAAATATTGAAAATTAAATGCTAAAAAGTAAATGCTTAAAGTAAATTACTGAAAAGTAAATGCTCAAAGTAAATTGCTGAAAAGTAAATGCTGAAAAGTAAATAAAGTAAAAGTACAATAAAAGAAAATGCTGAGGTAAAAGGATCCACTTTTATTACTTATATTTTAGATATCTCCCTTAATATAATATACTAACTTTGCATGATAATTACCAACCAGCCATATAGGCGGTATCCAGATTAAGTCAAATTAATAATTAATTAGCAACCGACCAATCAGGAGGTATCCAGTTTAGTCAGGTTAAAACCAATTTAAATAATTACCAACCGACCAATATGGCGGTATCCTCATTAAGTCAGGTTTTAACTAGTTTATATATTATAATTAAGGGAGATTAATCTAAATATTAGTAATAAAAGTTTTACATTTTACCCCAGCAAATGGGAGTTACCTCCTTATTACTGAAAAGTAAAAACTGAAAATTAAAGAAAGAAAAGTACTGTGCGTAAAAGTAAATTGCGGAAAGTAAAAACTGAAAAGTAAAGAAAAGAAAGTGCGAAAGCGGAAATTAATTACTGAAAGCTGTAAATAAACAAACAAGATACAATCTTCTTGGTATTCTTAAGGAATTCCTTATAAGAAAGTATGAATTTACAAATGAAATGGCTTGGTATTTATAGGCAAAATTTTGCCCCCATCAAATCTTCCACCAAATCCATTATTAATTGCTCCACTAATTACTCCACCAAATCCATTATTAATTGCTCCACTAATTGCTTATCATGTTTGGTGGTGATTTGATAATTTTTATTATTTATTTATTAATTTATTTTTTGCTTTGAAAATGACTTTAATAATTACACACAACACACTTCTGGATGGTTCATCAATTTCGGGCATGAAATCTTCAGAATTCGAAATTATTTTTTCTTTCAAAGTTGTAGAACATTGAGTCTTCTTTAATCTGGAACTTGAATCAGCTCAATCCGATATTGGAGTAAAACGTTATGCCCAAAATACGACAGATGCGCAAAACTAGAATTTCCAAAACTGCAATTCGTTAAAACGTCCTTTCAAGTTTCCAATCTCCAAAATTAATATGTCAAGTCCAATTTTTGCTCTTATTTGACCCCCATTTCGTCCTAAATGATTTCATTGTGTCCCAATATTATTTTATCTGTAAAATAAATTAAAACACATCAAAATGTTCATCAAACCAGAGAAACTAAACAAAATATTAAGTAAAAGGGGCGGTAAATATTGATATATTTTCCGCTCATCACACCACCAAACCTAACATTTTTCTAGTCCTCGAGCAAAATAACAAAATAAAATACAAGAAACAATTAAAATTAAACTAAGCCACTTTCGTAGGGATCACGGTTGCATTTAGCATATGCAACAAGCCTTTAAACCCCTAGGTGTCCCTAGTAGACGAGTTATAGTCTCGTGAGGGCTTACAGCAACGATACCCACAAACGTTTTACAAAAGTAAAAAGATAATAAAACTAATGCACTCAAAAGTAAAAAGACAAGAGAAAATAGAATAAAGAAGTTAGTGATTAATCAGGTGAAACTTTTACTCCAAGTTAGTAGTTGTTTTATTTCTTTCTAAATTACTGAATAAGTAAATTGTAGGACACAGATATCGGCGACGCTATTCTAGGCTCGCGGCCTAGTTGGGAGTACGGAATAGCCCGCGGGGGAACTAAACCAGAGAAATAACAGGAGACGCCACCCGGTGTGAACCGGGAAAATGATTTAAGGCCGCACTCACCCCTCGCAATGGAAGACCTCAAACCGTTGGGTTCGGAATGGTCCCTTACTTATGCCACTTGTAATGAAATGATTTGTGCAATAACTTAACCGAATCCACACATCATATATGTTCAAGAATAACCCAAATCTAGTTTGGATAAAAATAAATCCTACGTCTAAGTTTGTATGCTTTAAAAGTAAGTCATCATAACGGCAAACATGCGATATCACACAATAACCCAATGAGCCTGTTGAATTATCAAACACGAAAAATAAATAAAAACCTAAACATAAACGTAAATTAAACTCCTATTGCGGAAGTAAATAACTAAATCATGCATAAAGAAATAACATAATCACGTTTAAAAATAAATAACATACTAGACTAAATCATGCTCGAATACAAGGTTGGATGAAACGAACCATGTGAATCTCTCAAGTGGTACGTGGCATTGTATCTCGAATACAAACCGTAATACCGTCCATTCAGATTCGGCTACCAAATTTACGTTCGAGTTTCCATCCGATATACCGCAAGAGAGAACACATATTTCGTTCATCCGAAAATCACATCATGCACCCATCCACAATACTCATATGAAATAAAATACTAAAATAAATAAAAATAAAGGATATTAAATAAAGAAGGTGCCCTCAGATCTAACCTCTTTTGTCGTCTCTCGAAAGCGCGATACATGATTGTCGGAAGGGTTGATGCTCCGCAACTCTTCTGGTTCACTGGTTCAATATTTTCCTTCGTTGTTTCACTGTTTGGGCTGCTGTTTTCACTAAGTTTGCATGCTTGAAAAGTAGGTTATCACCACGGCAGACACACAATAACACACCGCAATCTCATATTTTAATCATATAATACGGAAAGCAAATAACAACCTAAACATAATGCAAATCCCAACGCAAAATATTCTAACCATGCTTGAAAATAAACAACTAAATCATACTTAAATAATAAATAACATACTAGACTAAATCATGCTCAAATACAAAGTTTGGATGAAACGAAATACGTGGGTCTCTTAAGTAGTACGTGGCATTGTATCCCGAGTGCAAACCGCACTACCGTCCATTCGGATTCGGCTACGGAATTTATGTCTGGGTTTCCATCCGATATCCCATAAAAGAGAACATGCATTTCGTTCACCCGGAATTCACATAATGCATCAACAAACGACTCTCATCCGATAATATATTAAAATAAATAAAAACGAGGAATAATAAATAAAGAAGGTGCCCTCAGGTCTAACCTATTTTTTCGTCTCTCGAAAGCCCGTTACACGGCCGTCGGAAGGGTTGATATCCCGCAACTTTCCTGGTTCACTAATCCAACATTTTTCCTCGCTGTTTTGCTGTTTGGGCTGCTGTTTTGACTCCGTTTCACTGCTGTTTGTGTTGTATTTTCTGGTCACTATTTTTTGGTAATTAGGGGACTGTTTTGGCGGTTTTTTGAGGGTAAAGTGGGGACTGTTTCAGGCAGTTTGCTGGCTGGTTATGTGCGGCAATTTATGGCTGTATGGACGGTTTTTCGGTGATCAATAAGGGTTGTATGTGAAGGATATTCTCGGCAGTTAATGGGGGCTTTATGCGTCAAGTAAAAGGGCAGTGGTGTGCATGTGGGTGCTGCATGAGGGGAGTAAGGTGAGTGATGTGCTATGTGGCTAGTCGTGAAGGGGAAAATGGCTGATTTGTGGTGTTAAGGTTGGCTTAGGTTGTGGTCCATACGTGAGGCAGGCTTTGTGTATGCTTGTGGCGTGAGAGAAGCTGATCAATGTGGGACATTTTGGGTGTGAGTTTGTGCGTGGGAGTTGAAGGCAATTAAGGTGGGTAGTTTCCTACTCAATGTAGGATAAAATAGAGTGAAGGGGTTGCAGTTTTTGGCACTTTGGGGGATACTTTGGTGGCTATTTTTTGGTAGTTAGGGGTCCTGTTTGAGTTCAGTTTTTTGGTTGCTGTTTGAGCTGCAGTGGGGGAAGTTTCGGTGAATTTAAGGGCTGTTGTATTGGAGGGTGTGTTGGCATGTTTAAGGGCTGCAATGAGGGGCTGTGTTGGTGTGTTTATGGCGTGAGTTTGGGGGTTATTCACTGGCAGTTTTGGGACGTGAGTGAGGCTTATACTTCAGGGTAATTTAGGCGTGAGTGGGGCTGATTCTTCAAGGCAATTTGGGCATGAGTGAATGTGAGAGAAGAGGAGAGGGAGCTTAGTCAATGGGCGTAAGGTGCTAGGCTTAAATGTTGTGGGTTTTGCTGAAGGCGTGAAGGAAGGGGCTTGCGTGAACTGAGTGTGCTGCAGGGCAGGGGGCTTTATGCATGAATGAAGGGTACATAGCAAAGGGGATTTATGCGTGTGCTACTGTGAGAGTGAGCTGTGTGATGTTTTAGGGTTTATTCTTTCTTGTAGAAGTGACGAGAGAAGAGAGAGGGAGTAAGGGGGTTTCACGTGTGCATGGGTTCTTTGAGTGCGGGTTGAGGGCTTGGCGTGAGGGTTCTTTGAGTGCAAATTGTGATGAATGGGGTTGCTCACGTGTGCATGGGTGATGAATAAATGGTGCCGGTAGTTTGGAGGAGCTTTGTCGTGTGCTGCTAGAGGCTTCACGTGGTGAATTAGGGGGTTGCGTGAGTTTGTTTCTTCACGTAGAGGGCTGCATGGGGTTATGAAAGGTCTGTTTTGTGTTTTAAGGTAGTTCACGTGGATTGTTGAAGGGGTAAGGGCGCGAGCAGCTAGGGTTTCATTGTGATTTGTGGTGTGAAGATGGGCAGTGACGTGAGTGGCTTGTGGTAGGTTTGTGATTATTTTGTGAAGATGAGAGAAGATAGGTTTCACGTGTATGTTAGCCGAGATAGTAATGTTTCTTTGTTTATAATTTATAAATGGTTGAGGGTTGAGGTTGGGTGGATCATTTATTGTTATTTGGTGGGGGTCAGATAATTTATTAGGGGCAATTTATTTAATGCTGAGAGACTTTAGGGTTTTGCTTTTGTGATGTGTTTATTTGTTTGTTGAATTTTTGTTGAATTTCTGATGTGTGTTCACGTATGGGGCTAGGTTTATTTAATGGGTTTGTCTTGTTGTGTTTATTTTGTTGAAAAGGAATGTGTGTGGCATGTGCATGAATGGTGGGTTATATTAATGGAATTGCTTTGTTGAATTTGTGCTTTCACGTGGGGTGCTTGGCTTATTTAATGGGTTTCTCTTGTTTTGGTTATTTAATTGATTTATGTTTTGTGTGGGGTGCTTTGTTTTTGTTTTAATTTGTTGGGCGTGGCATTGATTTGGTATTTTGGTGGGCTTGGTGAGGGTCTTGGCCAAGGATAATTTTGAAACGGAGGTCTAATGAGCAAACCTGAGGCTAAGCGAGCGAACTAAATCCAACAAATGATTGATCCTTGAATCTTCCCTTCCGACATCCGTTTCTCGTGACTTTCGCGACTTAAAAGGTAGTGCCTCCATACGAGGCTCATCATCGGGACTTATATGCAAAAATACAGTGCTTACAGTCGCCCCACTTTGATGGGATTTTTGTAATATGTGACAATGACAATCCTATCAAAGTTTGTGCAATGCATTTTTACTTACCTGGCTCGCCAGCTACAACCTGGCTTACCTGTTACTCTGAACTGTGTTGATTTGGTTGTGCCATACCCGGTGTACTAAACCTCATACCCGAGGTGTCGTGGTTGCTTCTCCATACCCATAGTGTCGCAATAGTGTCTCCATACCTGGAGTGCCATACGCGAGGTGTCACATTAATATCTCCATACCCGGAAAAACTGATATTGATGCTGAAGTGTCTCCATACCTAGAGTGCCATACCCGGCAAAACTAATAATGATGCTGATGGGGGCTCGCCCCCTAGGATTCATCACCAAAATTGATACTGATGCGGGCCTCGCCCCCGGGACTTGTCCCCAACATTGATACTGATGATGATGTGGGCCTCAACCCTGTGCTCTATTTCCGGAGTGCCATTTTCGGCAAGCTAAACCTCATTTCTGAGGCATCGCTGATGTAATAGTGGTCCATTTCCGAACCATGCCCCATTTCCAGAGTGCCATTTTCGGTGTCTGCTGAGATAATAGTCCATTTCCGAACCGTGCTACATTTTCAGAGTGCCATTTTCGGCGTCTGATGAGATAATGATCCATTTTCGAACCGTGCTCCATTTTCGGCGTCTGATGAGATAATGGTCCATTTTCGAACCGTGCTCCATTTTCGGAATGCCATTTTCGGTGTGTGATAGTGGTCTATTTCTGAACCATGCTCCATTTCCGGCGAGTGATAGTGGTCCATTTCCGAACCATGCTCCATTTTCGGAGTGCCATTTTCGGCGAGTGATAGTGGTCTATTTCTGAACCGTGCTCCATTTTCGGAGTGCCATTTTCGGCATCTGATGAGATGGTGGTCCATTTTCGAACCGTGCTCCATTTTCGGAGTGCCATTTTCGGTGAGTGATAATGGTCCATTTTCGAACCATGCTGTGAGGTGGTCTATTTCCGAACCATTACTGATATGAGGGTGGTCCATTTCCGAACCATTGCTGATGTGAGGGTGGTCCATTTCCGAACCATTACTGATGTGAGGGTGGTCCATTTCCGAACCATTGCTGAGTTGAGATGAGGTTCTTGTTCCCGAACTGTGATGAGGGTTTTGTTTCCGAATTGAGATGAGAGTCTAGTTCCCTGAATTGGGTTGAAATTGATGGCGAGGTGCTGTGACCCCTAGGTCTTATTCTAGAACCACCGAGTGGGTTTTGTTCCTGAACTATTGTAGAGAGTGTGATTTGTTCCCGAACTGAATTGTGTTGAGGCTCTTGTTCCCTGGTTGAATTGTGTTGAGGGTCTTGTTCCCTAAACTGAGTTGTGGGTCTTGTTCTTGATTTGAATTGTGGGTCTTGTTCCCGAGTTGAGGGTCTTGTTCCCGATCTGAATTGTGTTGAGGGTCTTGTTCCCTGGATTGAGGATATTGTTCCTGATTTGAATTGTGTTGAGGGTCTTGTTCCCTGAATTGTGGGTCTTGTTCCCAAGTTGAGTTGCAGGTCTTGTTCCTGATTGTGGGTCTTGTTCCCAAATTGAGTTGCAGGTCTTGTTCCTGATTTGAGTTTAGGGTCTTGTTCCCTGAGTTGAGGGTCTTGTTCCCTGAATTTTGGGTCTTATTCCCAAGTTGAGTTGCGGGTCTTGTTCCTGATTGTGGGTCTTTTTTTCCAAATTGAGTTGCAGGTCTTGTTCATGATTGTGGATCTTGTTCCCAAATTGAGTTGCAGATCTTGTTCCTAATTTGAGTTGAGGGTATTGTTCCCTGAATTGCGGGTCTTGTTCCCGAGTTGAGTTGAGATAAGGGTATTGTTCCCTGAATTGTGGGTCTTGTTCCCGATTTGAGTTGAGGGTCTTGTTCCCTGGTTGGCTCGTATTTTCCGTTTTCTCTTTTTTATTCGTTGAAACCTTTGAATACAAAACAAAACACAAAAAGGATGTAAGTGCGTTAAGTGTATGCATGCATGCATGAATGAATTTCCTATTCCGTCGGGTTAGGTCTTCTGCCAGTTCCCCCGGTGTCCTTTTCCTATAACTGTCTTTGGTCGCCCACTGGGTCTGCTTACAGTTTCCTCCTGCTGGTTCTTTTCTGGTGATTGTTCAGTCCTCTTTTGTCTCATGGCTCAAGTTCTCGGTACATCCCTTATTCGCGGGGAGGTAGACTGGTCGCCCCCAGTCTTGGCTTAACTTTATATTCTTTACTTCTTACACTAGGTCA
Source organism: Zanthoxylum bungeanum (assembly GCA_019454045.1). Taxonomy (NCBI): domain Eukaryota; kingdom Viridiplantae; phylum Streptophyta; class Magnoliopsida; order Sapindales; family Rutaceae; genus Zanthoxylum; species Zanthoxylum bungeanum. The sequence goes on from SKCR01029779.1 coordinate 359,994, forward strand.
AAGTAGATCATGTGATGTGACGTCCCAAAACTGCTGATGATGTGGGCCTCGACCCTAGGACTCATCCTCAATACTGATGATGATGCTGATGGTTCATTCCCGAACCGTGCCGTATGAGAAAGGGTAGACGGGTCGCCCCCAGTATCGGTTCATCTTTTCATTATTTGCTACTTCCATTAATTCAAGGTTTATCTCTTAATGTGATGTACATACCAACACACCATACTACTTCTCACGAGATAATCCTGATAGCTAAACATATTTTCGTCCTCAACGAATACTTCGTGTCGAAACCATAGAACCTTCAAAGTATTTAATACACTCAAATCCGATCGTCTGAATGAGTGATCTGAACTAGAATCTTAGTGTGTGTGTGGCAAGGCTCTTTCACAGCTTAATCCTTAAGTAAGCCAACTCGATGATTTTTTCTCGGAGAATTGGATCAGCGGGTCAAACCAACCTAGATGTCTTGATCATACTCTGTGATTACTTCCTCGTACTCAACATGATATGGTTTTTTTTTTTTTTTCTTTTGTCTCTTTTTTTTTTCTTTTTTTTGACGCACCTACCCTTTAAGGTAGCATTTCTCCTCATGGTGGTCATAATACTCACCCATGGGTAGCTTCACGCTTATCGGTTATAGGTGGTCTATTTTTTCTTTTCTTTCAGAGACTTCTTCTTTGTTTCCAACCATATCACATATCGTAGCATAAGTAAACTAGGATGGACATCTAGGCAAACGGTCATTCACTGATCCGTCATCTCTTGAACTAGTCATTAAGTGTCCGGGAGTCTAGCCAAGATCAACCACTCAGAATATCAGATGAGAGTACATTTCGCACTTATTGTTTCTAAGGTTTCACCCTAAAGCAAACCATTTGGTCATCAGACTCATGCTTAACTATTAAGGACTAAGAACAAACAATTTTTTTTTCTTTTTTCTCTCTTCTTCTTTTTTCTCTTTTTTTTTTTTTTTTACAATGGTCTTTCTATCCTTGCCATAAATTTTTCACTTCCTCAGTTTCCTTTTCCCCGATATCCAGGTTTGCTAAACTTTTCTTGACAAGTCTTTCTTTCCTAACCCAACGGATATCTATGATGGCTGTTAAGACAAATGGTAAGCATGATGCATGTATGCATGTGATGCATGAGATGTATAAGCCCATCAAGATTTTTATACTAGTTGGCCCATTATCATTTTAAAGCATTCAATCATACTATTGCGCGGTGCAAACTTGTCCCAATTGAAAAGGCCCAACAGGTTTACACTTTTGCGATAACATGGCTAAACAACTTCAAATAATAAGAGGCCTAAACACAAAAATGGCCCATCGGCATTTTAGAAGCTTTCGACTCAATTGTCAAAGGACACAAACTTGTCCCAGTTTAAATGGCCCAACAAGTTCATTTCTCTTGACAAGAGGCCCAACTGAATCCAAATGACGATGATCCCAAACACAAACATAAAGAAATAATTTCTAATGGTCATACAACTACGGTTCACATGTAGGTTTCATGAGTGTAAACAAAGGCTCTTGCTGACGAAGGATTGCCCACAACTAGGACTCCCCACTCAAGGGTCCGAACGATCAAGTGAGCGCACCTTTTTTATACACTAAGGTACGTGCCGACGAGTTATGGTGCATGACTGACTGTCAAATGGATTTCCTGTTGTAGATTCCCCAGAGGGAAGGTGGAGCAACTCTCTTAAAAACCCAAGCCACTTAGGCTGTTATCGCTTGGTGACAGGAATAAACAACGAGTCCTCTAAATTAGTCCATCATAATAAGCTACAAGTACATGATTATCTAGGTGCCTTCACAGCTTTTCCTTATAGAAATTTAGTGAGTGAAGGAAGACACCAAACCATTACCTAGCCTAAAATATGCCTTTGATTAAAATCCCTAAACCCACAGTAGACATGGTTAATTTAAAGCACAAATCACAAACATTACAAGGCATTATTTCGGGGCCGATTCTCTATCCCCAGTGGAGTCGCCAGACTGTAGAACACATAAATTGGCGATGCTATTCTAGGCTTGCTGCCTAGTTGGGAGTACAGAATAGCCCGCGGGGGAACTAAACCGGAGAAATAACATGGAGTCGCCACCCGGTGTGAACCGGGAAAATGTGATTTAAGGTCGCACTCACCCCTCGCAAGGGAAGACCTCAAACCGTTAGGTTCGGAATGGTCATTTACTTAATCTCACTTGTAATGATGTGATTTGTGCAATATATCAACCGAATCTACGCAACATGCTTAAGAACAACCAATATCTAGTTCATGTTTATAAAGAAAAATCTTATGTCTAAGTTTGCATGCTTGAAAAGTAGGTTATCACCACGGAAAACACACAATAACACACCGCAATCTCATACTTTAATCATATAATACGGAAAGCAAATACCAACCTAAACATAATGCAAACCCCAAAGCAAAATATTCTAACCATGCTTAAAAATAAACAACTAAATCATACTTAAATAATAAATAACATACTAGACTAAATCATGCTTAAATACAAAGTTTGGATGAAACGAAATACTTGTGTCTCTTAAGTAGTACCTGGCATTGTATCCCGAGTGCAAACCGCACTACCGTCCATTCGGATTCGGCTATGGAATTTATGTCTGAGTTTCCATCCGATATCCCACAAAAGAGAACACACATTCCGTTCACCCGGAATTCACATCATGCATCAACAAATGACTCTCATGTGATAATATATTAAAATAAATAAAAAATGAAGAATAATAAATAAAGAAGGTACCCTCAGGTCTAACCTCTTTTGTCGTCTCTCGAAAGCGCGTTACACGGCCGTCGGAAGGGTTGATATCCCGCAACTTTCCTGGTTCACTAATCCAACATTTTTCCTTGCTGTTTTTCTGTTTGGGCAGCTGTTTTCACTCCGTTTCGCTGATGTTTGTGTTTTATTTTCTAGTCACTGTTTTTTGGTAATTAGGGGATTGTTTTGGCGGTTTTTTGAGGGGTATTTTCTGGGTAGTTTTAAGGGCTGTTTTCACGGTAAAGTGGGGACTGTTTCAGGCAGTTTGCTGGTTGGTTATGTGCGGCAGTTTGTGGCTGTGTGGAGGGTGTTTTCGGTGATCAATAAGGGTTGTATGTGAAGGATATTCTCAACAGTTAAGGGGGGCTTTATGCGTCAAGTAAAAGGACAGTGGCGTGCACGTGGGTGCTACGTGAGGGGATTAAGGTGAGTGATGTGCTATGTGGCTAGGCGTGAAGGGGCAAAAGGCTGATTTGTGGCGTTAAGGTTGGCTTTGGTTGTGGTCCATACGTGAGGCAGGCTTTGTGTATGCTTGTGGCGTGAGAGAAGCTGATCGATGTGGGACTTTTTGGGCGTGAGTTTGTGCATGGGAGTTGAAGGCAATTAAGGTGGGTAGTTTCCTAATCAATGTGGGACAAAAGGGAGTGAAGGGGTTGCAGTTTTTTGGCATTTTGGGGGTTACTTTGGTGGCTGTTTTTCGGTAGTTATGGGGGCTATTTGAGTGCAATTTTTTGGTTGCTATTTGAGCTGTGGTGGGGGGAAGTTTCGGTGAATTTAAGGGCTACTGTATAGGGGGTGTGTTGGCGTGTTTAAGGGCTGCAATAAGGGGATGTGTTGGTGTGTTTATGGCGTGAGTTTGGGGGTTATTCACTGGCAGTTTTGGGACGTGAGTGTGGCTGATTCTTCAGGGCAATTTAGGCGTGAGTGGGGCTAATTATTCAAGGTAATTTGGGCGTGAGTGAATGTGAGAGAAGAGGAGAGACTTGTCTTGTATGTGTGCTATGTATCTGCTAGGGGAAACATAGAAGGATTTTGGGTTGTTTTTATAGGCAAAATGGGTGCATTAATTGGGTAGGCTAATGTTGTTGGAGGGTTATTAATTAGGTGGCTACTTTGTTAAAAAATTGGAAAGGGAGGTAGCTTAGTCAAGGGGCGTGAGGTGCTAGGCTTAAATGGTGTGGGGCTTGCTGAAGGCGTGAAGCAAGGGGCTTGCGTGAACTGAATGTGCTGCAGGGCAGGGGCTTTACGCGTGAATGGAGGGTGCAGGGAAAAGGGGCTTTATGCGTGTGCTGCTGTGAGAGTGAGCTGTGTGATGTTTTAGGGTTTATTATTTTTACAGGAGTGATGAGAGAAGAGATATGGAGTAAGGGGGTTTCACGTGTGCATGGGTTCTTTGAGTGCGGGTTGAGGGCTTGGCATGAGGGTTCTTTGAGTGCAAATTATACGTGTGTGCTAAGAGAGTAGGGGCTTGGCATGAGGGTTCTTTGAGTGAGGTGTTGAGAGTAATATATGATGAAGGGGGTTGCTCACGTGTGCATGGGGGCTGAATAAAGGGTGCCGGCAGTTTGGAGGATCTTTGTCGTGTGCTGCTGGAGGCTTCACGTGGTGAAGGAGGGGGCTGTGTGAGTTTGTTTCTTCAAGTAGAGGGCTGCATGGGGTTATGAAAGGTCTGTTTTGTGTTTTAAGGCAGTTCACATTGATTGTTGAAGGGGTAAGGGCGCGAGCAGCTAGAGTTTCATTGTGATTTATGGTGTGAAGTTGGGCAGTGACTTGAGTGGCTTGTGGTGGGTTTGTGATTATTTTGTGAAGATGAGAGAAGATAGGTTTCACGTGTATGTTAGCCAATGGAGCAATGAAGGTGGGTTATTTAATGGAATTGCTTTGTTGAATTTGTGCTTTCACGTGGGGTACTTGGCTTATTCAATGGGTTTCTCTTGTTTTGGTTATTTAATTGATTTATGTTTTGTGTGGGTTACTTTGTTTTTGTTTTGAATCTGTTGGAAGTGTTGTTGATTTGGTATTTTTGTGGGCTTGGTGAGGATCTTGGCCAAGGATAATTTTGAAACGGAGGTCTAACGAGCAAACCCGAGGCTAAGCGAGCGAACTAAATCCAACAGAGGATTGATCCTTGAATCCTCCCTTCCGACGTCCGTTTCCCACGACTTCCGCGACTTAAAAAGTTGTGCCTCCGTACGAGGCTCATCATCGGGACTTATATGCAAAAATGCAGTGCTTACAGGTTGCTGTGAGGGTTTAGGGGCGTGAATTGAGGGAGTTGCTGTGAGGGTTTTGGTACGTGAAGAATGGTTGTTGAAGGTTGTTATTAGCGTGAGTTGGAGGGCTTTTTTATGGCGTGAATGGAGGGCCTGAAGAGGGCTGCTTTGGGTGAAGTTGGGGTTGCTACGTGAATGGGCAGGTGGCTAGGCGTGAAGGAGGCTGGTGCGTGAAGGGGCAATTGCCGGGGGATTTCTTCTGGTGTTAGGCGTGGATGTCTTGTTTATGAATTGAGTGCCGTGAATCCTTGGGTTATTTTCTTTGTGTTTTTTGTGAGATTTAGCTAGGGGTTTCAAGGTTTAGTTAAGGCTTCTTTTTATATGCAAATGAGGGGTAATCCTTGTGCGAATATGGAAAGGATTTGTGTATTTATGGGGATATCTTTTAATTAGGAATGTCTTTTAATTTGATTTGATTTCTTCTCTTTTGATTAGGGATATGATTTGATTTTATTTGATTTGATATTTTTTAATTAGGAAATGTAATTTAATTGGATTAGGAAAGTATTTGATGAGATTTGATTTGTATCTTTTAATTAAGGAAGATGATTTGTCTTGATTTTTTCATGTGTTTAATGTGTGATTTTGTTAATTTGGAAGGTGATGGGCGTGTGGTTTGGTCTCTTGGGCATGGGCTTGGCTCATTTTGGTGGGCTTGGTGTGGTGTTTGGTGATATGTGGGCTTAGTGTGTGACTTGCGGGGGTTTGGGCCAAGGATGTGTTTTGAAATAAAGGTCCAACAAGCAAACCCGAAGCTAAACAAGCGAACTAAATCCAACAAAAATGTCAATTCTTGACTCTTCCCTTCCGACGTCTGTTTCCCGTGACTTCCACAATTTAAAGAGGTAGTGTCTCCATGTGAGACTCATCATCGGGACTTATATGCAAAAATGCAGTGCCTACAGTCGCCCCCACTTTGATAGGACTTGTGTAGTGTGTGACAATGAAAATCTTATCAAAGTTTATACAATGCATTTTTACTTACCTGACTTGCCAGCTGCCACCTGACTTGCCTGTTGCTTCGAACTGAATTGATCTGGTGGTGAGGTGCTACGACCTCGAGGTTCATCCCTGCAAGATGCTGTGATCTCTAGGAATCACTACCAAACTGAACTGATAAGAGGTGGTCCATTTTCGAACCGTGCTTTTGTGAGAGGTGGTCCATTCCCAGACCGTTACTGAGTTGAGATGAGGGTCTTATTCTCGATTTGATTTGAGTTGTGGGTCTTGTTCCCGATTTGAGTTGAGTTGTGGGTTTTGTTCCCGTTTTGAGTTGAGGGTATTGTTCCCCGAATTGTGGGTCTTGTTCCCGTGTTGTGTTGAGGGTCTTGTTCCCTAATTTGTGGGTCTTGTTCCCGTGGGTCTTGTTCCAGATTTTAGTTGAGGGTGTTGTTCCCTGATTTGTGGGTCTTGTTCCCGTGGGTCTTGTTCCTGATTTGAGTTGAGGGTCTTGTTTCCGTGGGTCTTGTTCCCGATTTAAGTTGAGGGTCTTGTTCCCTGAATTATGGGTCTTGTTCCCTATTTGAGTTGAGGGTCTTGTTCCCTAAATTGTGGGTCTTGTTCCCGATTTGAGTTGAGGGTCTTATTCCCTGAATTGTGGGTCTTGTTCCCGATTTGAGTTGAGGGTCTTATTCCCTGAATTGTGGGTCTTGTTCCCATGGGTCTTGTTCCCGATTTGAGTTGAGGGTCTTGTTCCCGGAATTGTGGGTCTTGTTCCCGGTTTGTGTTGAGGGTCTTATTCCCTGAATTGTGGGTCTTGTTCCCGTGGGTCTTGTTCCCTATTTGAGTTGAGGGTCTTATTCCCTGAATTATGGGTCTTGTTCCCGAACTGTTGATTGTGTGTGTTTTGTTCCTGAACTATTGATTGTGGGCTTTATTCCCTGGGCTTTGTTCCCGAACTTATGTTGACTGTGGGTTTTATTCCCAAACTGAATTGGTTGTGGGCTTTGTTCCCGAACTGTTGATTGTGGGCTTTGTTCCCGAACTGTTGATGGTGTGTGTTGCCATTCCCGGCTTGCTCATATTTTCCACTTTTTTCCCTTTCTTTAAAACCTACGAACAAAAACAAAACAATGCATGTATTTGACCTGTATGCATGTATGCATGGATGTATTTCCTATTTCATTGGGTTAGGTCTCCTCCCAGTTCTCTCGGTGTCCTTCGCCTATAACTGTCTTTGGTCGCCCCCTGGGTCTACTTACAGTTTCCTCCTGCTGGTTCTGTTCTGGTGATTGTTCAAACCTTTTCTATCTCACGGCTCAAGTTCTCGGTACATCGCTTATTCGTGGGGTGGTAGACTGGTCACCCCCAGTTCTTGGCTTAGCTTTCTGTTCTTCGCTTCTTGCACTAGGTCAAAGTAGATCGTGTACTGATCCCAAAACTAATGATGATGCTGATATGGGCCTCAGCCTTGGGACTCATCCCAAACTGATACTGGTGTCGATGTGGGCCTCGACCCTGGGACGCATCCCCAAAACTGATACTGATGTTGATGTGTCTCCATACCCAGAGTGCCATACCCGGTAAAATTGATACTGATGTTGATGTGTCTCCATACCCAGAGTGCCTTACCCGGCAAAACTGATACTTATGTTGATGTGTCTCCATACCCGGAGTGCCATACCCGGTAAAACTGATACTGATGTTGATGTGTCTCCATACCCGGAGTGCTGATGATGTGTATCTCCATACCCGGAGTGCTGATGATGTGTGTCTCCATACCCGGAGTGCTGATGATGTGTGTCTTCATACCCGGAGTGCTAATGAAGTGTATCTCTATACCCGGAGTGTTGATGATGTGTATCTCCATACCTGGAGTGCTGATGATGTGTGTCTCCATGCCCGGAGTGCTGATGATGTGTGTCTCCATACTCGGAGTGCTGATGATGTGTGTCTCCATACCCGGAGTGATGATGATGTGTGTCTCCATACCCGGATTGCTGATGTGGGCCTCGCCCCCAAACTGATACTAATGTGGGCCTCGCCCTCAAACTGACACTGATGCGGGCCTCGCCCCCAGACTAATACTTATGTGGTCCTCGCCCTCAAACTAATACTGATGTAGGCCTCGCCCCAAACTGATGATGATGTGGGCCTCGCCCTCAAACTGATACTGATGCAGGCCTCGCCCCCAGACTGATATTTATGTGGGCCTCGCCTCTGGGACTCATCCCCAAGCTGATACTAATGTGGGCCTCGACCTAGACTGATACTGATGTGCGCCTCGCCCCTAGACTGATACCGATGTGGGCCTCGCCTTAGACTGATACTGATGTGGGCCTCGCCCCCAAACTGATACCGATGTGGGCCTCGCCCAAGACTGATACTGATGCGGGCCTCGCCCTAGACTGATACTGATGTGGGCCTCTCCCCAGACTGATACTGATGTGGGCCTCGCCCCCAGATTGATACTGATGTGGGCCTTGCCCCATGCTCCATTTTCAAGATTGATTCTAATGTGATGTCGCATATCAACATGTTGTATTGCTGTAGACAACAGAAATCGATGACGTTGTTCTAGGGTCGCGGCCTAGTTGGGAGTATGGAATAGTCCGCAGAGGAACTAAACCAGACATATAACATTGAGTCGCCACCCGGTGTGAACCGGGACAAAGATTTAAGGCTGCACTCACCCCTCGCAAGGGAAGACCTCAAACCTGTTGGGTTCGGAATGGTCCCTTACTTATGTCACTTGTGATGATATAATTTATGCAATGAACTAACCAAGTCTACTCAATAATCATGCTCAAGGGTACTTAGATCTAACATGCTTTCATCCAAATAACTCCACGCAATGTAACACAACGAGCATATTGAACCATTAAATCAACATGTATAAATCATTATCCAAACACATCATAAACTAATAACATGCATAAGGAACAACCTAAATATGCTGTAACAAATAAATAACAAACTAAATTAAACCCTGCTTTAAATAATAAATAAACGGCCTAGAACTATGACATGCTCAAATACAAATTTGGATGAGACGAAATACGTGTCTCTTAAGTGGTACGTGGCGTTGTATCCCGAATACAAACCGCACTACCGTCCATTCGGATTCGGCTACGGAATTTACGTCCGGGTTTCCATCCTATATACCACAAAAGGGAACACATATTCCGCTCATCCAACAATCACATCATGCCTCAAATGACTCTCATGCGATAATATTTTTAAAATAAACAAAATAAACGAAAGATAATAAATAAAAAGGTGCCCTCAGATCTAACCTCTTTTGTCGTCTCATGAAAGGGCGTTACACGTCCGTTGGAAGGGTGAATGATCCGCAACTCTTTTGGTTCACTAACTCAACATCTTTCCTCGCTGTTTTGCTGTTCGGGCTGCTATTTTTTACTCCGTTTTGCTGCTGTTTTTGTTGTATTTTCTGGTCACTGTTTTAGGGTAATTAGGGGACTGTTTTGTGGTTTATTTGGACTGGTTTGTGCTGCGGTTTTTGGGACTATTTTGGGGAAGCTTTTGGGACTGTTTTTAGTGCAGTTTTAGGGCTGTTTGGGGGTTAATGTGCGGCTAAAATGGGCTGGCAGTGGAGTAAGGGACGTGAGGCAAGTGGAGTCAGGGACGTGAGTCAAGGCGTGAGTGGGCTTTTGGTGGCGTGAGAAGGGGCATGTGGCTAGGCGTGGGTGAGGGCTGCTTAGGGTTTGTTTCGTCTGATTGAGTGAAGGTTGTGCGTGTGTGCGTTTTGTGTATGGCAAGTGGGACGTTAGGGCTGATTCCGTGGCTGAGTTGGCTACTTGAAGGGCTTGTTACGTGGCTGTGGTTTGAGGTGTTTGTGAATGCTGTTGGTTGCTTAAAGGGCTTGTTGAAGGTCAGTTTGTGCGCTGAAGGTGTGAGTGGCAATCAATTGAAGGGGGGTCTGGACGTGTTGATTATGTGGCTAGGTGGCTGACGTGAGAAGCTTGAATGTGGCAGTAACGTGAGGGGGGGTCTGGACGTGTTGCCGAGTGGGGGAGCAAGTGGCGTCCTGGGCGTGAGGCTTTTGTGGGTTATTTGGTCAGTGGCTAGTGGTTACGAGTCTGCTGCTCGCGTGAATTGTTTGAGTGGGTCTGCTTTGTTTGTTTGTGAGGCAGCGTGAGTGGCTTGGAGAAGGGTTGAAGTGACGAGTGTTATATGGGAGGTACCGAGAGCTGAGAATATAGAAGAGAGGTGATAAGCTATTTTAGGGTTTCATATTTTTGTACGTGAGTGGAGGAAGGTCGAAGCGTGAAGGCGTCCTGTTGAATGGGTTTGTAAGGTGTATGCTGCGTGGCTGTGAAGGGGCAGTGCGTTTTTATTTTTGTTTTTGAGAGAGAAGGAAGATGGAGACGTGAGAGTGGAGAGGTGGTAGGGTTTCATTCTTTTTTTGTTTTTTTGTGTTAGTCGTCTATGTCTAGGGGGAGAGGGTTGATTCAAGTTATATTTTATAGTTAGGGTTGTGCATGAATTTAAAAGGAAACACATGTGTGTCTAATTTAATTATTTAAGGTAAGAATTTTAAATTTTGGTGGGGAATTTCTTTAAATTGGTGGGAGATTTATGTAATTTAGGAATGGATTTAATTTAGTTTGTGAATTTAATTTAATTGATTATAATTGGATTGGATTTTAATTTGATTTAGTTTAAATGGATTTTAATTTGATTTAGTTTAATTGGATTTTAATTGTATTTTAATTTACTTTAAATTAGTTAACTTTAATTTAATTTAATTTAATTTGTGACATGTATTTTAAAGGTTTTAATTATTTAATTTGTGAGATGTGTTTTAAATGTTTTAATTATTTAATTTGTGAGATGTGATTTACCGGGTTTGGTGTGTTTTAAAACAGAAGTCCAACAAGCGAACCCGAAGCGAAACAAGCGAGTTAAATCTGAAAAAATACTAATTTCCAACTTTACCATTCCAACGTCCGTTTCCCGCGGCTTTCACAACTAAAGAGGTAGTGTCTCCATACGAGACTCATCATCGGGCTTATATGCAAAAATACAGTGCCTACAGTCGCCCCCACTTTGATGGGACTTGTGTAATGTGTAACAGTGACAATCCTATCAAAGTACGTGCAATGCATTTTCACTTACTTGGCTCGCCAGCTGCCACCTGGTTTGCTCGCTGCTTCGAACTGATTTGTTGATGTGGTAGATATGGTGGTGAGGCCTCATGTTGGACAAAATGACCCATAGCATCACTATTTGCACAGATCATTGTGTTGTTGTAGCAAATTAACTATGTGACAAAGGAGATTGTACTCTCATCATTTGTGATTAGATCACCTTAGATGTATAAATGAAGAGAGGTCCATATGATTAGTTCCTGGATTGAGAATGATATGAGACAGTATCAGTCCACGAAGGATTAATCATTAAATATCCCTAGTCGTAGTATTATCGAGACAGGACATCGATAATGCGGAATAGGCTAGTATTGCACTTGTGCGCGTTGTGAGGGCACAACGGCATAGTTCTCATATATATAAGTATAGGATATTTATGCAAGTGCGATAGGAGGTTGTGTTTCACCGATGGTACGGGAAACAGCTTCGCTCTGGATAGACCCCTCGGAATCCCATTGGTATTATGACTATGTGTCTACGGGAGGCCGAAATCAAGGTAGGTGTGTATAGTCTTAACCTGAGACTTGCATCGCTAATACTTACGATAATCGATAGACTTTGGTCTTGGTGGTACAGGGCTTTAACCGGTTCTGCGTACACCACTTCTGGGTTTATCAGAGAGTCGTAGTGTATTGGGTGTGATGTCCAGACGGAAGTATCACTTCAGTCATAGTGGAGATGATGTCACGCAGGATACGATATTAGTGCTCTTAAGTGCTGGCCGGCCATCGGGATATTATGACAAGGTCATGTATATCCGATTATAGAGACTAGTTACCAGACATCCGACATGTGCTTCGGACGGGGCAGACACTTATCCAGCCTCAGCCCTAGCACGTGACTATCCGATACTGGGCTGGTATACACACAATACTACGGTATACTACGCTTGATACTGATCTATATATTCCTGTAAGAATATTTCTGGAGAATTGGGTAGGCATGGCGCTTTGCTAGAAGCCAACCTTGTCTTGTAAATCGGTATAAACGTAGTACGAGGTACTTACGTGTTCGGATAGTCCGATGACCGTATTTACTGCCAACATATCCGGAGATCTCATGGGTCGCTTCCCGAAGATTCACCGATGACGTATAACTCGCACTTAATTAATCTGGGATTAATTATAAGAGAGAGAAAATTAATCTGGGATTAATCACGGAGATATTTTATCTGGGATAAAATATTAATTAAAGAAGAGAGAGAACGATTAATTTGGAATTAATCGATAAAATAATATATTTGATATATTATTAGAAATTGGATTTCGACGCGAAATTAAAATTAGATTTTAATTCGGGCGAACGAATTAATTTAGAATTAATTCGTTAGCGACGTGAATAGTGATTTCGCTAGGCGTAATCATTTAATTACGACGCGACGGAAAATTCGTTAATTGGAATTAGCGAACCCGAGCCCGGGATTATTTGCGAGCGCATTCGCATTTCGAATTCGAGTGCGGCACGCAAGTCAAATCATGCGTCAAATCGCAAGTCACATCAAGCGTCAAATCAAATGTCACTTTGAGTGATGTGACAAGTTGTCATTTGATTTGAGTGATTGATGTGGTAGTTGAAAGGCATTTATTGTTTTGCTTTTTTGACTTTTTGGTAAATGGAAATTGAAAAAGAATTTGGTAAATGATTTTATTTTGGAAATATAAAAATCAAATATACTTTTTCTTTTCCCACTCTCTCTCCACTTTCACGGTTTCTAGGAAACCTTTCTTCCCTCCATTTTCTCTTCTCCCTCTCACGGCTCATTGCCGATTTCTTCCTCAAATTTCTGGTTGGACCGAATTTAAAGGGAAGCAAGGAAGATGAAGAGTGCTAGCACACACACATGGGTTATATTATGGTGATAGGGAAACGAATTTGTGAGCATGGAAAAGCTTGAACCTTGGAGCTTCAATGGAGGTCTCCCATGGCCGAATTTTGAAGACATCAAAACAGCCCCAACCGAGCATCACAGCAGCTCAATGGAGTCCAAAACCGAGCTTGGAGGGAGGCAAAAACGCATCTTGTTCTTCGCATCCAAAACCGTTCAATGTGAGTTATGTTTCCGCCTTACTCCTTTGATGTGTTCATACGAATTTTGTGCTTGTTTTCATGATCTTGGGACCTATATTAGAACTCAACAATGGTATCTTGAGCTATTATCAAGCATAAAAAAAAAGTTAGGGTTAAAATTGGGGATAATCAATTGAAGCATGATTTGGTTAAATTGGATGATTAAGTATGCTTGTATGTTGATTAATTGAAGTTGTACATGATCAATTTCATGAAATTGGATTGGATTCAATTTTCCCTAAATTTTGGGCATGACAAATTGGGTAAAATCAATTGAAGCATGATTTGATTAAATTGATTGATTAAGTATGCTTAAATGTTGATGAATTAATGATTGATTGGATCAATTTGAAGAAATTATGTTTGGAACAAATTTCCCCAATTTTTTATGTTGGCATAAAGTGATAAATTTGGGTAAACTTTATTTTGAGCATATTTTGTGAAATTGGATGAATGAGAATGCTTAAAGTATGTTTAATTTAAGATTGATTGGATCAATTTGTTGAAATTGTGTTTGGAACAAATTTCCCCAAATTGCTTATGTTGGCCGAAATTAAAGAACCCTAAATTTCTTGGTGATTTTGTTTGTTTGATCATTGGATGACTTAAAACAATTGGGTAATGTTGTTTTGAAGTTCAATTTGATTGAATTTTGATTTGGAACATTTTTCCCAAATTAAAGTGGCTTGGCCGAATTCAATTGAATTTGAAATTCATTGTGTTTTTGATTTTAATTCATTGGATGAGTTGAATTGATTTGGGAAATGAAGATTGTGGATTCAATTGGATTGAAACCGAATCGGATTGGAAAAACCCCTAATTACCGAGAACAAAAGCATGTAAATTGGGTTTGATTTTGATAAATTGTGTTGGACACTATTTAATGTTAAAGTGCATGATTAATTAGGCTAATTGATGTTTTAGAAATGTTAATTAGATAATTAATTGTGTATTACACTTAGGTTAATTAATTATGGAATTTGGAATTTTATAAGATAATTAATTTGGGCTTATTTTGGAAAATGGGCCTTAAAGGTTGTAATTGGGCTTTTGGGCTTTGTTGTACAAAGTTGAGTTTAGGCAAATTTGGTTGGATCCAATTGGGCCTAAAACCGCATCCATAAAGTCCAATTATGACTTAATGGACCTTAATTATTTAATTGGGCCTAATGGGCCAAAATTGATTTATGGGCTTATGGGGTAACTCCCGGATTGGATTTTGGTTGTTCGGTTTGACCCGAGTTGACCAAAAGTCCACGCCTTATAGAAATTAATTAAAAGCCCATTGGACTTTAATTAAATAAACATTAGATGTTAATCGGGCTTTGAGACCCGTTGCGATTAAATTTGGAATTTAAGTCGTAAAGGTTCGTTAATAAAAGTGTAATATTTAATTTGGAATTAAATAGTGAATTAGAATTAAATGCGTATTAAATTGGATTTAATTATGTAGTTTAATTAATTCAAGAATTCGTACTTTCAGTACTTATTCGCAAAACGAGTTTGACTCGAGCAAAAATCAAATCGTTGTTTGAACATTGGATGATCACTAATTATCAGATTAATTAATTGGATTAGATTGATTGATAACATGCTTGTATGAATACATGGTTGTGATGCATGAATAATGTATATCGGATGGATATTAGTCGGGTGGGGCAATTTTAGAAATTGTTGTAATAAATTTGATTTATTAAATTGGACCTGCGTGTCCAGCCTTATCACCTCTATACTCTTTGTATTCTCTTCTCACCTATTCCCCTCAATGTAAATGAGGTTTCTTTAGAAGTGTAGTGTAACGGGTAGAAGTAAATACATGTGCTAGCTTTGGAGAGAGAAAATAAGAGATTTGATCTAGGATCAATGTGTAAAATATCCATCCGCATATCATTATTATTTTATCATATGCGCTTTATTATGTGTTTAGAATGCATGTTTAAGGGTGTATGATGATGAGACCTTAATAAAGATAATAAATTGGTAGTCAATTGCACGCGAAAAACCCTCGCTCAATATCAAGTGTTTTTCCTTCCATTGAGTGATTCTTACTCAAGATCCGAGATTGGTATTGGGTTGTTGGCCAAAGTCAAGCCCTTTGTCCGTCGAAGATGTGTTTGAATCACGAGAGTTTTGTTCCATATCGATGTCTTGTCCAAGTTGTGGTTTGTTGGCCAAAGTCAAGACCACTTCTTGTCCATCGACATTGATTACGAAGCTTTCCATGGTCAATGGGTCGCGCTTGACTGGGATCACTAGGTTTGTTGTGCCAAAGCCAAGGCTTAGTTGATTCAGAGGAAAAAGGTTAGGTAATACATTGGATGTATTGGCATATATAAGATATATGTTTAGGATTTGGATATCCGCCTACTAGATCTAGGAATTGGATGGGATCCAATTGATCTTAGAGATCTACCTAGTTAATTATCATACAATTTGTTGGCCAAAGTCAAGATTGTGTGATATTTAACGGGATCCTAGCCCACTAGGAAACACGGTTTCCCGAGTACTCGACAGAGGGTTAGAGGCTCGCCGAAAAATAGTGGGACGCAAGAATTGAATTTGCAATACTCGTTCAATTACTCGCCTTACGCGCTCATTCAAATTATTTCCTCGTTAGATTAAATGTTAGTTGGACTAATATTTAAATTGTTGTTTTAATAAGCAGTTGGACTGTATTATATTTGATTATATATAATTGGATTATATTAATCAATATATTTGAATTAATTAATTTCGATTTACAGTTGATTTTATAATTGGATTATAGTAATCAATGTAATGAGGTTAATTAATTTAAATTATATTTGATTATATAATTGGACTATTATAATCATTATAATAAATAGTACCACAAATCGTTGATTAAATAGTTGGACTATTAGAATCAAGATATAATTGAAAGATTGACATTTAAAACATAATCCTGGGGAAAATGTGTTTAAATGGTTTAATTTTCAAATTGGGAATAAAGTTTCAGGATGGTCCTGGAAATTAATAGGTTATTTTATTTGATAAATAATATATTAAGCTTGTAGCGCAAGGCGCACCTTAATTCGATATTCCAGAAACACGAGGCTTGGCCAAAGGCTTCTGGAGTGTTGAAACAGGCAAAGGAAAAATCATTATAATCTTCTGGGATGATAAAGGACATATCCTAAGAAGGAATAGAAGACGAGCAAGGCTCTGACTTCAAATATGATTGTCATAATTATGTTCACAACTAGTATTGAAATTGGATTTTAAATACTTAGTGTGGTACATAAAATATATTGATGTTCAGAATCTGTTTTGAACAGGATACTGACTTCAATAGAGATTTATCTGCGAATTGGAAACAGGACGAAAGTCGCTGTTTTAACCGAAGATACCTGAATTTAGGAACTACCTTCGGGTTAGTACTTAAATTTAGAAACTGTTATAATGTAGCTAGTTTGACTAGAAATATTATCTCTATATCGTGTATAACCCGCTGCGGGTGTACCTTTATATTCTAGAACACTAAAGTGCTTCATTATATAAAGATGATATTGAGATAAACACATTAGATGTGAATAACAGGATTTATATTTTGAATATAAATAATATCTCAAATATATAACATGACAAATAAATAGCTCAAACTGATTTGATCAATTAAGAAACTTAATTGTGGCATAGTTGTCAGGGACACTGATAAACAAGAATCATATATCCGCACTTTCGAAGAGCGGATACCAGGACTGATTTGATTCCATTCAAATAAAGTCTACGAATCTAGTCTATTTGGGCAAATGGCCTAAAACACTATTTACTTGGTAAAAGTTTAAATGCCACCGATCTGTTAGCCCTACTTCATAGTGAAGCAAGTGGGCCCATGTCTAGCTAGGCTAGATATGGATATGAATATTTCGTGACCTGTACGGATGTGGCATCGCGTATGGTTATGTGTTTCTTTTGAAACACAAATCAGAAACTTTTAGAGTTTCGACACGAAATAGACAAATAGATCGGCTAAAGTATTAAACCGTCATGGTAAGACTGTAATGGAAAATACTTAAGCAATAAGTTTCTAGAATATATGAAAGAGTATAGTATTCTTTCAAATTAGGACTCTTCCCGGAATACGTCAGTTTGACGGTGTGTCCGAACGGATTAACCGAAATTTGTTAGACATGATAAGGTTAATCACGAGTCGCTCTGAGCTACCATTTCCTTCAACGGATAAGCTTTAAACAGTGCAAGAACTTATTTTGAATAAGGTTCCATAAAAATCTGTTTGACATATATCATATTAGATATGAACGGGAAAGAAACCGGGTTTCTCATTCTTGATAATTTGGGTATGCTAGGCATATGTTTGGATGATACCAAACTAAAACCCAAATAGGATAAGTGCCAAATGTAGGTTATCCTAGGGATACCATAAGTATTGTACTTATACACCTCACAAGAAAACAATTAGATTGTTACTCACCATACGGTTTTCCTGAAAGGAATACCGATATGCAGTGGTAAGTGGGAGGATAGTATAACTCGATGGAATGGAGAGTAAGTAATACTATTCAAGGCACTGAATCTTAATGGAACATGAATAGTTCATCCAGGATGAGACTATTACCATTAATCTTCGAATACACAAGAACCGCGCAGGTCGGACAGAGTCAGAAAACAACCTGGGGTATGGGTTTCTGATCTAACCTCATAAAGATGTGAATCTTATTGAGGAATACCAACTGACTACGCATGAGGAAGTGATATAAGGTATCAACTCCCTAATTATGGCAAGTGCCGTATAATCCGAAATGGATTCCATGTATATCAACCAGTTTGGATACTAGTTGATGTACCACAAGGCATTGTGCCTAATGGTACTTAAAAGTCTTCTAGGAAGACATACATGGATGGCAACATACCAGCGTATAAAGCTAGGCTTTTAACGGAAAGGTATCGTTATCAACATTGTGTTGATTACGATTCAACCTTTTACCTGTTGCCACGGAAAATCCATTTGGATAATGTAGGTTATTCGATCCATGATTGGATTGAAGCAAGCATTAGGTTCTTGGAATTATCGTTTTGATATAATCATAATGGTGTACGATTTAATTCAAAACGAAATAATTCTTGTGTATATAAGGAGGTTAGTGGGAGCGCACTGACAGTGGTTGTCCTATAAAATAATGATAATACGTCATTTCTTGGAAATGATATTCCCATAAAATAAATATCGGCGAAAGCTTGGCTTTCGAAATACTCTCCTAGAAACCGTACATTCAAAAATGTACAAGACCTGGTGTATCATACGCTTTGAGCATATGGATTCACAAACAGGCCAATCCGAGTGATAGTCACTGGATTAATATTAAGAACATCTGTTAGTATCTTAGAGAACTAAGGATGTCGTCTTAGTCTATGGAGAATGAGAACTTAAAGTGACTGGGGTCACTGTAGCAAGTTTCATATAACCGATAAAGACGACTAAAAGTCGCAAGCGGTACTATACAGTTTGAATAACGGTACAGTGAGCTGGAAATCTTCCATGCAAGATATTGTTACCGAATAAACAATAAATGCGGATTATTGCTGCAGCTGAGGCAGCAATAGAAGTCATTTGGGTCGATACAAATCTAATTAGATTAGATATAGTTCTGTTAGCGGCTGAGCTAGGCGTCAGCACAGGCTAAAGAATTAATGGTCTCATCGACGATCCAGATATATACTTCTATATCATTTGATTCGTTCGGATCATACATCGTGGCGATGTGATGATCGTATAAATCGCATCAAACGATAATCATACAAATCCGCTGACGAAAACATTTTCTCAGCAGTTTGAGCCAACCGTATATAGTTCGGGTGTGAGACACTTGAGTGACTGGCTATGTGCCAAGTGGGAGATTGTTGGACAAAATGACCCATAGCATCACTATTTACACAGATCATTGTGTTGTTGTAGCAAATTAACTATGTGACAAAGGAGATTGTACTCTCATCATTTGTGATTAGATCACCTTAGATGTATAAATGAAGAGAGGTCCATATGATTAGTTCCTGGATTGAGAATGATATGAGACAGTATCAGTCCACGAAGGATTAATCATTAAATATCCCTAGTCGTAGTATTATCGAGACAGAACATCGATAATGCGGAATAGGCTAGTATTGCACTTGTGCGCGTTGTGAGGGCACAACGGCATAGTTCTCATATATATAAGTATAGGATACTTATGTAAGTGCGATAGGAGGTTGTGTTTCACCAATGGTACGGGAAACAGCTTCGCTCTGGATAGACCCCTCGGAATCCCATTGGTATTATGACTATGTGTCTATGGGAGGCCGAAATCAAGGTAGGTGTGTATAGTCTTAACCTGAGACTTGCATCGCTAATACTTACGATAATCGATAGACTTTGGTCTTGGTGGTACAGGGCTTTAACCGGTTCTGCGTACACCACTTCTGGGTTTATCAGAGAGTCGTAGTGTATTGGGTGTGATGTCGAGACGGAAGTATCACTTCAGTCATAGTGGAGATGATGTCACGCAGGATATGGTATTAGTGCTCTTAAGTGTTGGCCAGCCATCGGGATATTATGACAAGGTCATGTATATCCGATTATAGAGACTAGTTACCAGACATCCGACATGTGCTTCGGACGGGGCAGACACTTATCCAGCCCCAGCCCTAGCACGTGACTATCCGATACTGGGCTGATATACACAATATTACGGTATACTACGCTTGATACAGATCTATATATTCCTGTAAGAATATTTCTGGAGAATTGGGTAGGCATGGCGCTTTGCTAGAAGCCAACCTTGTCTTGTAAATCGGTATAAACGTAGTACGAGGTACTTACGTGTTCGGATAGTCCGACGACCGTATTTACTGCCAACATATTCGGAGATCTCATGGGTCGCTTCCCGAAGATTCACCGATGACGTATAACTCGCACTTAATTAATCTGGGATTAATTAGAAGAGAGAGAAAATTAATCTGGGATTAATCACGGAGATATTTTATCTGGGATAAAATATTAATTAAAGAGAGAGAATGATTAATTTGGAATTAATCGATAAAATAATATATTTGATATATTATTAGAAATTGGATTTCGACGCGAAATTAAAATTAGATTTTAATTCGGGCGAACGAATTAATTTAGAATTAATTCGTTAGCGACGTGAATAGTGATGTCGCTAGGCGTAATCATTTAATTACGACGCGACGGAAAATTCGTTAATTTGGAATTAGCGAACCCGAGCCCGGGATTATTTGCGAGCGCATTCGCATTTCGAATTCGAGTGCGGCACGCAAGTCAAATCATGCGTCAAATCGCAAGTCACATCAAGCGTCAAATCAAATGTCACTTTGAGTGATGTGCCAAGTTGTCATTTGATTTGAGTGATTGATGTGGTAGTTGAAAGGCATTTATTGTTTTGCTTTTTTGACTTTTTGGTAAATGGAAATTGAAAAAGAATTTGGTAAATGATTTTATTTTGGAAATATAAAAACCAAATATACTTTTTCTTTTCCCACTCTCTCTCCACTTTCACGGTTTTTAGGAAACCTTTCTTCCCTCCATTTTCTCTTCTCCCTCTCACGGCTCACTGCCGATTTCTTCCTCAAATTTCTGGTTGGACCGAATTTAAAGGGAAGCAAGGAAGATGAAGAGTGCTAGCACACACACATGGGTTATATTATGGTGATAGGGAAACGAATTTGTGAGCATGGAAAAGCTTGAACCTTGGAGCTTCAATGGAGGTCTCCCATGGCCGAATTTTGAAGACATCAAAACAGCCCCAACCGAGCATCACAGCAGCTCAATGGAGTCCAAAACCGAGCTTGGAGGGAGGCAAAAACGCATCTTGTTCTTCGCATCCAAAACCGTTCAATGTGAGTTATGTTTCCGCCTTACTCCTTTGATGTGTTCATACGAATTTTGTGCTTGTTTTCATGATCTTGGGACCTATATTAGAACTCAACAATGGTATAGATGACAATAGGGACCTCGCCCTCGAACTGATGATGTAGTGGGCACCTCGACCCTGGACACCTCGACCCGGAACTACAACCAACAACGGGGGCACCTCGACCCTAGGTACCTCGACCCAACATCGCTGACAATAGGGACCTCGCCCTCGAACTGATGATGTAATGGGTACCTCGACCCTGGGCACCTTGACCCAACACCGCTGACAATAGGGACCTCGCCCTCGAACTGATGATGTATTGGGCACCTCAACCCTGAGCACCTCGACCCGTAACTACAACCGACAACGGGGGCACCTCGACCCCGGGCACCTCGACCCAACACCGCTGACAATAGGGACCTCGCCCTCGAACTGAAGATGTAGTGGGCACCTCGACCCTGAACAGGTACTGATATGGGCCTCGCCCTAAACTGATACTGATGTGAGCCTCTCCCCAAACTGATACTGACGTGGGTCTCGCCCCAAGGTGATACTGATGTGGGCCTCGCCCTAAACTGATATGGGCCTCGCCCCAAACTGATACTATTGTGGGCCTCACCCCAAACTGATATGGATGATGTGGGCCTCGCCCTCATACTGATACTGATATGGGCCTCGCTCCTGAACTGATACTGATGTGGGCCTCACCCCAAACTGATATTGATGTGGGCCTCACCCCCAGAGTGCCATACCTGGCAAGACTGATAATGATATTGATGTGGGCCTCGCCCCTAGAGTTCCATACCCGGCAAGACTGCTACTGATAATGATGTGGGCCTCGCCCACAGACTGATACTGATGTGGGCCTCGCCCCAAACTGATACTGATGTGGGCCTCGCCCCCAGAGTGACATACCTGGCAAGACTGATAATGATGTTGATGTGGGCCTCGCCCCTAGAGTGCCATACCTGGCAAGACTGCTACTGATAATGATGTGGGCCTCACCCCCAGACTGATACTGATATGGGCCTCGCCCCCAGACTGATATTGATGATGTGATGGTTCGTTCTCGAACCATGCTATGAGGTGGTCCATTCCCGAACCGTTACTGTGTGAGGTGGTCCATTCCCGAACCATTACTATGAGGTGGTCCATTCCTTAACCATTACTGTGATGTGGTCCATTCCCGAACCTTGCTCCATTCTTGGACTTCCATTATTGGCTTGTTCATTCTTTGAACTTTGCTCCATTCTCGGATTACCATTCTCGGCTTGTGATGCAATTAGCCTCGACCTTGGGACTCATCCCCAAAACTGATAGGGACACATTTCCGATAAACTGACACTGATGTGGGCCTCGCCCCCGGGACTCATCCCCAAAACTGATACTGATACTGATGTGGGCCTCGACCCTGGGATTCATTCCCGAAACTGCTGATAATGTGGGCCTCGACCCTGGGATTCATTCCAAAACTCTGCCGAAGTGGGCCTCGACCCTGGGATTCATTCCCGGATTCATTCCAACACTCTGACGATATGGGCCTCGACCATGGGATTTATTCCCGAATTCATTTTAAAACTCTGACGGTGTGGGCCTCGACCTTGGGACTCATCCCCAAAACTGATGCTAGTGTGGGCCTCGACCCTAGGATTCATTCCCGAAACTGATGATTCTATGTTGTTGTTTCTGGTTGGCTTGCATTTGACGCTTTCTTTTTTTCTTCTTTGAAACCTGTGAATACAAAACAAAACAAACACAAAAAAAGAATGCAAAATATGTTACGTGTATGCATGCATGCATGAATGAATTTCCTATTCCGCTGGGTTAGGTCTTCCGCCAGTTCTCCAAGTGATTGCTCAGTCTTCTCTCTACTCTCATGGCTCAATTTCTCGTTATTCTTCTTATTAACGGGGTGGTAGAATGGTCGCTCCCAGTCTTAATTTAGCTTTCTGTTCTCCGCTGTTTGCACTTGGTCAAGATGAACCACATGGTGGGGCCTTCTATATCACCATACTATATCACATGCAACGAAATAGTCCCAATAGTTATACATATCATTGTCCTCAAAGAATGCCTAGTAATGAAACCAGAGAAACTTCAAGACACTCAATGCAACTCAAATCTGAGTTTTTGAATAAATGATCTATGCCAGACTCAAAGTGTGTGTATGCAAAGGTTCTTTCACAGCTTGATCCTTAAGCAAGCCAACTCAATGATTTCGTTTCAAAAATCGGGATCGGTGGGTCAAACCAACCTAGATGACTCAATTATATTCCGCAATTGCTTTTTCGTGCTCAATGTGGTATGGTTTTATCTTTCTTTTCCTTTGTCTCTTTTTTTTTTTCATTTTTCTTTTTTCATTTTTTTTTCATTTTTTTTTTTTTGCAACACACCTACCCTTTAAGGTAGCATTTCTCCTCATGGTGGTCCTAATACTCGCCCATGGGTAGCTTCACCCTTATCGGTTATAGGCGGTTTATTTCTTTTCTTTATAGACTTTTTTTTTCAACCATACCACACATCATAACACAAGCAAGTCAGAATAGACATCTAAGCAAACGGTCATTCATCGACCCGCAATTTCTTCAACTAGTCACCTTGCAAACTACTCAGGTTTTCACCGCTCAGAACCATAATCAAGTGCTTACAAGTCTAACATAGATCAATTACTCAAATTATCAGATAAAAACACGTCAAATGTTTATCGTTTCTAAGGCTTCACCCTAAAGTAAACAATTTCATCATCGGACTTATGTCTAACCATCAATGACTAAAAAACAAACAATTTTTTTCTCTCTTTTTTTTTCTTTTCTCTCTTTTTTTTTCTTTACTCTTTTTTTTCTTTTTTTCTTTTTTTTTGAGGGCCCCCCCAATGGTCATTCTATCATTGCCGTAATGTTTTCTGTTTCTCGATTTCCTCTTCTCCGCTATCCATGTTTGCTAAACTCCCCTTGACAAACCTCCTTTTTTTTTTCTCTAACCCAACGGATATCTATGATGGCTTTTAAAACACAGAGGATTAACATGATGCATGTATGCATGAGATGCGTGCGATGTATGAGATTTAATATACATGTGGGTATCAAAAGCATCAAAGGGCAACTTCTATAGGATATACAACTATGGTTCTCATGCGGGTTTATGACAGTGCCTTTGATTGAACTTCCTCAACCCACTATAGAAACGGTCAACTAATGCACAAATTATACACATCACAAGACATGATTTCGGGGCCAATTCTCTTATCCCCAGGGGAGTCGCCAGACTGTAGACAACAGAAATCGACGACGCTGTTCTAGGATCGCGGCCTAGTTGGGAGTACGGAATAGTCCGCAGAGGAACTAAACCAGACATATAACATGGAGTCGCCACCCGGTGTGAACCGGGACAAATATTTAAGGCCGCACTCACCCCTCGCAAGGGAAGACCTCAAACCTGTTGGGTTCGGAATGGTCCCTTACTTATGTCACTTGTGATGATATAATTTATGCAATGAACTAACCAAGTCTACTCAATAATCATGCTCAAGGGTACTTAGATCTAACATGCTTTCATCCAAATAACTCCACGCAATGTAACACAACGAGCATATTGAACCATTAAATCAACATGTATAAATCATTATCCAAACACATCATAAACTAATAACATGCATAAGGAACAACCTAAATATGCTTTAACAAATAAATAACAAACTAAATTAAACCATGTTTTAAATAATAAATAAAGGCCTAGAACTATGACATGCTCAAATACAAATTTGGATGAGACGAAATACGTGTCTCTTAAGTGGTACGTGGCGTTGTATCCCGAATACAAACAGTACTACCGTCCATTCGGATTCGGCTACGGAATTTACGTCCGGGTTTCCATCCTATATACCACAAAAGGGAACACATATTCCGCTCATCCAACAATCACATCATGCCTCAAACGACTCTCATGCGATAATATTTTTAAAATAAACAAAATAAACGAAAGATAATAAATAAAAAGGTGCCCTCAGATCTAACCTCTTTTGTCGTCTCACGAAAGGGCGTTACACGTCCGTTGGAAGGGTGAATGATCCGCAACTCTTTTGGTTCACTAACTCAACATCTTTCCTCGTTGTTTTGCTGTTCGGGCTGCTATTTTTTACTCCGTTTTACTGCTGTTTTTGTTGTATTTTCTGGTCACTGTTTTAGGGTAATTAGGGGACTGTTTTGTGGTTTATTTGGACTGGTTGTGCTGCAGTTTTTGGGACTGTTTTGGGGAAGCTTTTGGGACTGTTTTTTGTGCAGTTTTAGGGCTGTTTGGGGGTTAATGTGCGGCTGAAATGGGCTGGCAGTGGAGTAAGGGACGTGAGGCAAGTGGAGTCAGGGACGTGAGGCAAGGCGTGAGTGGGCTTTTGGTGGCGTGATAAGGGGCATGTGGCTAGGCGTTGGTGAGGGCTGCTTAGGGTTTGTTTCGTCTGATTGAGTGAAGGTTGTGCGTGTGTGCGTTTTGTGTATGGCAAGTGGGACGTTAGGGCTGATTCCGTGGCTGAGTTGGCTACTTGAAGGGCTTGTTACGTGGCTATGGTTTCAGGTGTTTGTGAATGCTGTTGGTTGCTTAAAGGGCTTGTTGAAGGTCAGTTTATGCGCTGAAGGTGTGAGTGGCAATCAATTGAAGGGGGTCTGGACGTGTTGATTATGTGGCTAGGTGGCTGACGTGAGAAGTTTGAATGTGGCAGTAACGTGAGGGGGGGTCTGGACGTGTTGCCGAGTGGGGGAGCAAGTGGCGTCCTGGGCGTGAGGCTTTTGTGGGTTATTTGGTCAGTGGCTAGTGGTTACGAGTCTGCTGCTCGCGTGAATTGTTTGAGTGGGTCTGCTTTGTTTGTTTGTGAGGCAGCGTGAGTGGCTTGGAGAAGGGTTGAAGTGACGAGTGTTATATGGGAGGTACCGAGAGCTGAGAATATAGAAGAGAGGTGATAAGCTATTTTAGGGTTTCATATTTTTGTACGTGAGTGGAGGAAGGTCGAAGCGTGAAGGCGTCCTGTTGAATGGGTTTGTAAGGTGTATGCTGCGTGGATGTGAAGGGGCAGTGCGTTTTTTTTTTTGTTTTTGAGAGAGAAGGAAGATGGAGACGTGAGAGTGGAGAGGTGTTAGGGTTTCATTCGTTTTTTGTTTTTTTGTGTTAGCCGTCTCTGTCTAGGGGGAGAGGGTTGATTCAAGTTATATTTTATAGTTAGGGTTGTGCATGAATTTAAAAGGAAACAAATGTGTGTGTCTAATTTAATTATTTAAGGTAAGAATTTTATATTTTGGTGGGGAATTTCTTTAAATTGGTGGGAGATTTATGTAATTTAGGAATGGATTTAATTTATATTGTGAATTTAATTTAATTGGTTATAATTGGATTGATTTTAATTTGATTTAGTTTAAATGGATTTTAATTTGATTTAGTTTAATTGGATTTTAATTGTATTTTAATTTACTTTAAATTAGTTAACTTTAATTTAATTTAATTTAATTTGTGACATGTATTTTAAAGGTTTTAATTATTTAATTTGTGAGATGTGTTTTAAATGTTTTAATTATTTAATTTTTGAGATGTGATTTAACGGGTTTGGTGTGTTTTAAAACAGAAGTCCAACAAGCGAACCCGAAGCGAAACAAGCGAGTTAAATCTGAAAAAATACTAATTTCCAACTTTACCCTTCCAAAGTCCGTTTCCCGCGGCTTTCACAACTAAAGAGGTAGTGTCTCCATACGAGACTCATCATCGGGCTTATATGCAAAAATGCAGTGCCTACAATTGCCTCTCACGAGATAATCTTGATAGTTAAACATATTTTCATCCTCAACGGATGCTTCGCGTTGAAACCAAAGAACCTTCAAAGTACTTAATATACTCAAATCCGACCGTTTGAGTGCTTGATCTGAAATAGACTCCTAGTGTGTGTGTGCCAAGGCTCTGCCGCAGCTTAATTCTTAAGTAAGCCAACTCGATGATTTTGTCTTGGAGAATTGGATCGGCGGGTCTAACCAATCTAGATGTCTTGATCATACTCTGTGATTACTTCTTCGTACTTAACATGATATGGTTTTCTTCTTTCTTTCTTTCGTCTCTTTCTTTTTCTTTTTTTTCCTTTTGAACTTTCTTCTTTTTTTTTTCTTTTTTTTTCTTTTTTTCTCTTTTTCCGACACACCTACCCTTTAAGGTAGCATTTCTCTTCATGGTGGTCCTAATACTCGCCCATGGGTAGCTTCACGCTTATCGGCTATAGGTGGTCTATTTTTTCATTTTTCTTTTCAGAGACTTTTCTTCGTTTCGAACCATATCATATATCGTAGCATAAGTAAACCAGGATGGACATCCAGGCAAATGGTCATTCACTGATCCGCCATCTCTTCAACTAGTCATCTTGCCGACCACTCAAGCTCTACTGCTAAGATCCTGTAATTAAGTGCTCGTAGTCTAGCCGATATCAACTACTCAAAATATCGGACGAGAGTACATCTCGCACTTATCGTTTCTAAGGTTTCACCCCAAAGCAAATAATGTCATCACCGGACTTATGCCTAACTATTAGGGACTAAAAACAAACAATTTTTTTTTCTTTTTTTTTCCTTTTTTTTTGAGGCCCCCCAATGGTCTTTTTATCCTTACCGTAAAATTTTCTGTGTCTTGGTTTCCTTTTTTCCCCGATACCCAGGTTTGCTAATCTCTTCTTGACGAGTCTTCTTTTATCCCTAACCCAACGGATATCTATGATGCCTTTTAAGACACAAGGGTTAACATGATGCGTTTATGCATGAGATACATGAAATGCGTGTGATGCATGGAATGTATAAGTCGGCCCATTATCATTTTAAAGCATTCAATCATACTATTGCGAGGTGCAAACTTGTCCCAGTTGAAAAGGCCCAACATGTTTACATTTTTGCGATAACATGGCTAAACAACTTCAAATGATAAAAAGCCTAAACATGAAATGGCCCATGGGCATTTTAGAAGCTTTTTGCCCAATTGCCATAAAGCACAGACTTGTCCCAGTTTAAATGGCCCAACAAGCCCATACCTCATGACAAAAGGTCCAACTGGATCCAAATGACGATAGTCCTAAACGCAAACATAAAGGAGTAGTTTCTATTGGTCCTACAACTACGGTTAATATGTTGGTTTATAATGTATAGACAAAGGCTCTAGTCGACGAAGGATTGCCCACAACTAGGTCTCCCCACTCAAGGGTTCAAGCGACCAAGTGACCGCACATTTTTTATACCTTACGGTACGTGCCAACGAGTTATGGTGCCTGACTAACTGTCAAATGGATTTCCTATTGTAGATTCCCGAGAGGGAGGGTGGAGCGAACTCTCTTAAATACCCAAGCCTCTTAGGCTCTTATAGCCTTGGTGACAGGAATAAACAACAAGTCCTCTAAATTAGTCTGTCACAGTGAGCTGCGGATAATGATTATCTAGGTGTCTTCACAGCTTTTCCTTATAGAAAGGTAGTGAATGAAGGAAGACACCAAACCATTACCAAGCTCTAATAATGCCTTAGATTAAACCATTTTCAACCCACGGTAGACACGATTAACTAAAGCACAAATCACAAACATTACAAGACATTATTTCGGGGCCGATTCTCTTTCCCCAGTGGAGTCGCCAGACTGTAGGACACAGAAATCGGTGACATTGTTCTAGGCTCGCGGCCTAGTTGGGAGTACGGAATAGCCCGCGGGGGAACTAAACCGGAGAAATAACATGGAGTCGCCACCCGATGTGAACCGGGAAAATGATTTAAGGCCGCACTCACCCTTCGCAAGGGAATACCTCAAACCGTTGGGTTCAGAATGGTCCCTTACTTATGCCACTTGTAATGAAATGATTTGTGCAATAACTTAATCGAATCCACACATCATATATGTTGAAGAATAACCCAAATCTAGTTCGGATAAAAATAAATCCTACGTCTAAGTTTGCATGCTTTAAAAGTAAGTCATCATAACGGCAAACATGCGATATCACACAATAACCTCATAAGCCTGTTGAATTATCAAACACGAAAAATAAATAACAACCTAAACATAAACGTAAATTAAACTCCTATTGCGGAAGTAAATATCTAAATCATGTATAAAGAAATAACATAATCACGCTTAAAAATAAATAACATACTAGAGTAAATCATGCTCGAATACAAGGTTGGATGAAACGAAACATGTGAATCTCTCAAGTGGTACGTGGTATTGTATCCCAAGTACAAACCGTAATGTCGTCCATTCGGATTCGGCTACGGAATTTACATCCGGGTTTCCATCCGATATACCGCAAGAGAGAATACATATTCCGTTCATCCGGAAATCACATCATGCACCAATCCACAATACTCATATGAAATAAAATACTAAAATAAATAAAAATAAAGGATAATAAATAAAGAAGTTTACCTCATGTCTAACCTCTTTTGTCGTCTCTCGAAAGTGCGGTACGCGGTTGTCGGAAGGGTTGATGCTCTGCAACTCCTCTGGTGCACTGGTTCAACATTTTCCATCGTTGTTTCACTGTTTGGGCTGCTATTTTCACTCCGTTTCACTACGGTTTCTGGTCACGGTATTGGCTCACTATTTTGCGGTAAAAGGGGACTGATTTGGCTTACGGTTTGTAGGTTTTACGGGGCAATTTTTTATGCAGTTTTGGGGCGAATTCTGGACTGTTTTTGACGGTTTTTTAGATGCAATTTTGGGTTAATTCGGGGACTGTTTTGATGGTCAGGGAAGAGGAAATGTGAGGGGCTTTTGGTGTGTTAATGGAGGCTTGCTGTGAGGGTTCAGGGACGTGAATTGAAGGGGTTGATGTGAGGGTTTAGGGACATGAATTGAGGGAGTTGCTGTGAGGGTTTTGGGACGTGAAGAAGGGGTTGCTGAAGGTTGTTATTAGCGTGAGTTTGAGGGCTTGTTTATGGCGTGAGTGGAGGGCCTGAAGAGGGCTTATGGCGTGAGTTGGAGGGCTTGAAGAGGGCTTATTTGGGTCAAGATGGGGTTGCTACGTGAATGGGCAGGTGGCTAGGCGTGAAGGAGGCTGGTGCGTGAAGGGGCAATTGCAGGGGGATTTCTTCTGGTGTTAGGCGTGAATGTCTTGTTTGTGAATTGAGTGCCGTGAATCCTTGGGTTATTTTCTTTGTGTTTTTTGTGAGATTTAGCTTGGGTTTCAAGGTTTAGTTAAGGCTTCTTTTTATAGGCAAATGAGGGGTAATCTTTGTGCGAATAGGGAAAGGATTTGTGTATTTATAGGGATATCTTTTAATTAGGAATGTCTTTTAATTTGATTTTATTTCTTCTCTTTTGATTAGGGATATGATTTGATTTTATTTGATTTTATCTTTTTTAATTAGGGAATGTAATTTAATTGGATTAGGAAAGTATTTGATGAGATTTGATTTGTATCTTTTGATTAAGGAATATGATTTGTCTTGATTTTGGCATGTGTTTAATGTGTGATTTTATTAATTTGGAAGCTGATGGGCCTGTGGCTTGGTCTCTTGGGCGTGGGCTTGGCTCATTTTGGTGGGCTTGGTGTGTGGTTTGGTGATGTGTGGCTTTGGTGTGTGACTTGCGAGGGTTTGGGCTAAGGATGTGTTTTGAAACAGAGGTCCAACAAGCGCACCTGAAGCTAAACAAGCGAACTAAATCCAACAAAAATGTCAATTCTTGACTCTTCCCTTCCGACGTCCGTTTCTCGCGACTTCCACAATTTAAAGAGGTAGTGTCTCCATGTGAGACTCATCATCGGGACTTATATGCAAAAATGCAGTGCCTACATATATTCTCTGATTATATTTACCATTCTCCATATGCATAGCCGACAAAATATTAATCAACTCATTTTTGCCCACAATAATCACAAGTACAGTTGATAAGAGAGTAATATTTTTGTCCTAAAGTTTTATCAAAATTCACACCTTTTTACAGCAATGGAATAATTTTTCTGATTTTTCTGATTTTTTCTTTTGATTTTTGATTTTTTTTATTTATATACAATATCTTCCATCTATGTAGCGAGTGTTAGGTCGGTGGCTCCCAAACCAGTTGGCTTTAGGGCACCAGGTGTTAAGACACCCCTACGGACTTAATTACTCAGACTTCAGATATATATATTTTTACAACATCCTTGATCCATGTAGCGAGCTTTGGGCCAGTGACTCCCAAACCAATTGGCTTTAGGGCACTAGATGTTAAAACACCCTTACAGGCTTAATAACTCGGATCTCAGACTTTTTTTTTTTTTTTGTACTCCATCACTTTTTGAGATGCTTTCTCCAATTAAACTAGAGCACTAAATATTATAAACTTTTAAATTACAACTCATGTCGGTATGTTATTATGTATGTTGATAATACCTGCCAACTGAGCATATGAAGATCCATTTTAGTCAGTATTATGGAGAATTCACAAATTAAATAATTCAAAAGGAAATAAACAAAAATTAACTTGTTCCGAAATAGGTTTGAGATACGTCTCAGGAGTGAAAAATCCTTACTCAGCTATCTCTTACCAATTTCACCTTTTTAGTCAAAATAAAAACACAAAAACGCAAAATATTTTTTTTTTTTTTTTGTACTCCATCACTTTTTGAGATGCTTTCTCCAATTAAACTAGAGCACTAAATATTATAAACTTTTAAATTACAACTCATGTCGGTATGTTACTATGTATGTTGATAATACCTGCCAACTGAGCATATGAAGATCCATTTTAGTCAGTATTATGGAGAATTCACAAATTAAATAATTCAAAAGGAAATAAACAAAAATTAACTTGTTCCGAAATAGGTTTGAGATACGTCTCAGGAGTGAAAAATCCTTACTCAGCTATCTCTTACCAATTTCACCTTTTTAGTCAAAATAAAAACACAAAAACGCAAAATATTTTTGTTTTTTTTTGAAAATTTTTCAATTTTTTTTTGTATTTTTCGAAAAAAATTTAGACTAAAAATAAAAACAATACACAACTAAAAACAAGATACTGATCAACTAATTCCCTCCCCCAAACCTAAATGAGACATTGTCCTCAATGTCTTAAACAGTAGAAGAAGAGCTTGGAATATAGTACCTGGTTAGCTGTGTTGGACAATTATGACCCATAGCATCACTATTTGTACATAACATTGTGTTGTTTTACAAATTAACTATGTGACAAAGGAAATTTCTCTTTTATCATTTGTAATTGGATTACCGGGATATATAAATGATAAAAGTCGATATGATTAGTTCCGGATTAATAAGATATGAGACAGTATTAATCCATTAAGGTTTAATCATTAAAATATCCCTAGTCGTAGTATTATCGAGATTGGACATCGATAATGCGGAATAGACTAGTATTACACATGTGCGCGTTGTGGGAGCATAACGGCATAGTTCTCATATATTTAAGTATTGGATACTTATGCAAGTGTAATAGGAGGTTGTGTTTACCGATGGTATGGAAACAGCTTCGCTCTGGATAGACCCCTCAGAATTCCATTGGTAGTATGACTTTGTGTCTATGGAAGTCCGAATCAGGGTAAGTGTATTTGGTCTTAACCTGAGACTTGCACCGCTAATACTTGCGACAATCAATATACTTTGGTTTTGGTCGTCCAGGGCTTTAACAGGTTCTGTGTACGCCTCTTCTGTGTATATTGAGAATCGTAGTGTATTGGGTGTGATGTCAAGATGGAAGTATCACTTCAGTCATATGGAGATGATGGTCACGTAGGATACGAAACTGGTACTCTTTTATGCTGCAGCTATCGGGATAATATGAGTAGGTCATGTTTATCCGATTATAGAGACTAGTTACTAGGGATCCGATATATGCTTCGTACGGGGCAGACACAATTCCAGCCTCAGGCCTTGCATGTTACATCTGATACTGGATCGCAATATGCAATACTATGTATACTACGCCTGATATAGATTATATATTCCTTTTAGAATATTTCTGGAGAATTGGGTAGGCACGGTGCTTTGCTAGAAGCCAACCATGTCTTGTAAATCGATAAAAACATAGTACTAGGTACGTACGTGTGTTCGGATAGTCCGACAATCGGATTTACTGCCAACATATCCAGGGATCTCATGGGTCACTTCCAGAAGATCCACCGATGACGTATGACTCGGACATAGTTAATCTGGGATTAATTATAAGAGAGAGAAAATTAATCTAGGATTATCTGTGGAGATTTTATCTGGGATAAAATACTATTTGAATAGAGAGAACGATTAATTTGGAATTAATCGATAAAATAATATATTCGATATATTATACGAAATTAGATTTCGAAGCGGAATTAAAATTAGATTTTAATTCGGGCAAATGAGTTAATTTGGAATTAATTCGCGAGCGACGTGAATAGTAATTTTGCTAGGCATAATTATTTAATTAAATTTGATTTAATTACGTCGCAATGGAAAATTCGTTAATTCGGAATTAGCGAACCCAAGGCCGGGATGTGTTGCGGGCCCACTCGGATTTTGAATCAACTGGGGCCCACAAGTCACATCACAAATCACATCACCTTGTCACTGTATGTTGATAGGTTTTGGTGGGTTGGTGATAACTTGTCCAACACACCAAAGATGTGTAAGAATTGAATGACTTATACCAAATATTTGGTATATCATTTAATTTGGTTTTTGAAATCAAATAACACAATTTTTCTTCTCTCTCTCTCTTCCATCTCTCACGCCCAAAGTGCAGATTTTTTCCTCTCAAAATTTTCTAGGCTTGGCCGAATTTCATGAGGGAAATTGGAAGATTTGTTGCAAATTTTCACAAGTGCTAGCACACAAGGAGTCTTACAAAGGTGATAGGGAAACAAACCCTTGAGCATGGAATCATTCACAAAGCTTGAAGCTTGAAGATCCACACACCAATGGGTTGACCGAAACACACAAAGAGGAAAAGCTTGGAGCAGAATTTTTGTAGTCTTCGAATCGCAAAAGCCGATCAAAGTGAGTATTTCCGCTACTTTACTTTGATGTATTCGCACATTTCATTGCTTAATTTTATCTTGGTTTGACCTAGAAAACCCAACAATGGTATCAGAGCCATTATTAAGCATGAAATTGGATTTAGGGTTCTTATGCTAAATTTTGGGTAAATTTTATTTGAGCATGATTTGATAAAATTGATTGATTGATTATGCTTGAATGATGATAACTTAGAGTTATGCATGATCAATTTGATGAAAACTGAATTGGAATAAATTTTCCCCAATTTTTTGGCTTGGCCGAAAATGTAGTATGCCCTAAAGTCATGGTAATTTTGTTTTTTGATCATTGGATGAGTTGAAAGACATGGGATAAATTGATTTAGGATTTAATTGGATTAAAATCAAAATCGGATTTATAAAACCCTAAATTGTCGTGAGCTTCAAAAGCATGGAAATGAATTGATTTTGTTTCAATTGTGTTGGACATGAATTGAATAATAATAAAACATGATTAATTATGTAAATTGGTATTTTGGAAATGTTAATTTGAATAATTAATTATGGCTAATACACTTTAATTAATTTAATTGTGATAGTTGGAATATTGTGATTAAATTAATTGGGCTTAATTTGGAATTGGGCTATAAATGTTGTATTTGGGCTTAATGGGCTTGGTTGGGCCAAGTTCGGTTTGGGATTAACTGGTTGGATCCAATTGGGCCTAAAACCATTTCCATAAAATCCAAATATAATAAAATGGGCCTTTAAAATTTTAATTGGGCCTAATGGGCCTAAATTGATTTTTGGCAAAGAGGTGATTCCTTATTGGGCTTTGGTTGCCAAAGTCCATGCCTTATAAATTAATTGAAAGCCCATTGGACTTTAATTAACATGACATTGGATGTTAATTGGGCTTTGAGACCCGTAATGATTAGATTTAGAATCTAAGTCGCAAAGCCTCATTAATAAAGTGTAATTATTTAATTTGGAATTAAATAAAGAATTAGTATTGAATACAAATTAAATTGGATTTAATATTGTAGTTTGATATAAATCATGAATTCTTACTTTGAGTACTTATTCTTAAAACGAGTTGGACTCGCGCAAATCAAATCGTTGTTTGAACATTGGATCGTCATTAATTTCAGATTAATTAATTGGATTAGATTGATTGATAACATGCTTTGCGTAAGTACATGGATGTGATGTATGAATAATGTGTATCAGATGGATATTAGATTGGTGAGGGCAATTTTGGAAATTATTGTAATAAATTTAGAATTTATTAAATTGGACCTGCGTGTCCAGCCTATTACCCCTTGATTCTTTGTATTTCTCTTCTCATTTATTCCCCTCAATGTAAATGAGGTTTCTTTAGAAGTGTTATGTAATTGGGTAGAAGTAAGATTTGTGCTAGCGGAAGAGAGGAAAGTGAGAGATATGTTCTAGGAACAAGTTGTTTTAAATATCCATCCGCATATCATTATTAATTTATTTATCGCGCCTTATTATGCTTTTAGAATGCATGTTTAAGGGTGTATGGTGAGACCTAATCAAAGATAAGTAATTGGTTGCCAATTATGCGAAAAAAACCCTTAACAAATTGTTGATGGTGTTTTCAGGCACTATGATATTTAAAACAACACGACGAGGACACTGTGCAGTCGCCCCCACTTTGATGGGACTTGTGCAGTGTGTGACAATGACAATTCTATCAAAGTTTATGCAATTCATTTTTACTTACCTGGCTCGCCAGCTGCCTGCTTGACTTGCCCGCTGCTTCGAACTGAGTTGATCTGGTGGTGAGGTGCTGCGACCCCTGAGGTTTATCCCTGCAAGATGCTGCGATCTCTAGGAATCACTACCGAACTGAGCTGATGTGAGGTGGTTCATTCCCGAACCGTTACTTGAGGTGGTCTATTCCTGAACCGTAACTGTGAGGTGATGAGGGTCTTGTTCCTGAATTGTGATTGTAGGCACTTCATATTTGCATATAAGTCCCTATGATGAGTCTCATTTGGAAACACTACCTTTTATGTCACGGAAGTCACGGGAAACGAACGTCGGAAGGGGAAATTCAGAATAATCATGTCATCAGATTCATTTCACAAACTGCACCCTAAACCTTCAAAAACATCCAAAAACAGTAGCCTAAAACACCAAAACAGTGACCGAAATACAGCAGCAAAACAGCAGCGAAACGGAGGGAAAATAGTAGCCCGAACAGCGAAGTAGCGAAGGGAAACATTGAACCAGTGAACCGGAGGAGTTGCGGAGCATCCACCTTTCCGACGACCGTGTACGGTACTTCCGAAAGTCGACATAAAAAGTTAGACCTGAGGGCACCTTTCTCATTAGTTTATATTCATCTTTTAATTGTTTATTGAATTTTATTCGCATGAGAGTCGTTGCATAATGTGTGTTGTGGCCCTTGAATGATGAAAATGTGTCGCCTCTTGTGGTATATAGGATGGAAACCCGGACATAAATTTCATAGCCGATTCCGAATGGACGGTAGTATGATCTGTACTCGGGATACAACTCCACGTTCCACTTGAGTATACGGCACTTATTTTATTTCACGTTATCTTGATTTGTTAATTATCATTATTCATTTTCTGATTGTTATTTGTTTGATTAATGATGAGGTCAAGCGCATGGGCTTAGTAAGTGCGATTAAAGGTCCTCTATTTTAAGGGGTTAAAATCCTTTACCACCATGCTTCGTCGTGCCGGACGATGTATATTCGGTTGAATATGAGATGTGTTCAATCGGGTATATGAAGTCTGATATTGTTGTTTCTTTTATTTCTTAAATGCATTGTGTTATTAGCGCATGGGCTTAGTAAGTGCGATTAAAGGTCCTCTATTTCGAGGGGTTAAAATCCTTTACCACGATGCTTCGCCGCGCCGGACGATGTATATTCGGTTGAATGTGACATGTGTTCAATCAAGTATACGAAGTCCGATATTGGTCTTTATTTCTTATATGCATTGTGTTATTAGCGCATGGGCTTAGTAAGTGCGATTAAAGGTCCTCTATTTCAAGGGGTTAAAATCCTTTACCATGATGCTTTACCGCGCCGGACGAGGTACACATGATTGGATGAGAATGATTTCAATCGGACATGTGAGGTCCTATATTGTGGATTTGTTTGTCTATGTATGTGTTGCATGCATCAGGTCTGGTTTCGTTCGAACGCGTTCTCGAACGCTATACGAACGTGAACCTTCCGTTTACCGTTCGAACGTGTTTTCGGACGCTACTCGAACGCGCACGCATTTTCTTAGATTTATCATGCATCAGGTCTGGTTCCGTTCGAACGCGTTCTCGAACACTATACGAACGCGAACCTTATGTTCATCGTTCGAACGTGTTTTCGGACGCTACTCGAATGCGCACGCATTTTCATAGTTTTATCGTACATCAGGTCTGGTTCCGTTCGAACGCGTTCTCAAACGCTATACGAACGCGAACCTTCTGTTTATCGTTCGAACGCGTTTACGAACACTACACGAACGCACACACACTGAACTGAGTCATTTTCAACATATTCTATGCGTAATTGCCCCTATCGGTTATCCCTTTGTATTACGAATCGGATTGCCTCTTTTCATTACGCATGATTGTGCAATTGCCATTTATTTGTATTCCCCACATATATGAGTACAATGTGCTTATTACGTTGTATGCTTGCCGTATGTTAATTTACCTTTATGCATGCAAATTCGGACATAGATTATATACAACATAGATTACATGCAAATAGGTTGTATGAAAACATGAAAAATGTGTTATATAAACTTAGATATGAGCTTTGTACTTATGCATGCGAACTTAGGAGTAAATTATCCTTGGAAATAAATATTGCTTAGGCTTGGTTGAATTATCGTACAAATCATTTTATTACAAATGGCATAAGTAAGGGACCATTCTGAACCCAACGGTTTGAGGTCTTCCCTTGTGAGGGGTGAGTGCGGCCTTAAATCTTTATCCCGGTTCACACCGGGTGGCGACTCCATCATTCTCCGGTTTAGTCCCCTACGGGCTACTCCGTACTCCTAACTGGGCCGCGAGCCCGGAACAGCATGCGTCGTCCAGTTTCTGTGTTCCCACAGTCTGGCGACTCCACTGGGGATATAGAATCGGCCTCGAAATAATGTCTTGTAATATTATGATTTGTGCTTTAATTAACCGTGTCTATTGTGGGTTAAAAGGGGTTTAATCAAAGGCACTTTTAATGCTGGGTAATGGTTTGGTGTATTCCTTCATTCACTACCTTCCTATAAGGAAAGGCTGTGAAGGCACCTAGATAATCATTTACTTGTAGCCTATTGTGATGGACTAATTTGGAGGACTCGTTGTTTATTCCTGTCACCAAGCGATAAGAGCCTAAGAGGCTAGGGTACTTAAGAGAGCCTCGGTCCACCCTCCCTCTGGGGAATCTACACTGGGAAATCCATCTGACAGTCAGTCACACACCATAACTCGTTGGCACGTACTGTAAGGTATAAAAAAGGTGCACTCACTTGGTTGCTCGAACCCTTGAGTGGGGAGACCTAGTTGTGGGCAATCCTTCGCCAGCGAGAGTCTTTATCTACACTCCCACAAACCCACACGTAGACCGGGGTTGTATGGCCTATAGTAACTATTTCCTTGTGCTTTTGGACCATCCTCATTTGGATGCAATTGGACTTCTTGTTAGAAATACGAACTTGTTGGGCCATTTAAACTGGGACGAGTTCGTATCCTATGACAATTGGGCCAAAAGCTTCTGAAATGTTGATGGACCACTCTGTAGAAATTGTTTTTGTATGCTCGTGTTTAGGAACATTGTCGTTTGGATCCATTCAGACCTTTTGTCATGAGATATGGGCTTGTTGGGCCATTTAAACTGGGACAAGAACGTATCTTATGATGATTGGGCCAAAAGCTTTTTAAACACCAATGGGCCATTATATGTTTGTGTTTAGGAACATTATCATTTGGATACGGTTGGACTTCTTGCCATGAGATGTGAACTTGTTGGGCCACTTAAATTGGGACGGGTTCACTCCTATGACAGTTAGCCCAAAAGCTTCTATAGTGATGATGGGCCGATTTGTGCGAAAATTTTAATGAATCGATATATTCCTTGTATCGCATACATCTCATCATGCATACATATGTCCTGTTAACACCCTCCATGTCTATAAAAGACATCATAGATTCCTGTTGGGTTAGAAAAGAGGGAAGACTCACTAAAAGGCCGGTAACAGATATGAGTACATCCGATAACGAGGTATCCCAGATAGATCAGTTGGAAAATGCTCTCGCCAAAATTACTGAACAGTTGCAAGCCTTGACTACTGATGTGGCTGGTATGGCTGTACCCCGTCCTGGGGGGATTTCTAAGAATGTGAGGCATGAGGAGCCTCCGAATGGGTTGGGGGATGATATCCCCGCTTTTGATGATGACATGGCAGAGTATGCAGCAGGCAGAGTGATTGGGTCTCAGGCAGAATTTCAGAAGCTTCGGGATCAGGTTCAAACAGTTACCCGCAAAATGAGGGGTAAACATGAAGAGTTGTTAGATTATGAGGCAATGACCTTTTAAGAAAAGTTGCCAGCTCAGTTCAAGATGCCAGATATGGCTAAGTTCAGCGGGAATGGGGATCCGAGGGTCCATCTCTGTCAGTATGTTTCAGTTATGAGTTTAGTGGGTTTATCCAAGCGCCAAGTGCGGAAAATGTTTGGGATCTCACTTGAGGGAGCGCCGGTAGTTTGGTATCACATCCTTGAGAAGAAGATTAGGGAAGATTGGAGGGAACTGGCTGATGCTTTTCTGAAGCAATATGTTACAGATCTGGAAATTGATTTGTCACTCCGAGATTTGGAGAGCACTAAGCAGAAGCCGGAGGAAAGCTTCAAAGAGTATGTAGACCGCTGGAGAAGACAGCTCCTAAAGATGCAGACTCGTCCCTTGGAGAATGACCAAATTAAGATGATTATCAAGAGCACCAAGCCCTCCATCTATGGGAAACTGAGGAGGATGACCTCCATGATTGCTGATTTTTAACAGTTGAGAGAAACTATCGTGGATATTGAAGAAGAAGAAGCAGAGAACAGGAAGTTTTATGGCCTAAGTAGGAGGCCTATCGGGGGAACGTCAGGTACCAAACCTGTTTCTGCGGAGATTACTGCCATCCGGAATCGGAGATTCTCCAACTTAGGGAGGCCTTTGTCTAAGGTGTTGCAGAAATTAAAAAGACAAGGACTTCTGAAACCCCTGGAGACCAAACCATTTCCCAACCCTCCACCACCACATCTCAACATGAGCCAATATTGTCACTTCCACCAACAGAAAGGCCATGACACTGATAATTGTGCCCGCCTCCGCCATGAAATCCAGGACCTTATAGACTCCAAAAAGATTCCCGACCCTGAAACAGAACGCCCAAACACACACCAAAATCCCCTACGAAATTACCACTCTGTCCCCCCACCAAGCTATATGATAAACTCTGGCCTACCCGAAAGCCTTGTCCTCAAATCCTTTGACCACCAAGCCTATTGCCTTGGAATTTGGGATAGTAACAGTGAAGATGAGACAGAATGGGGGCAGAATTTCTGGGAAGACTTCTCCAGTAGTGATGAAGAAGAAGTGAGGGGGATGACACGCAGTGGGTGTTTCTATAATGATATGACTGAGAAGGGTAAATGAGTGTTATCAGAGGGTAGAGAAGTGGCTGAGAATAAAGAAAATGCCGAGGGAGATGTAGTGCTGCAGCAGTTGAGGAAAACCCGAGCACAAGTGAGTATCTGGGATTTGTTGTGTGCATCTCAGGAGCACATGCGGGCCATGGTTGAGGCCTTAAGCAAGATAGTGGTGACGGAGGATACCAACCCCGCAATGTTTGTTGGGTCAGTGCAAAAGGAGGATTTGCAGGCAATCACTTTTTCTGAGGAAGAACTCCCAGCTGAGGGGAGAAATCTTAATAGACCTTTGTTTATCAGAACTAAAGTAAGGGGTAAAAGGACCTCTTGTGTGATGGTGGATGACGGCTCATCCATTAATGTGTGCCCGTTGAAGATTTTGGCCAAGCTGGGTATGAAAATAACAGATCTGGATCCCTCTAGTATGACTATCAAGGCTTATGATGACAGTAAGCGAGGAGTTGAGGGTACATTTGTAGCAGCGGTCAAGGCTAATCCTATTGAGGATGAAGTTGAGTTCACAGTGCTGGACATCCCAGCCACTTTTGCCTTATTGTTAGGAAGGCCTTGGTTTCATAAGATTGGGGGCGTGCCCTCCACTCTGCATCAGATGATTAAGTTCCTATATGGGGGAGAGATTGTCACCATCCGAGCTGAGGTAGACAGTGTTGTGGTTGCTTTGGAAATACAACCTTTCATGAGGTTCCAAGTGTCGGAAACTTTTGAGGAATGGGTGGATCCTAAGGTAGCTAGGATCATGGGAAAAATGAAGTTCGAGCCGGGTAAGGTTTCAAAACTGCCAGACTTTAGAGGACAGACTACTCGGAGGGGTTTGGGGTACAAATCTGATGAGGAAAAGCTGAAGGTTAAAAAGAAAGGGCTGAAATTGATGGAATGCTTTGTGAAGGCTTTGGGGTATCAAGGTGAGCCCGAACCAATAGAAGTTAATGGGATTGTGGTGCCTGGATTTGAGATCTTCCAAGATATGTTGGGTAAGAAGCCGCTGACCGAAAAAGCTTTGGAGGAAGAGAATTGGGAAGAAGAATTGATGAAGTTGGAGAGCCTGACTCTCGAAGAGGATAAGAAGTCTGAGAAGAACCTGGTTGCGGAGGATGAAGTGTCTATCGATGATGAAGACATTTATCTTCCTGATTTATTTGAATGTACTCCCGCATTTATTAGCAACAAAGACAATCATTTTGCTTATTTGCCCGAGTCTTTTTCCTCTAACTTGCATGGCTTGAGTATATTTGATATTAGCTCCACCAGAACGAATGCATTTAACTTAGGCACGCCTGAGAATCCTAAGGAGATTCTGATTGCAAGTGAAGTTACCACTGAAGAGCGGGAGAAATTAGATGAAGTATTGGTCAGATATGCCAAAGTGTTTGCTTGGTCCTACGAGGACATGCCTGGGGTAGACAGAAGCATTGCCCAGCACACGATACCAACTATCCGACTATGAAGCCAGTGAAACAGAAACTTCGACGGATGAGACCTGAGTGGGCCGAGAAGGTCAGAGAAGAGGTTAAGAAACAGATAGATGTGGGGTTCTTGGAAGTGGTAAAGTATCCCGAATGGTTAGCAAATATTGTGCCAGTACCGAAGAAAACGGGAAAGTCAGAATGTATGTGGATTACAGAGATCTCAACAAGGCTTGTCCGAAAGATGATTTTCCTCTACCTCATATTGATGTACTAGTTGATAGTGCACCTTTATCTGCCATGTATTTATTTGCAGATGGGTTTTCAGGGTATAATCGGGTTCTTATGGCTGAGGAAGACAAGCATAAAACTGCCTTCGTCACAGAATGGGGTACTTATTGTTACAAGGTAATGTCGTTTGGGCTCAAAAATGCAGGAGCTACTTATCAACGGATGGCCACTACATTGTTCCACGATCTGATGCACAAAGAGATTGAAGTGTATGTGGATGACATGATGGTGAAATCAGAGACAAGAATTGGGCATATAGAAGAACTAGAGAAGTTCCTTCAAAGGGTTGACAAATACAACTTGCAGCTGAATCCCAAGAAATGTGTGTTTGGGGTAACGTCAGGAAAATTGCTGGGACATACAGTGGGAATGGGAGGAATAGAAGTAGATTCTGAGAAAATCAAGGCAATTACTAAGATGCCGACACCGAAGACAGAGAAATAGGTTAGAGCATTCCTGGGAAAGATTCAGTATATCAGTCGGTTCATCGCCAAGTTGACGTCAGTATATGAGCCTATCTTCAGACTGTTGAGAAAGGACCAGCCAGTGAAATGGAATGAGCAGTGTCAGTCAGCTTTCGACAAGATCAGAGAATACTTGGTAAAGCCTCCTATTTTGAAACCTCCGAGACCGGGCAAGCCTTTGGTACTGTATTTGGCTATAGAATCAGAAGCACTGGGTGCAATGATGGTACAGGCAGATGAGACTGGGGTAGAGCATGCAGTCTACTATCTCAGTAAGAAAATGCTTTCGTACGAAGCCTGTTATCAAGAAATAGAGAAGATCTGTTTGGCAGTGGTATAGGCATCCTGAAAATTATGGCATTACTTCCAGTCTTACAAGATCGAGGTAGTGGCAAAAGAGAATCCTTTGAAGTATCTACATTCAGTGCCTTCGCTAGTGGGGAAGTTGGGCAGATGGTTAGTGTTGTTGACAGAGTTTGACATTGAGTACCTCACTTCCAAAGTGATCAAAGGGCGAGCCATAGCAGAGTTTCTGGCATTGCAACCTATTGAAGGAGATCAGCATAAATTTGAATTTCCAGATGAAAAGATCCAGACAATAGCAGTTCAGGGATGGAAAATTTACTTCGATGGAGCAGTGAATTACAAGGGAGCCGGAATTGGGATCGTGATAGTGACCCCCGGAGGAGAAACTTTGCCTTTGGCCAAGAGGTTGACGTTCAAAGTAACTAACAACATGGCCGAGTATGAAGCATGTGCTTTTGGTTTGACTGCACTGATAGCCTTGAAGGCTGAGAGCGTGGAGGTCTACGGAGATTCGATGCTGGTGATCCGACAG
The DNA here is from genome assembly GCA_019454045.1 of Zanthoxylum bungeanum. Lineage (NCBI taxonomy): Eukaryota > Viridiplantae > Streptophyta > Magnoliopsida > Sapindales > Rutaceae > Zanthoxylum > Zanthoxylum bungeanum. The sequence continues at coordinate 403,776 of SKCR01029779.1, forward strand.
ATACAGAGAGAATGGGAATTGAAAGAAGAACGGTTGAAACCTTACCTTTTTCACCTCAGAAAGTTGGCATAGGTTATCCCCGATTGTAAGTTTCAGCACTTGCCGCGAGAAGAGAATCAGATGGCTGATGCATTAGCTACACTTGCAGCAACTTGGGAAAATCCAGAGAAGTTGGTAATGAGACCGTTGGTACTGACAACAGCAAATAGACCCGTTCATGAGATAGAAAGAGTCCTTGAAATGGAGATCGACGATGGTAAACCTTGGTATAACGACATTCAAAGGTATCTGGAAAACGGGGAACTCCCGGAGGGAGCAGGCAGAAAAGAAAAATTAGCTATTCAGAAATTAGCTTCCCAATATGTGATTCTAAAAGGGGAGCTGTACAAGAGGCAAGCAAACGGTATTCAGTTGAAATGTTTGAGAAAAGAATAGGCTCAGCAGGTAATGGAAGAAGTACACGCCGGGATATGTGGTCCGCACATGAACGGGTTGAATCTATCCCGCAAGATAGTGAGAAAAGGTTTTTACTGGTCAACCATGGAGACTGACTGCGCGAAAATGGTAAAGCACTGTCATGATTGTCAAGCACACGATAATTTGAATAATTTGCCGCACACAGAGTTGCACGGGTTGTCGGAGCCGTGGCCTTTCTCAACATGGGGAATTGATATGATTGGAGAGTTTCGACCGAATGCATCGAATGGGCATCGCTTCATAGTAGTGGCAGTAGATTATTTCTCAAAGTGGGTGGAAGCAGAGTCATTCTGCAATGTTACAATGAAACAGATGGCAAAGTTTATAGCTCGGAATCTCATTTGTCGGTATGGTATGCCGCACAATGTGGTTACAGATAACGGAGTTCAATTTCAGGGGGAAATAAATGCAATGCTACAGAAATACAGGATAGGCCATCATAAGTCATCACCGTACAGGCCGTAAGCAAATGGGGCAGTTGAGGCAGCCAACAAGACAATAAAGACAATTTTAGCCAAGATGACAGAGAACTGCAGGGATTGGGCATATAAGCTATCGTATGCATTGTGGGGGTACAGGACGTCAGTAAGAACAGCAACAGGGGCCACACCTTTTTCTCTAGTCTATGGAATGGAAGCAGTATTGCTAGTGGAAGTGGAAATATAGTCTATGAGGGTATTAGCAGAAACAGAGTTACCTGACCGAGAGTGGGCCACACAGAGGTTTGAACAGTTAGTACTGCTAGATGAAAAGAGAATGAAGTCCTTGCATCACATGAAGATATATCAGAAGAGGTTGGCTCGGGCATTCAACAAGAAGGTGCGCCCTACTAAGATCAGAAAGGGTGATTTGGTACTTAAGCACTCAAGGTCGTCGATGACAGATCCGAGAGGAAAGTTCAGACCTAACTGGGAAGGACCTTACATAGTACAGAAAGTAATGGGAAATGGTGCAGTTAAACTGTCAGACTTGGAAGGTAACGAGTTCACTGAGCCGATCAACTTGGACAGATTGAAGTAGTATTTTGCCTGAGAAAGAGAAGACTTGGCAGAAGGCCTAACCCGACGGGATAAGGAAACTCATGCATTCATGCATACACGTAACACATTTTGGAATTTGTTTTGTATTCACAGGTTTTGAAGAAGAAAAGAGAAGGCGGCAAAGACAAGCCGATTAGAAGCATCAACATACCAGCAGCAGTTTTGGGATGCGTCCCAGGGGGCGAGGCCCACATCAATACTAGCAACAGTCTTGGGGATGTGTCCCGGGGTTGAGGCCCACGTCAACACACATACCAGTTGTAGTTATTGGGATGTGTCCCAGGATCGAGGTCCATTGCATCATCAGTTTCGGGATGCGTCCCAGGGTCGAGGCCCACCTTTTGTGAGCAATATTGGGATGCATCCCAGGGTCGAGGCCCCCGTTGTCGGTTGTAGCTATTGGGATGCGTCCCAGGATCGAGGTCCACTGCATCATCAGTTTCGGAATGCTTCCCAGGGTCGAGGCCCACCTTTTGTCAACGGTATTGGGATGCGTACCAGGTTCGAGGCCCCCATTGTCGGTTGCAGTTATTGGGATGCGTCCCAGGATCGAGGTCCACTGCATCATCAACTCAGTTTGAGACAGCAGGCAAGTCAGGTGGCAGCTGGCGAGCCAGGTAAGTGAAAATGCATTGCATAAATTTGATAGGATTATCACTGTTACACATTACACAAGTCCCATCAAAGTGGGGGCGACTGTAGGCACTGCATTTTTGCATATAAGTCCCTATGATGAGTCTCATTTGGAGACACTACCTTTTAAGTCACAAAAGTCACGGGAAACGGACGTCAAAATGGGAAATTCAGAATAAGCATGTCATCGGATTCATTTCACAAGTTCACTGTTTTCATTCGTGCTGCGTTCGTGACCACGTTCGAACGTCAAGCAGATTGCGGGCGTTCATGTAGCGTTCGAATCGGTGTTCGAACGGTGTCGGTATTTCTGGTTTTGCTGCTAGCCTCACACCCAAGCCCAATTAGCCCACCAAAGCCCATAAAACACATCCAAATTAATAAAACTCATATTTAACACATGGGGAATTAAATAAAATCTAAAAATCATATACCAAATTAAAATAAATATCAAATAAAATCATGCCTAATTAAAATCAATCAAGAATATTATATACCAAACTAAACATATTATATGCCTAAACAAAGCAAATTAAATATATCACATTCCTAATCTAGCCCAGACATGTCCCCCAATCAAATATTAGACTATTCTTGTGAGACACTAATTGATTCCTTCATTTTCAAACAAGGAGAAGCCCTAGCCTTTGTCTATAAAAGAAGCCACTTCTCAACCCTTCACCCTCCTAGCTCATTCACACATAATTCACACAAGAAATCTCCCTTCTCCTCCTGACTATTCACACAAAATACAAAGAAAAAGCATATCAATCCAAACCTGATGCACAAGAAAAAGAAGCAAAGAATTTTCTCTCATCCTCCTCCCTCCATAGTCGAATACACAGCCCTTAAACACCCTTGCAATACCGAAAATCACAGCCCCTGAATTTCCAAAACGGTAACTAAAAAAACTGCACCCTAAACCTTTAAAAACATCCAAAAACAGTAGCCTAAAACACCAAAATAGTGACCGAAATACAGCAGCAAAACAGCAGCAAAACGGAGGGAAAATAGTAGCCCGAACAGCGAAGTAGCGAAGGGAAACGTTGAACCAGTAAACCAGAGGAGTTACGGAGCATCCACCCTTCCGACGACCGTGTACGGTACTTCCGAAAGTCGACATAAAAGGTTAGACATGAGGGCACCTTTCTCATTAGTTTATATTCATCTTTTAATTGTTTATTGAATTTTATTCGCATGAGAGTCGTTGCATAATTTGTGTTGTGGCCCTTGAATGATGAAAATGTGTCGCCTCTTGTGGTATATAGGATGGAAACCCGTACATAAATTTCATAGCCGATTTCGAATTGACGGTAGTATGATCTGTACTCGGGATACAACTCCACATACCACTTGAGTATACGGCACATATTTTATTTCACGTTATCTTGATTTGTTAATTATCGTTATTCATTTTCTGCATGTTATTTGTTTGATTAATGATGAGGTCAAGTGCATGGGCTTATTAAGTGCGATTAAAGGTCCTCTATTTCAATGGGTTTAAATCATTTACCACGATGCTTCACCGCGCCGGACGATGTATATTCGGTTGAATGTGAGATGTGTTCAATCGGGTATATGAAGTCCGATATTGTTGTTTCTTTTATTTCTTATATGCATTGTGTTATTAGCGCATGGGCTTAGTAAGTGCGACTAAAGGTCCTCTATTTCGAGGGGTTAAAATCCTTTACCACGATGCTTCGCCGCGCCGGACGATGTATATTCGGTTAAATGTGAGATGTGTTCAATTGGGTATATGAAGTCCGATATTGGTCTTTATTTCTTATATACATTGTGTTATTAGCGCATGGTCTTAGTAAGTGCGATTAAAGGTCCTTTATTTCGAGGGGTTAAAATCCTTTACCACGATGCTTTGCCACGCCGGACGAGGTACACATGATTGGATGAGAATGAGTTCAATCGGACATGTTAGGTCCTACATTGTGGATTTTTTTGTCTATGTATGTGTTGCATGCATAAGGTCTGGTTCCGTTCAAACGCGTTCTCAAACGCTATACGAACGTGAACCTTCTGTTTACCGTTCGAACGTGTTTTAGGACGCTACTCGAACGCGCACACATTTTTGTAGTTTTATCATGCATCAGGTCTGGTTCCGTTCGAACGCATTCTCGAAAGCTATACGAACGCGAACCTTATGTTCATCGTTCGAACGTGTTTTCGGACGCTACTCGAATGCGCAAGCATTTTCGTAGTTTTATCATGCATCAGGTCTGGTTCCGTTTGAACGCGTTCTCGAATGCTATACGAACGTGAACCTTCTATTTACCGTTCGAACGCATTTACGAACACTACATGAACACACACACACTAAACTGAGTCATTTTCATCATATTCTATACGTAATTGCCCCTATCGGTTATCCCTTTCTATTACGAATATGAGTGCCTCTTTTCATTACACATGATTGTGCAATTGCCATTTATTTGTATTCCCCACATGTATGAGTACAATGTGCTTATTAAGTTGTATGCTTGCCGTATGTTAATTTACCTTTATGCATGTAAATTCGGACATAGATTATATACAAATAGGTTGTATGCAAATTTGGACATAGATTACATGCAAATAGGTTGTATGCAAACATGAAAATTGTGTTATATGAACTTAGATATGAGCTTTGTATTTATGCATGCGAACTTAGGAGTAAATTATCCTTGGAAATAAATGTTGCTTAGGCTTAGTTGAATTATCGCACAAATCATTTTATTACAAGTGGCATAAGTAAGGGACCATTCTGAACCCAACGGTTTGAGGTCTTCCCTTACGAGGGGTGAGTGCGGCCTTAAATCTTTGTCCCGGTTCACACCTGGTGGTGACTCCATCATTCTCCAGTTTAGTCCCCCGCGGGCTACTCCGTACTCCCAACCAGGCCGCGAGCCCGGAATAGCATGCGTCGCCTAGTTTATGTGTTCCCACAATGATGAGATTGATGACGAGGTGTTGTGACTGCTTGGTCTTGTTCTCAAACCACCGAGTGGGTTTTGTTCCCAAAGTGAGCTGAGGGTCTTGTTCCCTAATTGAGTTGTGATTGATGGAGAGTTGATGTGACCTCTAGGTCTTGTTCCTGAACCACCGAGTGGGTTTTGTTCCCGAAGTGAGCTGAGAGTCTTGTTCCCTAATTGAGTTGTGATTGATGGCGAGGTGCTGTGACCTCTGGGTCTTGTTCCCGAACCACCGAGTGGGTTTTGTTCCCGAAGTGAGTCGAGGGTCTTGTTCCCTAATTGAGTTGTGGGTCTTGTTCCCGATTATGAGCTGAGGGTCTTGTTCCCTAATTGAGTTGTGATTGATGGCGAGGTGTTGTGACCTCTGGGTCTTGTTCCCGAACCACCGAGTGGGTTTTGTTCCCGAAGTGAGCTGAGGGTCTTGTTCTCTAATTGAGTTGTGGGTCTTGTTCCCTGAATTGTGGGTCTTGTTCCTGTGGATCTTGTTCCCGATTTGAGTTGAGGGTCTTGTTCCCTGAATTTTGGGTCTTGTTCCCGTGGGTCTTGTTCCCGATTTGAGTTGAGGGTCGTGTTGTTGGACAATTATGACCCATAACGTCACTATTTGTACAAATTATGGTGTTGTTGTACAAATTAACTTTGTGACAAATGAGATTGCACTCTTATCATTTGTGATTAGATCACCTAGATGTATAAATGATAGGAGGTCCTTATGATTTGTTCCTGGATTGAGAATGATATGAGACAATATCAGTCCACGAAGGATAAATCATTAAACATCCTTAGTCAGAGTATTATCGAGATTGGACATCGATAAATACGTAAAAGATTAGTATTACAATTATGCGCGTTGTGAGGGCACAACGGCAAAGTTCTCATATATTTGGGTATAGGATACTCATGCAAGTGTAATAGGAGGTTGTGTTTTACCGATGGTACGGGAAACAGCTTCGCTCTGGATAAACCCCCTCGGAATTCCATTGGTAGTGTGACTATGTGTCTATGGATGTCCGAAATCAGGGTAGGTGTATTTGGTCTTAACCTGAGACTTACACCGCTAATACTTGCGGCAATCAATATACTATGGTTTTGGTCGTCCAGGGCTTTAACCAGTTTCTGTGTACGCCTCTTCGGGGTATATCGAGAATTGCAGTGTGTTGGGTGTGATGTCGAGACGGAAGTGTCACTCCAGTCATATGGAGTTGATGACCACGCAGGGATACAAAACTGGTTCTCTAAGAAGGTTGCAACCGTCGGGATAATATGACTTTGTCATGATTATCCGATAATAAAGAGACTAGTTGCTCGTAATCCGATATATGCTTCGTACGGGGCAGACACGGTACCAGCCCCAGGCCTTGCATGTGATCATCCGATACTGGATCGAAATACGCAATACTACGTATACTACTCCTAATATAGATCTTTTATTCCTGTAAGGATATTTCTGGAGAATTGGGTATGCATGGCGCTTTGCTAGAAGCCAACCTTGTCTTGTAAATCGGTACAAGCGTAGTACTAGGTACTTACGTGTTCGGATAGTCCGACAACCGAATTTACTGCCAACATATCTGGGGATCTCATGGGTCGCTTCCTGAAGATTCACCGATGACGTATGACTCGCACTTTTATTAATATAGGATTAATTAGATGAGAGAGAAAATTAATCTGGGATTAATTGCGGAGATATTTTATCTGGGATAAAATATCATTTAAAGATAGATAACGATTAATTTGGAATTAATCGATTAAAAAAATATATTCGATATATTATATGAAATTGGATTTCGACGCGGAATTAAAATTAGATTTTAATTCGGGCGAACGAGTTAATTTAGAATTAATTCGTTAGCGACCTGAATAGTGATTTTGCTAGGAATAATCATTTAATTACGTCGCAACGGAAAATTCGTTAATTTGGAATTAGCGAACCCGAGCCCGGGATTGTTTGCGAGCGTATTCGCATTTCGAATTCGAGTGCGGAACGTAAGTCAAATCAAGCGTCAAATAGCTAGTCGCATCAAGCGTCAAATCATTAGTCACTTTGAGTGATGTGACAACTTGTCACATTGATTGATTGAGTGATGTGACTTGATGGAAGTGGTTGAAAGCTTTTTGAAAGCTTGATATACATATATTATTATTTTAATATTTGGTATATGTTGAATTGATTTGAGAAATCAATTAACTTTTTTACACATTTCCAACTCTCTCTCTTCTCTTTCTTCTTCCTCTCACACGCCCAAAGGGCTGAAAATTTTATGGTTTCTGGTTTGCAAAAAACTGTGAGATGATAAGCAAAAGTGTTTGATTTTTGTGGCATAAATCAAGAGAGCTAGCACTCCGAGAGACATACGAATGTGATAGGGAAGTCTACCCATGTGCTTGGAATCGTTTGACGAAGCTTGGAGCTTGTTCAAGGAGCAACAATAGCCGAAAATAGTTAGTTGTTTCACTGCCACTGCCGAGCAGTCCATGGAGGCAGAAAATAAGTTTTGTTGCCTTGCGCGTTGCTCAACCGATCGATGTGAGTATTCCGCAACTCCCTTGGTGTATTCACACATGTATTTCTTGCTTTGTATTAGATCCTCGGGACTTAGAGAACTCCAACAATGGTATCAGAGCAATTGAAAAGCATGAAAATTGATTAGGGCTTAAAATTTGGGTAAATTGTATTTGAGCATGATTTGAATAAATTGGATGTTTGAGTATGCTTAATACATGTTTAATTGATGATTGATTGGATCAATTTGATTAAATTGTGTTTGGAAGAAATTTCCCCAAATTTTATGGCTTGGCCGAAAATGAGCATGCCTTAAATTGTCTTGGATTTTTTTATTTTGATCATTGGATGTGTTGGAAATCATTTGGGGATATTGATTTAATGTTGAATTGAATTTAATTGGTTGAATTTGATTTGGGCATAAAATTCCCCGTTGGCCGAGACTAATATAGCATGTATATGGGTTTGATTTTTGTTAAATTGTGTTAGACATAATTTAATAATGATAAGCATGATTAATTAGGCTAATTTGATGTTTTGGAAATATTGATTTGGGTGATTAATTGTGTTATACACTTCAGGTAATTAAATTATAAAATTGGATTTTGTAATTTAATTATATTGGGCCTTAAAATTGGGTTTGGGCTTTTAAAGTTGTTATTGGGCTTCGTTGTACCAAGTTAGGTTTAGGCCAAATGGATTGGATCCAATTAGGCCCAAAACCGCTTCCATAAAGCCCAAATGCGACTAATGGACCTTTAAAGTTTAATTGGGCCTAATGGGCCTAAATTGATTTCTGGGCTTATGGGGTAACTCCCGAATTGGACTTTGGTTATTGGGTTTGACCCGAGTTGACCAAAAGTCCACGCCTTAAGAAATTAATTAAAAGCCCATTGGACTTTAATTAAATTGACGTTGGACGTTAATCGGGCTTTGAGACCCGTAGCGATTAAATTTGGAATTTAAGTCGTAAAGGTTTATTAATAAAGTGTAGTATTTAATTTGGAATTAAATAGCAAATTAGTATTAAATGCAAATTGAATTGGATTTAATTTTGTAGTTTTATTTAATTCGAGAATTCGTACTTTGAGTACTTATTCGCAAAACGAGTTTGATTCGAGCAAAATCAAATCGTTGTTTGAACATTGGATGGTCACTAATTATCAGATTAATTAATTTGATTAGATTGATTGATAACATGCTTGTGCGAATATATGGTTGCGATGCATGAATAATGAATATCGGATGAATATTATATGGGTGGGGCAATTTTGGAAATTGTTGTAATAAATTTGGAATTTATTAATTGGACCTGCATGTCCAGCCTTATCACCTCCTTATTCTTTGTATTCTCTTCTCACATATTCCTCTCAATGTAAATGAGGTTTCTTTAGAAGTGTAGTGTAACGGGTAGAAGTAATACATGTGCTAGCGGGAGAGAAAAAGTTAAAGATTTGATCTAGGATCAATGTGTTAAGTATCCATCCGCATATCATTATTATTTTATTATACGCGCTTTATTATGTATTTAGAATGCATGTTTAAGGGTGTATGATGATGAGACCTTAACAAAAATAATAAATTGGTTGCCAATTTGCACTCGAAAAACCCTCGCAAAATATTAAGCATTTTTCCTTCTATTGAGTGATTCTTACTCAAGATCTAAGACTGGCATTGGCTTGTTGGCCAAAGTCAAGGCCTTTGTCCGTCGAAGATGTGTTTGAATCATGAAGGCTTTGTTCCATATTGGTGTCTTGTCCAAGTTGTGGTTTGTTGGCCAAAGTCAAGACCACTTCTTATCCATCGACATTGATTACGAAGCTTTCCATGGTCAATGGGTCGCGCTTGACTGAGATCACTAAGTTTGTTGTGCCAAAGCCAAGGCTTAGTTGATTCAGAGGAAAAAGGTTAGGTAATATATTGGATATATTGGCATATATAAGATATATGTTTCGGACTTGGATGTCCCCCTACTGGATCTAGGAATTGGATTGGATCCAATTGATCTTAGAGATCTACCTAGTTAATTATCATACAATTTGTTGGTCAAAGTCAAGATTGTGTGATATTTAACGGGATCTTATCCCGCTAGGAAACACGGTTTCCCGAGTACTCGACAGAGGGTTAGAGGCTCGCCGAAGAATAGTGGGAGGCAAGAATTGAATTTGCAGTATTCGTTTAATTACTTGCCATACGCACTCAAACAAATATCATTCGTCAAATATATTAAATGTTAGTTGGACTAATATTTAAATGTTGTTTTGATTTAACAGTTGAACTGTATTCAAACTATTCATTTATAGTTGATTTTATAATTGGATTATAGTAATCAATATAATTGAATTAAAACTATTAAATTATAGTTGATTATATAGTTTGACTATAGTAATCGTTATAATAAATAGTACCGAAAATCGTTGATTAAATAGTTGGACTATTAAAATCAAGAAAATTGAAAGATTGACATTTAAAACATAATTCGTTGACGAAAGTCTTTTCTCAGTAATTTGAGCCAACCGTACATAGTTCGGGTGTAAGACACTCGAGTGACTGGCTATAGGCCAAGTGGGAGATTGTTGGACAATTATGACCCATAGCGTCACTATTTGTACAAATCATGGTATTGTTGTACAAATTAACTATGTGACAAAGGAGATTGCACTCTTATCATTTGTGATTAGATCACCTAGATGTATAAATGATAGGAGGTCCTTATGATCTGTTCCTGGATTGAGAATGATATGAGACAGTATCAATCCACGAAGGATAAATAATTAAATATCCCTAGTCAGAGTATTATCGAGATTGGACATCGATGAATACGTAAAAGACTAGTATTACACTTGTGCGCATTGTGAGGGCATAACGGCATAGTTCTCATATATTTGGGTATAGGATACTCATGCAAGTGTAATAGGAGGTTGTGTTTTAGCGATGGTACAGGAAACAGCTTTGCTCTGGATAGACCCCCTCGGAATTCCATTGGTAGTATGACTATGTGTCTATGGAAGTCCGAAATCAGGGTAGGTGTATTTGGTCTTAACCTGAGACTTGCACCGCTAATACTTGCGACAATCAATATACTTTGGTTTTGGTCGTCCAGGGCTTTAACCGATTTCTGTGTACGCCTCTTCTGGGTATATCAAGAATCGTAGTGTGTTGGATGTGATGTCGAGACGGAAGTGTCACTCCAGTCATATGGAGTTGATAATCACGCAGGGATACAGAACTGGTTCTCTAAAAAGGTTGCAACCGTCGGGATAGTATGACTTGGTCATGATTATCCGATAATAAAGAGACTAGTTGCTCGTAATCCGATATATGCTTCGTAGGGGGCAGACATTGTACCAGCCCCAATCCTTGCATGTGATCATCCGATACTGGATCGAAATACGCAATACTACGTATATTATGCCTGATATAGATCCTTTATTCCTGTAAGGATATTTCTGGAGAATTGGGTAGGCATGGCGCTTTGCTAGAAGCCAACCTTGTCTTATAAATCGGTACAAGCGTAGTACTAGGTACTTACGTGTTCGGATAGTCCGACAACAGAATTTACTGCCAACCTTGTCTCATGGGTCGCTTCCCGAAGATTCACCGATGACATATGACTCGCACTTTTATTAATCTTGGATTAATTAGATGAGAGAGCAAATTAATCTGGGATTAATTGCGATTAATTTGGAATTAATCGATTAAAATAATATATTCGATATATTATATGAAATTGGATTTCGACGCGGAATTAAAATTAGATTTTAATTCGGGCGAACGAGTTAAATATCATTCGTCAAATATATTAAATGTTAGTTGGACTAATATTTAAATATTGTTTTGATTTAACAGTTTGACTGTATTCAAACTATTCATTTATAGTTGATTTTATAATTGGATTATAGTAATCAATATAATTGAATTAAATCTATTAAATTATAGTTGATTATATAATTTGACTATAGTAATCGTTATAATAAATAGTACCCAAAATCGTTGATTAAATAGTTGGACTATTAAAATCAAGAAAATTGAAAGATTGACATTTAAAACATAATCCTAGGGAAAATATATTTAAATGGTTTAATTTTTAAATTTGGGAAAAAAATTTCAGGATGGTCCTGGAAAATAGTAAGTTACTTTATTTGATAAAATAACATATTAAGCCTAAGCCCGAAGTTAAGCAAATAGTAGAGCATAATCTTTGGAAGATTTATGTAATGATAACTTAAGTGCTTAATCCATTAAGCTTGTCACAGTAGACTCCTTAATTTCTGATTCAGAACTAAGGATTAGATCCTTAAAGTATGATAAAGAAATTGAAGGATCTTCATAGATCTTATTAGATCTTAGAAGTACCAAATTGCAATTAATAACTCTTGGAGAGTTAATGACTGTTCTCAATGAGACAAAGTCAAAGTTTGCAATAGGCAAGTAGCGCAAGTCGCACCTTACTTCGATATTCTAGAAAGCCTAGGCTAGGCCAAAGGCTTCTGGAATGTTGAAAGGGCAAAGGCAAAATCATTATAATCTTTTAGAAAGATAAAGGACATATCCCAAAATGTCTGCCTAAATGTGGCAAACGGGATCGCGGAAGCGTGACTGCCGTTTGGACAATGCAGACATGAAGGAATTGAAAACGGTGCAAGGCTCCGACTTCAAATATGTTTGTCATAAATATTTTCACTACTAATATCGAAATTGGATTTTAAATACTTAATATGGTACATAAATATGTATTGATGTTCAGAATCTGCTTTGAGCAGAATACTGACTTCAGATTGAGATTTCTCTGTTTTGACCGAAGTTGTTTGATAAACACGTGGAGTCGATGGGTATTAGATACAATCGATATTGGCACTAGAGCAAGTGGGAGATTTTGTTGGGGTTGGTGCTCAGAGCGCCAATTCCCGGTAGTATTTCTTTTGAATACTTCTGTAAAACATTATTATTATGAATAATATATGCAGTTTCTATAATATAATCTATCTTATTGAATGGTAAAGACGTAATGACCTTAGAATGATTAGTCATGGTACAGTTGCAAAAGTGTCGCAACTGACATTGAGTAGTATCATGACGTTGTCATTCTCAGATTGTTCCTGGTTAAGGTTTACACTACTTGGTCAGTATAGTAAACCCGTTGAGACCAGTACATGTTGTATACTAGAATATATGATTCCAATGGTTTCTCAATGAACCATTAGTCTTGGAGACTAGTATAGACGTGTAGGTGTTTATAGCGGATAAACACTGAAAGACTCACCGAAGATTCTTAATGGATGGTACACCAGCGTCAATAAGAATCTTCTCGGGTTGAGTAGCACTTGCGATTCTTGGACTTGAGATGCCATTGTGGGCACATGAGACATCTTCTACACTTAGATGGCAGTCACGTCACCGATCTATTTAGATCGGACCTCCGCCTGTTCGTTGGGTGTAGACAGATCCTTAGGGTGTCCTATGTGTATCAAGATAGGATCCGTCAGTTCTGTGTATCAAAGCATAGGTAGTCCATATGATTAGCAATCAGATAAAACATGGGCCCGTGGTAAATTTTAGAAGCTAGTTCTAAACATTCTTTTAGAGATTGCTAATGAAATAGTCGACTAGATAATCCCCATGGAGATTTGACGTTTACATCTATATCTCTGGGATTTATCCGGATACCTGTGACGGAGGAATTATACATTTGCCATGACCTCAACCTGTATGGTTCAGCGAGATTATCCGTGATCGTCATAATCTACGGGTGGATAGATTATGGACACGAAATTAGATTTCGTGACGGATATACCTGAATCTAGAGAGTCTCAATAATGAAACATACTCGTAGAGCACTAGAGCAACATTAATAAATAATATTGATTATTTATAAATTCGTTTAAAGGTTAAACGCAAAATACATGCTAAAGGGACTAGATAGTCATTTGCCTAATTATTGTGTATTTACATTTAATACTTGACTAATTTAAATACACATTAATTAATAGTCAAAATGAGTTATTTGACTTATATCCTAAATGAATATATGTTTTTAATATTTAATGTAAATATTATACATATATTTAATATATTTGTATTTGATTAATTAATTGATTATTTAATTGTTAAATGATTAAATTAATTAAAATATAAATATCTTACATTACGATATTTGGTTTAAATGATTATGTTGCCATTGTTGACTTAAATAAATATCCATAAAGGTGTTTTAGATATTTATTAAGTTGATAAAGTGATAAAGTGAAATGAAATTGAAATTTATATTTTTGTATTTGGTTTAGCCAAATTCGGCCAAGGCAATTTTTGCCCTAATATAAATTGTTTTCATTTCATTTAATTTTGATAACCTAATACACTTTACAAAAGAAACTCCATTGAAGAAGCCAAAGGAAACTTGAGAAAAGAAAGACAAAAATCAAAAAGCTTGGATTTTTAGTAAGTTTCTTGAACTTGCTAATAATAAGGAAATTGTTCCTTAGGTTCTAGGCTTTAATATATGATATTCTTAGGTTATTTATTTCTTTTTTCCTTGTGGTTTTTTTTTATGGAAGTTTTGATGGAGGTGTAAAGCATGTGTGATGAAGGAAGTGTATAACTATTGTAGTAATAAGCTTTCTTTTAAGGTTTTGGAAACCATGTTGCTAATCTAGAGTTTTTGACCCACTCTTAGATGACCTAGATTTGATCTTGAGTTGTTTCATTGTGTTGAGACTTGTATTGGATGTGAGAATGATGATTGAAGTAATTGATTTAATGTATTTGGTCTAATTTGTCCAATTTGTGAAAATTGAAAAATTAGGGTTCATGACCAATTCCAAATTTGGGGATTTTCATATATGTTGTGTATTTGTGTGTGTATGTGATGCATATAAAGTTTCATGTTCATTGGATTACATCTTGATGTGTTTTGAAGCATGAAATGACAAAATGCACCAAATGGCACCCTTGTGAGGCTCTCGGCCAAATGGATAAAATTTGGGGATTTTGTTGCTTTTGGTGTTTTGATGTTTTGAACATGCTAAGTTCATCTTGGAAATGATTTAGAATCATTCAAAATTGATTTGATCAATTTCGGACTAAAATGGACAAAAATACCAAGTAAGGGTAATTTGGTAAATTCACTTAAATATGATTTATTGAATTTTATTTCATAATTTGATTATTGGAATATTAAATAAATATTTTATTTAATTAATCCGAGAAAAATTTTTGAAATCGGAAAATACGATTTTCCACCGCTTCTGCTGCGTTACCGGATTATACCCCTAAAAACCCCTACAAAATAGTATCAGAGCAAGTCTGATTCTAGGCCACCTAAAATGATTAGCCTTCATTGAATCAATGTTTAATCATTTTTTCTTGACTTTATGCATGCTTATTATAATCTAATTTGGTTAGATTTAGGGTGTATGACACTTAGCGGAAAATCCCTAATTAATAAGATTTTAATGTAATTATGTATTTGATGCATGTTATGTGGTCCGTCTTGTCAATATGGTTTATGAATACTTCTCTGTGACTACATCCGAGACCGTGCCTCTGCTGTGAGGGTGTAGCCGATAGAGATTTATTTATACCGGATGTATATCAGATACTAGGTAAATTCAAGTAAAAGCGGAATTCTGAACGTGCCCTAGATGTCAGGATTACGTAAGTAACTTGAGTTTATCATTGACGAGTTTAACCTTGGTACGTCTCCTTGTGGGCCTGCCTTCGCAGCGACAACGAGAAACGACCAGGACCGGAAACTCAGGAGTCATTAGAGAATGATTGACAAATGAGTTGTCTACCTGATGAATATACGTAGGCGAGACCGTGCATCTGCTGTGAGCCGAAGAATATTCACGGGATCCACCTTTCACTATTAGTATTTAATTTAATTATTAAATCTTTGTATTCTGTTTGGGGATTACAGTATTGCATGATTTAGTGGGAGGGGCATTTTTAGATTAAAAATCCATGATCTAGTTTATGCTTTTGATATTATATGAAACTGCTTATTTTCTGCTAACCGTTTTTTGTGATCTATATGATAGATTGGCGATGGCGGCACAATCCACAAATCAGTTTACGCGTATGCTAGATGCAAACAAACTGAAAGGCGCTGAGAACTTCGCTGACTGAGAATTGGATTTGAGGATTGGCCTCGATTCCGAAAAGCTGGGATATGATCTTGAGGGTCCGTTGCCCCTTGCTGTGGGTGCGGATGCTTTGAAGGAGGAACGCCAAGTTTTTGAAACTTGGAAGGATGATGATTTAAGGGTTAAATCATATATCCTTAGTTCGCTTTCTCCGAAACTCAAGCAACAGTACTATGGTATGCTAGATTCCTATAGTATGATGACGCGATTGAGATAATCGTTTGAGAATCAAGAACAAGTGATTGTTCACAAAGTCACCATGGAACTGTTCCATGCGCGTCTGGATGAGGGGCAAAGTGTTAGCCCACATGTTCTTCAGATGATCGATTTGATCGATCAATTGAGCCAACATAATCTCATCTTGAATGACATTCTCGGTAGGAGTGTCATTCTTGGTTCACTACCAGCTTCATTTCGCCATTTCGTGATGTACTTCAACATGCACGGGACTGTCTGTACCTACCAGGAGCTACATAGGATGTTGCTCACGGCAGAAGAGGATCTTAAGAAGGGAATACCGACTCGCCCACCTAGATCTACTTCACTCTCTGCTTCTTCCCAAGGATGGTCCAAGGGAAAGAAGAAGAAATGGAAGAAGAAGAAGGCTTTCGGTCCTCAACAACAGGCGAAAATTGCTAAGCCCAAGAGGGCTTCTGAAGACAAATGCCACCACTGCGGCAAAGTCGGGCATTGGAAAAGGAACTGTCCTGATTACATCGCCCAGCTGAGGAGAGACAGAGCATCTACATCAGGTACTTTTATTTTTCCAATTATTGATTTATCTTTGGCTTGTGAAGCCGTTACATCCAACTGGATTTTAGATTCTGCTTGTCCCATTCACATTTGCAATTCGTTGCAAGTGCTGAAGGAAAGTAGGAGGCTGAAGCCCGGGGAGATGCAGTTGCGGTTCGGGAGTGGAGACTCTTTGGATGCAGTTGCAGTGGGAGTATGCAAGATCTCATTGCCGAATGGGACACTTTTGTTAAATGAATGCCATTTTGTACCTGGATGTGTAGCTAATATTATATCACTTTTTGTATTGGATACATAAGGCTTTTGTATTAATATTAAGAACAGTTCTTTATATTTATATGATAGTAATAATATTCAGATCCTTTGTTGTCCAAACCAGCATGGTCATTATACATTGCAAACTTCAAAAGATATATTAAATATTGGAGTTAATAAACGTAGTTTACCTGTAATTAATAATACTGAACTTTGGCATATGAGACTTGGTCACATTGGCGTTAAACGCCTTACCCAATTGGTTAGGAATGGTTTGATACCAGATCTTACCATTGAATCCTATCCAACTTGTGAATCCTGTATTCAGGGTAAGATGACCAAAGCCCCATTTTCTGATGTTGGACACCGCGCCACTAACTTACTGGAACTCGTACATTCTGATGTATGTGGTCCACTAAGTCAAACTGCTCACAGTGGTTATTCGTACATCGTTACCTTTACCGATGATCTGTCACGGTACGGTTATGTCTATTTGATGAGACATAAATCGGAAACCTTTGAAAAGTTCAAAGAGTTCTGAAATGAAGTAGAAAAAAAAACTGGTAAATATACTAAATGCCTTCGATCAGATCGTTTGACGAAGCTTGGAGTTGTTCAAGGAGCAACAATGGCCAAAAACAGTGAGCTGTTTCACTGCCACTGCCGAGCAGTCCATGGAGGCAGAAAATAAGTTTTATTGCCTTGCGCATCGCTCAACCGATCGATGTGAGTATTCCGCAACTCCCTCGATGTTTTCGCACATTTATTTCTTGCTTTGTATTAGATCCTCGGGACTTAGAGAACTCCAACAATGGTATCAGAGCAATCGAAAAGCATGAAAAATGATTAGGGCTTAAAATTTGGGTAAATTGTATTTGAGCATGATTTGAATAAATTGGAAGTTTGAGTATGCATAATACATATTTAATTGATGATTGATTGGATCAATTTGATTAAATTGTGTTTGGAACAAATTTCACCAAATTTTATGGCTTGGCCGAAAATGAGCATGCCCTAAATTGTCTTGGATTTTTTGATTTTGATCCTTGGATGTGTTGGAAATCATTTGGGGATATTGATTTAATGTTGAATTGAATTTAATTGGATTGAATTTAATTTGGGCATAAAATTCCCCCTTGACCAAGACTAATATAACATGTATATGGGTTTGATTTTTGTTAAATTGTGTTGGACATAATTTAATAATGATAAGCATGATTAATTAGGCTAATTTGATGTTTTGGAAATATTGATTTGGGTGATTAATTGTGTTATACACTTTAGGTAATTAAATTGTAAAATTGGATTTTGTAATTTAATTATATTGGGTCTTAAAATTGATTTGGGCTTTTAAAGTTGTTATTGGGCTTATTGGGCTTGGTTGTACCAAGTTAGGTTTAGGCCAAATGGATTGGATCCAATTAGGCCCAAAACCGCTTCCATAAAGCTCAAATGCGACTAATGGACCTTTAAAGTTTAATTGGGCCTAATGGGCCTAAATTGATTTATGGGCTTATGGGGTAACTCCCGGATTGGACTTTGGTTATTGGGTTTGACCCGAGTCGACCAAAAGTCCACGCCTTAAGAAATTAATTAAAAGCCCATTGGACTTTAATTAAATTGACGTTGGACGTTAATCGGGCTTTGAGACCCGTAGCGATTAAATTTGGAATTTAAGTCGTAAAGGTTTATTAATAAAGTGTAGTATTTAATTTGGAATTAAATAGCAAATTAGTATTAAATGCAAATTGAATTGGATTTAATTTTGTAGTTTTATTTAATTCGAGAATTCGTACTTTGAGTACTTATTCGCAAAACGAGTTTGACTCGAGCAAAATCAAATCGTTGTTTGAACATTGGATGGTAACTAATTATCAGATTAATTAATTTGATTAGATTGATTGATAACATGCTTGTGTGAATACATGGTTGCGATGCATGAATAATGAATATCGGATGAATATTAGATGGGTGGGGCAATTTTGGAAATTGTTGTAATAAATTTGGAATTTATTAATTGGACCTGCGTGTCCAGCCTTATCACCTCCTTATTCTTTGTATTCTCTTCTCACCTATTCCTCTCAATGTAAATGAGGTTTCTTTAGAAGTGTAGTGTAATGGGTAGAAGTAATACATGTGCTAGCGGGAGAGATAAAGGGAAAGATTTGATCTAGGATCAATGTGTTAAGTATCCATCCGCATATCATTATTATTTTATTATACGCGCTTTATTTTGTATTTAGAATGCATGTTTAAGGGTGTATGATGATGAGACCTTAACAAATATAATAAATTGGTTGCCAATTTGCACTCGAAAAACCCTCGCAAAATATTAAGCGTTTTTCCTTCCATTGAGTGATTCTTACTCAAGATCTAAGACTGGCATTGGCTTGTTGGCCAAAGTCAAGATCTTTGTCCGTCAAAGATGTGTTTGAATCACAAAGGCTTTGTTCCATATTTGTGTCTTGTCCAAGTTGTGGTTTGTTGGCCAAAGTCAAGACCACTTCTTGTCCATCGACATTGATTACGAAGCTTTCCATGGTCAATGGGTTGCGCTTGACTGGGATCACTAAGTTTGTTGTGCCAAAGCCAAGGCTTAGTTGATTCAGAGGAAAAAGGTTAGGTAATATATTGGATATATTGGCATATATAAGATATATGTTTCGGACTTGGATGTCCCCCTACTGGATCTAGGAATTGGATTGGATCCAATTGATCTTAGAGGTCTACCTAGTTAATTATCATACAATTTGTTGGCCAAAGTCAAGATTGTGTGATATTTAACGGGATTCTAGCCCGCTAGGAAACACAGTTTCCCGAGTACTCGACAGAGGGTTAGAGGCTCGCCGAAAAATAGTGGGAGCCAAGAATTGAATTTGCAGTATTCGTTTAATTACTTGCCATACGCACTCAAACAAATATCATTCGTCAAATATATTAAATGTTAGTTGGACTAATATTTAAATGTTGTTTTGATTTAACAGTTGAACTGTATTCAAACTATTCATTTATAGTTGATTTTATAATTGGATTATAGTAATCAATATAATTGAATTAAAACTATTAAATTATAGTTGATTATATAGTTTGACTATAGTAATCGTTATAATAAATAGTACCGAAAATCGTTGATTAAATAGTTGGACTATTAAAATCAAGAAAATTGAAAGATTGACATTTAAAACATAATTCGTTGACGAAAGTCTTTTCTCAGTAATTTGAGCCAACCGTACATAGTTCGGGTGTAAGACACTCGAGTGACTGGCTATAGGCCAAGTGGGAGATTGTTGGACAATTATGACCCATAGCGTCACTATTTGTACAAATCATGGTATTGTTGTACAAATTAACTATGTGACAAAGGAGATTGCACTCTTATCATTTGTGATTAGATCACCTAGATGGATAAATGATAGGAGGTCCGTATGATCTGTTCCTGGATTGAGAATGATATGAGACAGTATCAATCCACGAAGGATAAATCATTAAATATCCCAAGTCAGAGTATTATCGAGATTGGACATCGATGAATACGTAAAAGACTAGTATTACACTTGTGCGCATTGTGAGGGCATAACGGCATAGTTCTCATATATTTGGGTATAGGATACTCATGCAAGTGTAATAGGAGGTTGTGTTTTAGCGGTGGTACAGGAAACAGCTTCGCTCTGGATAGACCCCCTCGGAATTCCATTGGTAGTATGACTATGTGTCTATGGAAGTCCGAAATCAGGGTAGGTGTATTTGGTCTTAACCTGAGACTTGCACCGCTAATACTTGCGACAATCAATATACTTTGGTTTTGGTCGTCCAGGGCTTTAACCGATTTCTGTGTACGCCTCTTCTGGGTATATCAAGAATCGTAGTGTGTTGGATGTGATGTCGAGACGGAAGTGTCACTTCAGTCATATGGAGTTGATAATCACGCAGGGATACAGAACTGGTTCTCTAAAAAGGTTGCAACCGTCGGGATAGTATGACTTGGTCATGATTATCCGATAATAAAGAGACTAGTTGCTCGTAATCCGATATATGCTTCGTAGGGGGCAGACATTGTACCAGCCCCAATCCTTGCATGTGATCATCCGATACTGGATCGAAATACGCAATACTACGTATATTATGCCTGATATAGATCCTTTATTCCTGTAAGGATATTTCTGGAGAATTGGGTAGGCATGGCGCTTTGCTAGAAGCCAACCTTGTCTTATAAATCGGTACAAGCGTAGTACTAGGTACTTACGTGTTCGGATAGTCCGACAACAGAATTTACTGCCAACCTTGTCTCATGGGTCGCTTCCCGAAGATTCACCGATGACATATGACTCGCACTTTTATTAATCTTGGATTAATTAGATGAGAGAGCAAATTAATCTGGGATTAATTGCGATTAATTTGGAATTAATCGATTAAAATAATATATTCGATATATTATATGAAATTGGATTTCGACGCGGAATTAAAATTAGATTTTAATTCGGGCGAACGAGTTAATTTAGAATTAATTCGTTAGCGACGTGAATAGTGATTTCGCTAGGCATAATCATTTAATTACGTCGCAATGGAAAATTTGTTTATTTTGAATTAGCAACCCGAGCCTGGGATTGTTTGCGATCGCATTTGCATTTCGAATTCGAGTGCGGCATGCAAGTCAAATCAAGCGTCAAATCGCTAGTCGCATCAAGCGTCAAATCATTAGTCACTTTGAATGATGTGACAACTTGTCACATTGATTGATTGAGTGATGTGAGTTGATGGAAGTGGTTGAAAGCTTTTTGAAATCTTGCTAGAAATATATTATTATTTTAATATTTGGTATATGTTGAATTGATTTGAGAAATCAAGTAACTTTTTTACACATTTCCAACTCTCTCTCTTCTCTTTCTTCTTCCTCTCACACGCCCAAGGGGCTGAAAATTTTCTGGTTTCTGGTTTGAAAAAAACCGTGAGATAGGAAGCAAAAGTGTTTGATTTTTTTTGCAAAAATCAAGAGAGCTAGCACTCCGAGAGACATGCGAAGGTGATAGGGAAGTCTACCCATGAGCTTGGAATCATTTGACGAAGCTTGAAGCTTGTTCAAGGAGCAACAATGGCCGAAAATAGTGAGCTATTTCACTGCCACTGCCGAGCAGTCCATGGAGGCAGAAAATAAGTTTTGTTGCCTCGCGCGTCGCTCAACCGATCGATATGAGTATTCCGTAACTCCCTCGATGTATTCGCACATGTATTTCTTGCTTTGTATTCGATCCTCGGGACTTAGAGAACTCCAACACTTGTTCCCTGAATTGTGGGACTTGTTCCCATGGGTCTTGTTCCCGATTTTAGTTGAGGGTCTTGTTCCCTGAATTGTGGGTCTTGTTCCCGTGGGTCTTGTTCCCGTGGGTCTTGTTCCCGATTTGAGTTGAGGGTCTTGTTCCCTGAATTGTGGGTCTTGTCCCGTGGGTCTTTTTCCCGATTTGAGTTGAGGGTCTTGTTCCCTGAATTGTGGGTCTTGTTCCCATGGGTCTTGTTCCCGATTTGAGTTAAGGGTCTTGTTCCCTGAATTTTGGGTCTTGTTCCCGTGGGTCTTGTTCCCGATTTGAGTTGAGGGTCTTGTTCCTTGAATTGTGGGTCTTGTTTCCGTGGGTATTGTTCCCATTGTGTTGAATGTGATGGCGAGGTGCCTCGACCTCTGGACTTTGTTCCCGAACCACATGTGGGCTTTATTCCCGAACTGTGTAGAGAGTGGGCTTTTTTCCCCGGGCTTTGTTCCCGTTGTGTTGAATGTGATGGCGAGGTGCCTCGACCTCTGGGCTTTATTCCTGAACCATCTGTGGGCTTTATTCCCGAACTGTGTAGAGAGTGGGCTTTGTTCCCGTTGTGTTCAATGTGATGGCGAGGTGCCTCGACCCCTGGGCTTTGTTCCCGAACCATCTGTGGGCTTTGTTCCCGAACTGTGTAGAGAGTGGGCTTTATTCCCGAACTGAACTGATTGTGGGCTTTGTTCCCGAACTGTGTTGATTGTGCCACACCCGGCGTGCTAAACCCCATACTCGAGGTATCGCAGTTGCTGTGAATTGAGTTGATTTGGTTGTGCCATACTCGGCTTTCTGATGATGTGTGGGCCTCAACTCTGGGAATCATCCCCAAAACTGATACTGATCTGGGCCTCGACCCTGGGACGCATCCTCAAAACTGACATTGATGATGTGTGGGCCTCAACCCTGATCTGATACTGATGTGGGCCTCGCCCCCAAACTGATACTAATGTGGGCCTCAACCCTGGGACTCATCCCCAAGCTGATACTGATGTGGGCCTCGACTCATGCTCCATCCTCAAACTGATACTGATGTGGGCCTCGCCCCAAACTGATACTGATGTGGGCCTCGCCCTAAACTGATACTGATGTGGCCTCGCCCCCAGACTGATACTGATATGGGCCTCGCCCCGAACTGATACTGATGTGGGCCTCGCCCCCAAACTGATACTGATGTGGGCATTGCCCCAAACTGATACTGATGTGGGTCTCGCCCTCATACTGATACCGATGTGGGCCTCGCCCCAAACTGATACTGATGTGGGCCTCGCCCCCAGACTGATACTGATGTGGGCCTTTCCCCCAGACTGATACTGATGTGGGCCTTGAGCCTGGGACTCATCCTCAAAACTGATGCTGATGTGGGCCTCGGCCATGGGACTCATCCCCAAAACAGATGCTGATGTGGGCCTCGGCCCTGGGACTCATCCCCGAAACTGATGTTGATGTGGGCCTCGGCCCTGGGACTCATCCTCAAAACTGATGCTGATGTGGGCCTCGAACCTGGGATTTATTCCCGAAGACTGTTGATAATGCAGGCTTCGCCCTCTGGGATTCATTCCCGAAAACTGCTGATAATGCGGGCTTCGCCCCCTGGGATTCATTCCATGATTCATTCCAAAACTCTGACGATGTAGGCCTCGACCCTGGGATTCATTCCCGGATTCATTCCAAAACTCTTATGATGTGGGCCTCGACCTTGGGATTCATTCCCGGATTCATTCCAAAACTCTGACGATGTGGGTCTCGACCCTGGGATTCGTTCCCGGATTCATTCCGAAACTCTGACGATGTGGGGCTCGACCCTGGGATTTGATGAGTGGTAATTATATCACTATTTCCCACTCATTTAACCTAATATTTTGTATAGTTTCTTGAGTCTTTTGAATATTTTGATGTGTTCTGTGTTATTTTGTAGATAAATAAAGTTTCAGGACATTCTGGCGGTGATTTGGAGCAAAACAGGGAAAATTGGAAAAAAAAGGCATTTTTGTAATTTTTCCGCGTCGCGACTCGCAAGCCCTTGGCGTCGCGACGCCTAACATGCACCGAACAGTGCTAACGTGCACCGTGCCACGTGTCACCATCACAGCCGATCTGCTAACTTGCATCGTGCCACATGTCATCATCCTACGGTGCCGACAGTCGCCATCGCCATGTGTCGCCACATGTCACTCCACGTGTCTGCCACATCATCATCCACATCACCGGTTGACCGAGTCAAACTGCAATGTCATCGCCATGTCATCATCAACCAATCACAGCGTGCCACATGTCGCAATTCTATGGTGCCGACAGTCAAATTACCACGTGTCGCCACGTCAGCGCCATGTCAGCATCAATTATTGACTGACTTATCCTTATTTGACATGTGGCGGATAAGAATCATCATCAACCAATCACGAGCCGCCACGTGTCACAATAATTGAGCTTCAACCACCTTGCCACATGTCGCCTTATCAACTTATCCAGAATCTGAAACCGACGAACCAGAAGCTGCCACGTCGACCAAACAGGCATCGCGACGCGCGCTGGGCGTCGCGACGCGCGACCCTAACTGACGTCTATAAATAAAGCTCAGTTTTCTGATTTCAGATGTACCATTCTCTCTTAATTCTCTCATATAAATAGGGAGTTTTCTATCTAATTTCTTTTAAATTTTAGTTTTGTAATTAATTTTAATTACTTTTTGTAATAATAGTGTTTTACTTTCTTTACTTTTTACAGTTTTTACTATTCACCATGAGGAGGTAACTTCCCTCTGCTATGGTGAAAAGTAATTCTTTTACTATTGCTATTTAGATTAATCTCCCTTAAATATAATATATTCACTATTTAAAATTTGACTTAAAAATGATACCGCTATATTGGTCGGTTGGTAATTCATTTTAATCTAGTTTTAACCTGACTAATCAAGGATACCGCCAGATTGGTCGGTTGGTAATTAAACTTTAATTAACTCGTTCGCCCGAATTAAAATCTAATTTTAATTCCGCTTCGAAATCCAATTTCGTTTAAAATATCGAATATATTAATTTAATCGATTAATTCCAAATTAATCGTTATCTCTCTTAATTGATATTTTATCCCAGATAAAATATCTCCGCAATTAATCCCAGATTAATTTTCTCTCTCATCTAATTAATCCCAGATTAATAAAAGTGCGAGTCATACGTCATCGGTGAATCTTCGGGAAGCAACCCATGAGATCCCCGGATATATTGGCAGTAAATCGAGTCGTCGGACTATCCGAACATGTAAGTACCTAGTACTATGTTTATATCGATTTACAAGACAAGGTTGGCTTCTAGCAAAGCGCCATGCCTACCCAATTCTCCATAAATATCCTTACAAGAATATAAGGATCTATATCAGGCGTAGTATACGTAGTATTGCGTATTTCGATCCAGTATCGGATGATCATATGCAAGGCCTGGGGCTGGTACAGTGTCTGCCCCGTACGAAGCATATATCGGATTACGAGCAACTAGTCTCTTTAATATCGGATAATCATGACCAAGTCATATTATCCCGACGGTTACAACCTTTTTAGAGAACCAGTTATGTATCCCTACGCGATCATCATCTCCATATGACTGGAGTGACACTTTTATCTTGACATCACACCCAACACACTACGATTCTCAATATACCCAGAAGAGGCGTACATAGAAACCGGTTAAAGCCCTGGATAACCAAAACCAAAGTATTTTGATTGTCGCAAGTATTAGCGGTGCAAGTCTCAGGTTAAGACCAAATACATCTACCCTGATTTCGGACTTCCATAGACACATAGTCATACTACCAATGGAATTCTGAGGGGGTCTATCCAGAGCGAAGCTGTTTCTCATACCATCGGTAAAACACAACCTCCTATTACACTTGCATGAGTATCCTATACCCAAATATATGAGAACTATGTTGTTTGTGCCCTCACAACGCGCACAAGTGTAATACTAGTCTTTTACGTATTTATCGATGTCCAATCTCGATAATACTCTGACTAGAGATATTTAATGATTTACCCTTCGTGGATTGATACTGTCTCATATCATTCTCAATCCAGGAACAAATAATAAGGACCTCCTATCATTTATATATCTTGGTGATCTAATCACAAATGATAAGAGTGCAATCTCCTTTGTCACATAGTTAATTTGTACAACAACACCATGATCTGTACAAATAGTGACGCTATGGGTCATAATTGTCCAACACTCGAGCAAAACACAGAATAACATAAACATCTTTAAAATAAACTTTAACTAAGCCACTTTCGTAGGGATCACGGTTGCATTTAGCGTATGCAACAAGCCTTTAAACCCCTAGGTGTCCCTAGTGGACGAGTTGTAGTCTCATGAGGGTTTACAGCAATGATATATTGAGAATCGTAGTGTGTTGGGTGTGATGTCAAGATGGAAGTGTCACTCCAGTCATATGGAGATGATGATCGCGTAGGGATACAGAACTGGTTCTCTAAAAAGGTTGCAACCGTCGGGATAATATGACTTGGTCATGATTATCCGATATTAAAGAGACTAGTTGATCGTAATCTGATATATGCTTCGTACGGGGCAGACACTGTACCAGCCCCAGGCCTTGCATGTGATCATCCGATACTGGATCGAAATACGCAATATTATGTATACTAGGCCTGATATAGATCGTTATATTCCTGTAAGGATATTTCTGGAGAATTAGGTAGGCATGGCGCTTTGCTAGAAGCCAACCTTGTCTTGTAAATCGGTACAAACGTAGTACTAGGTACTTACGTGTTCGGATAGTCCGACGACCGAATTTACTGCCAACATATCCGGGGATCTCATGGGTCGCTTCCCGAAGATTCACCGATGACGTATGACTCGCACTTTTAATTAATCTGGGATTAATTAGATGAGAGAGAAAATTAATCTGGGATTAATTGCAGAGATATTTTATCTGGGATAAAATATTATTTAAAAAGAGATAACGATTAATTTGGAATTAATCGATAAATTAATATATTCGATATATTAAATGAAATTGGATTTCGACGCGGAATTAAAATTAGATTTTAATTCGGGCGAACGTGTTAATTTAGAATTAATTCGTGAGCGATGTGAATAGTGATTTCGCTAGGCATAATCATTTAATTACGTAGCAACGGAAAATTTGTTAATTTGGAATTAGCGAACCCGACCCCGGGATTGTTTGCGAGCGCATTCGCATTTCAAATTCGAGTGCGGCACGCAAGTCAAATCAAGCGTCAAATCGCTAGTCACATCAAGCGTCAAATCATGTCACTTTGAGTGATGTGACAATTGATTGATTGATTGATGTGACTTGATGGAAGTTGATGGAAAGCATTTATGGCTTTAATTGTTTGACTTTTTAAAGCCAAAATTTGGTATATGATTTTGGAAATCAATTACCAAAATTGAATAACACATTTCCAACTCTCTTTCTTCTCTTTCATCTTCCTCTCTCACGCCCATTTGGGCACTTTTCTGTTTTGTTTTGCTGGGCAAAACCGAGCATGAAGGGAAGCAAAAGTCGCGATTTTGTAGCAAAATCGGGAGTGCTAGCACACTACGAAGTCATGCGAAGGTGATAGGGAAGTCCACCCATGAGCTTGGAATCGTTTAACCAAAGCTTCGAGTTCAAAAATGATCCATGGCAGAATTTTTTGAAGACCAGAAACTGCCACTGCCGAATGCAGTAAATAGGAGGCAGAAAATTTTTGTTGCCTACTGCGTCACTCAACCGATCGATCTGAGTATTCTGAAACTCCCTCGTTGTATTCACATGTTATTTCTTGCTTTGTATTTGATCCTCGGGGCCGTAGAAACTCCAACATCAAGGACTATCAAAATGTTAGGTTTGGGGGTGTGATGAGTGGTAATTATATCACTATTTCCCACTCATTTAACCTAATATTTTGTATAATTTCTTGAGTCTTTTGAATATTTTGATGTGTTTTGTGTTATTTTGTAGATAAATAAAGTTTCAGGACATTCTGGAGGTGATTTAGAGCAAAACAGTGAAAATTGGAAAAAATGGCATTTTTGTAATTTGTCAACGTCGCGACTCGCAAGCCCTTGGCGTCGCGACGCCTAACATGTGTCGAACAGTGCTAACGTGCGTCGGGTCCACAAATCAGAATCTGAGAAAATTTGACTTTGCTAACGTTCACCGTGCCACGTGTCACCATCACAGCCGATCTGCTAACATACGTCATGCCATGTGTCATCATCCTACGGTGCCGACAGTCGCCATCGCCACATGTCGCCACGTGTCTGCCATGTCATCATCCACATCACCGGTTGACCGAGTCAAACTGCCACATCATCGCCACTTCATCATCAACCAATCACAGCGTGCCACGTGTCGCAATTCTATGGTGCCGACAGTCAAATTGCCATGTGTCGCCACGTCAGTGCCACATCAGCATCAATTATTGACTGACTTATCCTTATCTGACACGTGGCAGATAAGAATCATCATCAACCAATCACGAGTCGCCACGTGTCACAATAATTGCCACGTGTCGCCATATCACCTTATCCAGAATCAGAAATCGACGAACCAGAAGCTGCCATGTCGACCAAACGGGCATCGCGACGCGAGCTGGGTGTCGCGACGTGCGACCCTTACTGACGCCTATAAATAGAGCTCAGTTTTCTGATTTCAGATGTACCATTCTCTCTTAATTCTCTCATATAAATAGGGAGTTTTCTATCTAATTTCTTTTAAATTTTAGTTTTGTAATTAATTTTAATTACTTTTTGTAATAATAGTGTTTTACTTTCTTTACTTTTTACAATTTTTACTATTCACCATAAGGATGTAACTTCCCCCTGCTATGGTGAAAGGTAATTCTTTTACTATTTCTATTTAGATTAATCTCTCTTAAATATAATATATTCACTATTTAAAAATTTGACTTAAAAAGGATACCGCTATATTGGTCGATTGGTAATTCATTTTAATCTGGTTTAAACCTGACTAATCAAGGATACAGCCAGATTGGTCGGTTGGTAATTAAACTTTCTTACCGCCTATATGGCAGGTTCATTGACAAATCTTTTTACCGCCTTAATGGCTAGTTGGACTTAATTTGACTTAATCAGGTTACCGCCTATATGGCTGGTTGGTAATGTTATCACAAGTTTATATATTATATTATGGGAGATATCTAAATTAGTAGTAGTAAAATAATTCCTTTTATCTTAGCATTTTATTTTATTGTAATTTATTTTTCAGCTTTTACTTTACCGCAATTACTTTTCAGCATTTTTACTTTATGTCTTTTACTTTTAAGTTTTTATTAGCCCTAGTTATGTGTCGTAACTAAGTTAGATATCTGGGGTTGTGATGAATTCCAATATCACCGGTTTATAAGGGGTTAAATTATAGTTTCGGTAATATAAAGATTTATTTATTAAGTCTTAATCTTAATGCTTTTTCATTAACTGGCCATTAATAAAATTGAACTAGTAAACTTAAAATGAACTTGGAAAATGGATTTTAGGTTTAAGACCTTAGACTCAATAGTCCACGATCTTCCTTGAGGATAGATAACCCTTTAATAGATTTCCTTACAGGATAGGAATATACATGTCGGGCGGGGGTAGCCATAATTGGAACTTAATCTTAATGAATCCAGTTAATTTGGTTGACATAGACATATGGTTGAATTTGGTTATACTGGATATTTGTAGTTGACCATCGGAAGAGGCTTTTACATAATTTAGTGTTTCAGGTTAATAAATCAATATTTTACCCAACTATAAGATAACCACTTTATCTTTAAATAATATTGGAAAGATTCACAACCCTAGATAGTTTTTAATATTGAATTTTCTTAACCCTACTTTCAAGTAATTTTATTTTCTTGTTTTTAAATTCAAAATCTTCACCATTTCAAATCAATCAATCAATCTGTTAGATACTAGTAATCATTTGACCTCATAAAAATAATAGATTAGGTATTAAGTCCTCGTGGGATCGATACTTTTTATACTACTTGAACGATACGTGCGCTTGCGTTATACACGTGTGTAAGCACCGGTCAGGATTCATTCCCCAAACTGCTGATAGTGTGGGCCTCGGCCCTGGGATTCATTCCAAAGCTCCGATGATATGGGCCTCGACCCTGGGATTCATTCCCGAAACTGATGATGCTATGTTGTTGTTTCTGGTTGGCTTGCATTTGCCGCTTTCTCCTTTTCTTTAAAACCTGCGAACAAAAACAAGACAAAGATTGCATGTATATGACGTGTATGCATGTATGCATGAATGTGTTTCCTATTCTGATGGGTTAGGTCTTCCTTGTGCTCTTCGGTGCTTCTTGCCTTCAGATGTCTTTGGTTACCCCTAGGTCTGCTTACGATTTCTTTCTATCAGTTCTCTTCTGGTGATTGTTTTCTTTTGTCTCATAGCTCAAGTTCCCATTATGTCCCTAATTCGCGAGGTGGTAGAGTGGTCGCCCCCAGTCTTGATTTAGCTTTCTGCTTTCCGCTGTTTACATTAGGTCAAGGTGGACCACATGATATGGCATTCTACATCATCATACTATATCACATGCTACGAAATAGTCCCAATAGTTACACATATTATCGTCCTCAAAGTATGCCCAGTATTGAAACCAGAGAACCTTCAAAACATTCAATGCAACTCAAATCCAAGTCTTTGAATAAATGATCTAAGCCAGACTCAAAGTGTGTGTGTGCAAAGATTCCTTTGCAGATTCATCCCCAGGTAAGCCAACTCAATGATTTCGTCAAAAAAACTGGGATCGATGGGTCAAACCAACCTAGATGTCTCAATTATGCCTGCAGTTGCTTTTCTGTGCTCAATGTGGTATGATTTTCTTTCTCTTTTGTCTCTCTCATTTTCTTTTCGTTGAACTTCTCTTTTTTTTTTCTTTTTTTTTTCTTTCTCTTTTTTTTAACACACCTACCCTTTAAGGTAGCATTTCTCCTCATGGTGGTCCTAATACTCGCCCATGGGTAGCTTCACGCTTATCAGTTATAAGTGGTTCAATTTTTCTCTTTAGAGACTTTTATTTCATTTTCACTCATACCACACATCATAACATAAGCAAATCAAGATATACATCTAAGCAAACGGTCATTCACCGACCTACAATTTCTTCAACTAGTCACCTTGCCAACTACTCAGGTTTTCACCACTAAGAACCTGTAGTGAAGTGCTTACGAGTCTAACATAGATCAATCACTCAAAGTATCAGATAAAAGCACATCAAGAGTTTATCATTTCTAAGATTTCACCCTAAAGCAAACAATTTCATCATTGGACTTATGTTTTACCGATGGTATGGGAAACAGCTTCGCTCTGGATAGACCCCCTCGGAATTCCATTGGTAGTATGACTATGTGTCTATGGAAGTCCGAAATCAGGGTAGGTGTATTTGGTCTTAACCTGAGACTTGCACCGCTAATACTTGCGACAATCAATATACTTTAGTTTTGGTCGTCCAGGGCTTTAACAGGTTATGTGACGCATCTGCTGGGTATATTGAGAATCGTAGTGTGTTGGGTGTGATGTCAAGACGGAAGTATCACTCCAGTCATATGGAGATGATGATCGCGTAGGGATACAGAACTGGTTCTCTAAAGGGTTGCAACCATCGGGATAATATGACTTGGTCATGATTATCCGATAATAAAGAGACTAGTTTCTCGTAATCCGATATATGCTTCGTACGGGGCAGACACTGTACCAGCCCCAGGCCTTGCATGTGATCATCTGATACTGGATCGAAATACGCAATACTACATATACTACGCCTGATATAGATCCTTATATTCCTGTAAGGATATTTCTGGAGAATTGGGTAGGCATGGCGCTTTGCTAGAAGCCAACCTTGTCTTGTAAATCGGTACAAACGTAGTACTAGGTACTTACGTGTTCGGATAGTCCGACGACCGAATTTACTGCCAACATATCCGGGGATCTCATGGGTCACTTCCCGAAGATTCACCGATGACGTATGACTCGCACTTTTAATTAATCTGGGATTAATTAGATGAGAGAGAAAATTAATATGGGATTAATTGCGGAGATATTTTATCTGGGATAAAATATTATTTAAAGAGAGATAACGATTAATTTGGAATTAATCGATAAATTAATATATTCGATATATTAAACGAAATTGGATTTCGACGCGGAATTAAAATTATATTTTAATTCGGGCGAACGAGTTAATTTAGAATTAATTCATTAGCGACGTGAATAGTGATTTCGCTGGGCATAATCATTTAATTACGTCGCAACGAAAAATTCGTTAATTTGGAATTAGCGAACCCGAGCCCGGGATTATTTGCGAGCGCATTCGCATTTCGAATTCGAGTGCGGCACGCAAGTCAAATCAAGCGTCAAATCGCTAGTCGCATCTAGCGTCACATCATTCGTCAATCAAGTGATGGATGTCTTTCACTTTGAGTGATTGACATCAGTCACTATTCATTATTGATGGGAGTTGATGTTGGTTGTTGGCAAACTTTAATGCCATTTGATTTTTTTGGAAAAAGAAAATGGTAAATCATTTTTTGATTAATTAAAGTGTGTATTAGATACACATTTCCAACCAACACACACATCTCTCCTCTATTTTCTCTCTTCTCTCTCACGCCCATTTGGGCTGTTCTTCACTGTTTTTCTGGGCAAAAACCGTGAGCAAGGGAAGCAAAGTGTGGTGATTTTGTGGCAAAATCATCAAGAGCTAGCACTCCGATAGACATGCGAAGGTGATAGGGAAGTCCACCCATGAGCTTGGAATCATCTCACAAAGCTTGGAGCTTTCATGGAGGAAGATGAAGGCCGAATTTGAGGACTGCCCAGCAGCTCACTGCCGAGAGGTCCAGAGGGCAGAAAATATTTTTTGTTCGTTGCCGCGTCGCTCAACCGATCGATGTGAGTATTCTGCAACTCCCTCGTTGTATTCGCACATGTTTTTTATGCTTTGTATTCGATCCTCGGGGCCGTAGAACTCCAACAAATTGTTGACAAAAGAAAGTCACCCTATAGCGAAATCGCCCTAGAGCGAAGGAGTAAAGGGCGAAGGCAAGCAGAGCGACAAAGAACTCAGGACGACCGAAACAGCGATTAGAACGACAAGGGACTCAGGATGACCGAACACATGATGCAGTTGATCCCACGATTACAACAGTTAGGCAATTCCCTCCACGATCAGGCAGTTATGGCGCACAACTCAACGGTTGGAGGCATGACCCAGCAGTTGCAAGGAAGTTATGAGCCGAAACCGTCCGAGCAGTTTACAAATTCCATTATAAAAGGCTCACTCATGCGAAGATTTGAGGCCCTGATAAAATGAAGACTCAAACGAGCATATTTTTATTTTTTATTTCTTAGTTTCATAATCCTTAGGACTGTAACTTGTGTGCTTGCGCCCCTTGGAGGCTTATTCACTTAATCAAACACCGCTTGCTGGGGACTTTGTCTCAGGAGGTTTGAACCTTACACGTTGTTCTTTCTTCAGGCAGAAAATTGCGCAAACAGTTAGCAGTACTCCGGCTGTTGCAGAGAGTAGCATGACTCCAGCCTCAGTTGTAGCAGATAGTAGCAGTGATTTAGATATTCAGGTCGCAGCAACAGTAGCACCTGATATCAGTGCTCCAACAACACAGGGAGAAGGGAGACCCCAGAGGATAAGGCTTAAGCCAAGATGGTTTACTGATTACATATGAATCATTAAGGATGATTTGTAAGAGTCAAATATACAATTCAAAGTCAAGCAATAGGCTGTTACATCTGTTAAATTTGGCGGGGAAAAGTCAGTAATATTGTTAAATAGTTAAGCAGTTAGTTGGCACGTGAAGTTAGTTAGTGAAGTCACGTGCAGTTAAGTAAGAACAAAATGCAAATGTAGAAGATTGAACTCTTTCAAGGATATATGGAATAACTTCAGTTTCATAAACAAAATTTGTGGAGAGTTTCTAGGTTTCATTTCAAAATAAAACCTAACAATTGATGCTTTCATTGAGAGAACAATCAATTGAGAAGAGTAACAGCAATGGTGATTCTGCTTCACAGATTGCTGGCTTACAACAACAATTAGTTGACCAGGCACAAAGGGTTGCTGAAATTGCAACGACATTTCAAGAAATCCAAATTTTGTTGTCAAATTTGACGTCCAGACTGGACCGTGGTGGTAGAGTAACACGAAACAATCAAGTTTCACCTATCAATGATGGAGAAGCAGGGAAAATGAGGTACAAAAAATTTCGTTTGGTAGTGCCAAGATTTAATGTACAAGATGTGTCTGGGTGGAAGTTAAAGATAAGAGTTTCTAGGTTTAATCTCGAAACAAAACCAAACAGTATAGTTACCCAACGTTTTAGAAAAATTATTATTCTTCCACCCTTAATTTTTTAAAATTGATATATTTTAAAATTTTCTAGTGAAAATTAACACATTTTAAAATCTTACAATTTGGCTGAATTTTCATCAAACTTCAAGTGGAAGAATAATTATTTCCCATCATTAAATCACCTCCAAGATACTAATACCCCAATTTGAATTACATTTTGCTAAAACATCTTTCTTTGTTTAATACAAGGAAAACTAAATAAATTAATTGGACTGTACAACAAGGTCTTATCGTATATTGGGAAAATAATTGATTTAAAAATAAAACACATCAGACACGTTCCTACTGTATGAGTCTGAATACAAAGTTGGAACTATGTAAGTCAATGGAGTTACATCCAGCTTCAAGCGCCTGTATGTATATAGCTTCTCTCGGTTCCTCGTTCACTCCGCTCTGTGTCGCATACTCCAATGCCATCTCATAGTCCACCTGCAAATGTTGCTCCAAATTCAATAGACAGATTTTGCATACACAAGATAGTAGCCCCTTCAGAGCCAATGGTTAAAGATCACGAAAGCTGATCGTTTAACATTACATAACAGTAACGCATAAAACTTTAAGCATTTATTGCTGTATAAATTATGGCCCTTGTGGTATCTATAGAACTAGAATCGTGACTTGACTCACCTTTTCAACATACTGAGCTAGCATTTCTTTGAGTGTATCTTTTGTGATAGACTGAGAGCGTACTTTACTAAGAATATCAGCATCCTCTTCCTCATATCGCCTCTTCTTTGATGCATGGACCCGTGAAATTTCTTTCAAGACGTCATATATAGCATTTGTAGCATCGGGTATGTACCTGCCATTTGAAAGAAATTTTACTACAGTTTGTGAAAACAGAAACGATAACACTTATCCTACTACTGAGCACAGAAACAACTGAATGGTTTATTTACCTGCTCAAATTTCGTTTTCTCTCCTGCTGCTCACGAGCCTGAATTTTTCTCACTATTTTGGATTTCAGCTGGATGCAGCACTGCTGAATAGCAGACTGGAGAAATGATGTTGTTAGCTTACTCATTAAATTTATAATAAATATAATTTGATGTAAAATTGAAGATGCGTCACCTTCACTGCAGAAGCAATCTCTTTGATATCATCTCCAATATACTCTTTTCCAGTCCCTTTGAAGGGGATTTTAGTACTAACAATACTCACAAAGACACCGATTTTATCCTGTGTTTGATTGATTTTGTAACTACTCCAACTGACAGAAAATAATTTTGTTTATAAAAACTCAAATCAATATTATTGTAGCTTTATTTGGGGACAGAATTATCAAGATAAAAACACCCAAACCCAGCCTCCCGACCCAAACCCGCTTTCCAAGACAGAAAAGAGACAGAAAAGAAAGTATTGTATTCGCTGAATCTTACTTGATTCTCTTCATGGCAGTTCTAGTGACAACATCACCACCTTGCTCAAAAAGAAGGGGGATTCGGTTTGCAAATCGAAAAATATTTAAACCCTGCAATTTATATCGCCATATCACAGATTTTAACCACTGGAAAATGACAAAAAAAAATGGAGTACCACATCCAACAAACAGTCAAGACAACACAGCTTGCTTAATAATAGATTGGTAATAGAACCTTAATCTTTTATTTGATGAATAGCAGTGGCAGTTTTACTAGTTAAATGGGTCGGTGTCCATAACGAAGCACTTACATGCTTAACATCTTTTCCACCCACACTGACGCCAGCCTCTACAACGAATGGATGCCCTTCAAAAACTTGAGCACTGCATTTATTTAAAAGAAAAAATAAAGAATTTACAAAATAACTTCTATGCATAGAAGAAAAATATAATCTCTACTTTTTAACACCGGTAATCTCACTTTAAACCAATATATAACAAGCAGATTTAACAAAAACTGCATTTCATACACAACCTGCCTGAATAAGTTGCAACCATGTCTGGATGCAGTTCCTTCACAATTCCAAGACGAAGATTGTATTCCCCTGCAGGACTAAGACACTGATAACAGTTTTAAGTGACGTAAGAAAGCATGAGATGTGATGTGTAATTCTGGAATGTAAACTTCAGATAAAACTAACTTAAACGACAAAAATGGTCGATAACCAAATAGCAATAAGACAATTGAAATTTTGTAGCTTACATCTCCACTAGGGTCATCAAATTTAGCTTGGCGAAACAACTGATGGATGCGAACTATTTGCTGAGAAGTTAAAGACTTCACTGCCATTTTTGGGCTAAATTCTGGACCCATTTCACCTAAGAGAGAGAATTACCAAGGTAGAAAATCAAGTTAATAATCCAGAGATTTGACATAGCAATTATAAAGAGTCTACCAATTCATGCTTTTCAATAACTGATTCGAAAGACAAATTTGTAATTCATCATAATCTCAAGAGTCACACAATTTAAAGAAAAATCATTTAGCAAGATGATGCAAAACCCCCAATCAATACAGAAAATGTTGCTTTTATATGATAATCATGCCCAGTTATTTTACATTTTAAGTTTGAACCCAAATTATGCACGAAAGAAATGGTGACTTCCTAAGTAGGAAAAAAGGTCTCCGGAGTAAAAGGTCATCAGAGATTGGATGTGGTAACAAATTATATATAGAAAATCAGCCTCCACTAACTGGATACTATAAAGCTAAATCTCTCAACTGACTTATTATTTCAGTGAAATTGAATGGCCCCCATAATATTATCACAGTATTGTAATAGTAAAAATTACTCATAAATTCTTACCAATTAATCGTTCAGCAAGGGATTTGCCTATATTTACAAATTCATGCTGAAGAAACTGCAGGAGAGTCTGTTTTGAAGTTTCTGCAATGAGGCGTTTGATTAAAAGTAAATCTACAGAAGATGGGTGGTGCTTTGTCTCAACAGGAACTGGAGGCATTACATCTGTTCTCGGTGAAAATCTTATGGTGACATTTTTACTGCACATAAATAAAATCAGAAGCATAAAAAAATAAAGATCAGAACAAGTGTGTGTGTGTGTGTGTGTAAGAGAGGGGAAGAGAGAGAGATGAGAACATACTCAGCCACATCCGATACAAATTTAAATAGAAATTGTGCATAAGGAGTGATAACAGCCATTTGTCGCATGTAATGCAATATCTTAGACTGC
The DNA here is from genome assembly GCA_019454045.1 of Zanthoxylum bungeanum. Lineage (NCBI taxonomy): Eukaryota > Viridiplantae > Streptophyta > Magnoliopsida > Sapindales > Rutaceae > Zanthoxylum > Zanthoxylum bungeanum. Next base: position 441,353 of record SKCR01029779.1, read on the forward strand.
ACATGCCAACAGAAGGACTTTAGCATAACAAAACACTATGAGCAAGCTATAACGAACTTTTTGGTTCACTGTAGTGAACCACAGTGCTTTAAAAAGCTTCAAAAAACTTGGAACTAAAATACAGAAATACGAAGGGCCGGTCATGTAGACTTACACGGTAGGTTGTCCAATTTCCTTCTATGACCACTTGGATTTCAGCTCCATGCCACCTATTCTTGTTTCCCCGTTGTTCATGTAAATGAACGTGAGGAATGTTTCTGAAAATATTCAATGAAGTAACATTACGATTATGTCCCGACCCATTTTTAGTACTCTCTCTTTATTTAGGTCAACAAAATTTTCAGGCTATGGGTCAATGGTAGATTAAAAAATGCCTTCTTTCTTTCAAGCAAGTCTTACTTATGAATATCTATATCTAGCCTGCAAAATGAAATGAAATCTTGGCTCCTCATTGATGATGAGATCTCTATCGGCAGACCTGTGCTCATCTTGGACCAAATTAGTGCCTGCAGAGTAAAAAAGATAAAAAAAAAATTCACAGATTATCAAGTTTCCTACCGCCAAAATAAAGTGGAAAAGCATGGGAACAGGAATATGAATAAGCCTGGAAGTGAGGCTTAATTTCTGCAGCACCAAAAGCTGAATAACTTCTGGTGAACATATTTATAGTTGCATTTTGAGGGTGTATGCACCTTGTACTCCCTTCCACCAACATTATGTTATGTACGAACTCTTCATCTTGAATGGAGCCACAACAGAAACGGCAGCCACCAAGATGAATTGTGCTGAGAATTTAAAGTGGCGGTATTTTGGGTAATTGAAAGGTTTAACACATATAGTGATGGTGACTTTGTAATTGAAGGCTACATTCAAGGCCACATGGTTCAGATGGTGGGTGCTTATGCAAGATGCAACATTACCATTAAAATCCCCAAGACAACTGAATGCACCCCACTGATACATGGAACATTGAATTAATGTTGAAAGGAAAATCATATACACTGAATCAGAATTTTAGTGTATGAGTTATTAATTCTATTAGGAAGATGCAAAGCCATGTCTGTTGGAAAATTACCATCTTTGCACCAAGACCAAACTTCCCTCGTGTCTGCTTCAAGCCATATTTTGTCCCAGATAAAACTGCATCAAATAATTACACTAACATCAAGCTTCAAGATGCGCAAGTAACTTTTTGTTCCAGATATTCACACATGATTGGAAACTATCTAGAAGCATATATTCATTATGAAATGGTGTTGTAAATATGAATTTTTAAAAATTGGTTTTAAAGTTTTGAGGAGTTACAAGAAGTCATTATGGAGAAGTTTGAAAAAAAATCAAATTATTATGATTTCTTAAGTGACAAAAATCCACCATTGAAATAGGTTTTATTGTGTTTTTAGAGAAAATACTCTTATTTTTGAAAAAATAAATAGAGGAAAGAATATATATATTATAACTGTTGAATGTTTACATTGTTTCATTAAATGATATGGAAAGGAAAAAAATTAAAATTTCATAATCATTTGAAACGTTTATACATTTAATTTCATAAACGTTTTTTTTTATTAAATTTCATGATGGTTACTCATAAAACCATCATTATCAATGTTCTAAAATGTGCTAAGTGCTAGTCGGGTGGCGACCCAGCGCCTAGCGCCTAGGGCGCCTAGGCGGGGCCTAGGCAATTAGTCGGCAAACAGTTAAAACCTAATATTTTCTAACATCATAAATAATCCAAATCATATAAATTCAATCAAAATGTAATAAAATATAAAATCAAACACAATCAACCATATGAAACATCCTTTAACTAAGTTCATGTTCAACATCCTTGAACAAAGTTAAATTTAACTAAATATCTAATTCTTCTTCATCTACTTCAAACTCATTATCCTTTGGTTCTTCATCATAATCAAAATCTTCTTCATCAAGTTCTCTGTATTCAACATTTCTAGCGCTTTTTCGAGGTTGTAACATTTCATCTGCCCAAGATGCTTCTCTAACCATCCTCCAAATAAGCCCCGAACCGGGCTCTACTTCTTCATTATCACCAGATTCACCACCTTCAACAATCCATCCTTGAGCATTAGTAGCATCTTTTGCGAATAATACATCCAATTTCATATCCTTCTTCCTTTTGTGTTTGTTCTTCAGCTTGGCATTAAAGGAAATAAAGACAAGATTGTTTAATCGATTCACTTCTAGTTTATTCATTTTATTTGTGTGAATCTACATAAACAATTATTTTGATTAGTAAATAGTCATTATAAATTTATAATTACTACTGTCTATTATAAGTTTATAACTATAAGTTATTAATTAATATGCCCAATTAACAATTAATTATCAATTTATCACCATAAACCCTAAAATTTATTTGTTTGTCTTTAATTAAATTTATAATTTATTAACAACAACTTTAAGTAACTAACTAATAATCTAATATCAATATATAATTAATTTTTAAGTAATAACAAAAAATAAAATCAAAACCAAAAGTCCAAAACAAAGGCGAAATGAATTTTAGGGCAAAGAAGAAAAAATGAAGACTTACCAAACCAAAGCAGAAAGCCAGAAACGAAATAAAGAAGAAGCACTGAAGCAGAAACAAAGAAGCGGAAACGAAGTCGAAGTGTGAAGACTGAAGAAGAAGCACTGAAGGCTGAGCAGAAAAGGAAAGAAGAAACCCTTCACGCGTGAATTTTTAATTTTTTTTATAAACCCACTCCCCCAAAGCGTCGACGTTTTGGGGGGTTACAAAACCCTCCAAAACGTCGTCGTTTTGGAGCGAGAAGGGGAAAAAAAGCAGTGCCGAATCTCGGCGCCTACGCGGCCGATTGCCGACGAAATCGGCGCCTAGGCGCTGATTTCACGCGGACCACACAGCCGCGCGATTACCACCACCGATTAGGTTGTAATCGCCGCAGCAGGACCGTGACAGCATTTTGGAACACTGATCATTATTTCTAAAATACGTTGTCAAAATTTTTTTCCTATATAAAGAGCTTTATTTGCAAAATGTGGGAAAAAAAAACACAAGAAAAATACAAGCATTTTTTCAAGAGAAACACGAGCATTTTTTTTCCTTCAAGTTCTTATTATATTCTTGAGATTCTGAGCAAATAAGTTTTGGGTGTGAGCATTTCAATCGGTTTTGTGTCAAATCGATGAGACGGAGTGTTTTTCTGAGTTTGCTTTATCCTGGGGACAGAGGGGCCCACGAAATATTTTAAAAAGAACGACTTAGTCTGCGACTCAACCCAGTTTCAATTTTGTTTTCCGTGGTGAACGGTAATATTGTTCATGACTTTGCAAATTGTTTTCTACAATTTTAATATGGCAATGTTTGCCATGTCTACTTCTGCTACTGCTACCATGAACGCCATAACTATTGGTGCTTCCGCTGTTGATTTGAATAAATCCTTCCAATTTCAAGGCTTTCACTTTAATTGTTGGAGATTGAAAATGATGTTCCTTCTCACTATAAAAATAGCTAGCAAATTTTTGTATGTCTGGAAAACCTGAACTTCCTAATGACCCCACCGTAGTCCAAATTAAGGAGCATCAAAATTGGGAGGAAAATGACTTTATATGCAAAAATTATATACTTAATGGCCTGTCTGATGAATTATATGAAATTTATAGCTCTAGAAAAACTATTAAAGATGTATGTGATGCCCTTCAGAACAAATATGATACTGAAAAGACTGGATCTAAAAAATATGTTGTTAGTCGTTACCTTAGATACCAAATGGTAGATGATAAATCTGTAGAAACCCAAACCCATGAATTACAAAAAATTACCAATGAGACCATCTCTGAGTGTATGTCTCTAGATGAGCAATTCTAAGTAGCTGCCATTATTGATAAACTTCCCCTATCCTGGAAAAATTTTAAAGATATACTTCAAACAAAAGAGTTCTTCCTAAAAAGTCTTATTACCCGCCTTTGCACAGAAGAGGACCGCAAACAGGATCAGAAAGAAGAAATTATAGTAGTGTCAAACAATAAGAAACCTGTCTCAGTAGTCCTAAAACCTAATGGTAAAAATATGAAAAAAAGTTTGCCCCTAAGAACTACAAGAACCACAACCACCAATATACCAACAACCAAACCCGAGATAACCAGAACGGGCACCAACCTCCCTCGAGAAAAGACAATAGGCAATTTAAATGCTACAACTGTGGCAAACCAGAGCAACATGCCTGGAACTACCGGAATAAGCGTTCTGCTACACAAACGAAACTTACCGAAGACCAATTTGTTGCTATGATCTCTGCGATCAACATGGTTGGTGGATCTGAGGGTTGGTGGGTTGACACTGGCGCTTCTCGTCATGTCTGCTATGATCGTGCTTTGTTCAAGTCCTATGCGGAAGCTGCGAACAAGAAAGTGCTGATGGGTGACTCCCACACCGCTATGGTTGCTGGGACTGGTGACGTGGAAATGGAGTTCACCTTTGGGAATACTGTAATACTCAAGGACGTGCTTTACACTCCTGAGATTAGGAATAACTTGGTTTCAGTCTATCTCCTGAACAAGACTGGGTTTACACAAACTATTGGGGTTGATTTGTATACTCTCACTAAAAACAACGTTTTTGTGGGAAACGGTTATGCTACTGATTGAATGTTCAAACTCAATGTTGCTATAAATAAAATTGATTCTTCTACTTACATGTGTTTTTTTAATGTTTGGCATCCTCGAATTTATCATGTTTATAAACGGGTTATTAAGAAGTTCTTAATAAGAACATGAGTAAAGTAAGTTTAATTCATTATTCATGAATTGTATTTGAATGATTTTGAAAAATGTGAATTTTGTAGTCAAACAAAAAATACTAAAACTCCACACAAATCTGTAATTATAGAATCTGAACCATTAGATTTAATTCATTCAGACATTTGCGAGTTTGGTGGTAAATTGACTAGAAGTGAAAAACGATATTTTATCACGTTTATTGATGATTGTTCAAATTATGCATATGTTTATCTTATGAAAGATAAAAGTAAAGCGTTTGACATGTTTACGCTATTTCACAGAGAAATTGAAAATCAATTTAAAAGAAAAATTAAAAGATTTCGTAGTGATAGAGGCACCGAGTATGATTCTGCATCTTTTATTGAATACTATAAATTGCATGGTATTATTCATGAAAAAACTGCACCTCATTCTCCTGAAATGAATGGACAAGCCAAAAGGAAAAACAGAACTTATGCTGAAACTGTAGTTTCTATTTTACTTAATTCTGGTGCAACCTTATTCTGGTGGGGAGAAATTTTATTGACTGTTTGTTATGTTTTGAATAGAGTGCCTAGGTCAAATGATAAAGTTTCACCCTATGAAATTTTGAAAAATAGAAAACCTAACTTGTCATACCTTAGAACTTATGGTTATCTTGCCTATGTTAGAATTCCTGACCCCAGTGTTCTAAAACGCGCTAGGCGCTAGTCGGGCGGCGACCCAGCGCCTAGCGCCTAGGGCGCCTAGGCGGGGCCTAGACAATTAGTCGGCAGGCAGTTAAAAATATAATATTTTCCAACATCATAATTCATAAATAATCTAAATCATATAAATTCAAAAAAAATGTAATAAACATAAAACCATTAATCAAACTCAATCAACCACATAATGATATAAAATATCATTTAATTAAGTTCATGTTCATCATCCTATAATAAAGTTGAACTATACTAAATATCTAATTCTTCATCTAATTCGAACTCATCATCTTGAAGTTCTTCATCAGAATCAAAATCATCTTGATCAAGTTCTCTGTATTCAACATTTCTGGCACTTTTTCGAGGTTGTAATATGTCATCGACCCCAGATGCTTCTCCAACCATCCTCCAAGTAAGCCCTGAACCGGGCTCTACTTCTTCATCATCACCAGAGTCACCACCCTCCACGATCCATCCTTGTGCATTAGTAGCATCTTTGGCTTCTAATCCATCAACTTTCAAATCCTTCTCCTTTTGCTTTTGTTCTTCAACTTGGCATTAAAGGAAACATAGACAAGATTGTTTAATCGATTCACATCTAGTCTATTCCTTTTCTTCGTGTGAATCTACATAAATAATTTAAATAAATCAATTAATATTAATAATTAAAAAATAAAATAATCAAAATTTAGCTAATGTTAAATATTTACCCCCTCAAAAGTGCTCCAATTTCGTTCACACCCGGATGAACTAGTGGTTAATGACAATATCCTTTTTGCCATTTTTACCAAGTTCGTTGTATGATGTCCATATGTACGCCACCATGAAACTACAAATGAACATAAATAGTTTGAATGAAATATAAGATTTTTTATATATTTTGCAAAATAATTCAAATGAATACTTTGTTTTTACCTGGATTAAAAACATCAATCGATACCCGACATGCTTTTACCCCCACTTCTTTACCAAAAGCTTCTTCTTTTGCCTTGTATGAAGCCAACTCCTCATTTATCACCTTACTCTGCATGTCGATGTCATTGGGGAAGAAAGCCTCCACAACCGTAAATACTGCATCCATTACTTTCACATCGTACTCGATACTTGAATCCTTATAGTAATAGTAAGGATTTAAAAGATAAGCAACACAATGTAATGGAGTATCAAGCCGCCCTTCAATTTTACTATCAATAATCTCCAAGATTGGCCGATAATTACTCTCAATATTGTTCAATGCATCATTGATCTCTTCTTTTGCAATCTTTAGCTCTCCATAAACAAACCCCATGGATGGCTTTCTATCCCCATCAACTAATCTAAGCACTCTCACCAAAGGTGCAAACACCTTCAAACATTGGGTCACCCCATTCCAAAAAGAGATACTCATCACCATGGCAAATGTAGCTTTCCCTTTAGCTTGCTTCGACCATATGCACTCATCCCATTCCGCGCTAGCAAACATGGTTCGCAAACTTTCTTTTTTCTCGATCAAACTTTGTAAGGATAAGAAAGCTGAAGCAAACCTAGTTACTCCCGGTCTGACTATGTCCCTCTGTTTTGTAAACGATCTCATCATGGACAAAGTCTTGTGATGGGCATACACGAAAATGGTGAAAGCCTTGGCACTATCAATGGTTTTCTTGTATCTCGGCAATTTCCCAATACTTTCAAGCATTAGGTTGATGGTGTGAGTAGCACATGAACTCCAAAAAATATTTGGCATCTTCGCCTTCAACAACTTTGCCGCGGCCATATTATTCGAGGCATTGTCTGTTACAACTTGAACCACATTTTCCGCCCCCACTTGTTCAATGCCCGTCATTACATACTCATAAATGTGCTCCGCAGTATGCGCCACATCAGAACTTTCCTTGGAAGAAAGAAAAGTGGTGCCTATTGTGCAATTAATACACAAATTCATAATGCTTCTCCTTTTCCTATCACTCCAAGCATCTGTCATGATAGAACACCCGTTCTCCATCCACTCCTTCTCATGTAGTTTCAGGAAATCTTTAACACTTGCAACTTCCTCTTTCAACAATGGCTCCCTCAACTCATATTGGCTAGGACCTCTGAAACCCGGTCCAAATTGACCAACTGCTTCCATCATCGCTATCCAACTGTCATTGTCAATAGCATTGAAAGGAATTCCGGATTCATACACCCACTTAGCAACAAATCGCTTGACATTATGCGTTTTTTCTTTAAAAAGCGCTTCATTAATATTTTGTTGCCGCATTGTTTTACCATCACCAGTTGAAGAATCAGGAGGGGTTACCACTGTCCGCCTATCCAAAGGGCCGCGATGCCGAGGGGGCCTTGAATCTAACTCTTCTTCTATTTCACGAATTTCAGCTTCTTCTTCATCGCCCCCAATATTAACTCCTTGCCTTATCTCACTAACATGCTTCTCTTTTCTTTTCTTCTTATTCCTTGCCTCTAAAATGGCTTGTCTACACTTCTCTTGATCTTCTTTACTAGACTTTGGACATTTTGCAACATTCCCCGATATATGTCCAATATGTTCCTTCATTCGGTAAACTCCACCGGAAAAAATTTTTGAACACAACTTGCATTTCACTTTATCCAAGTTATTTGGATCCACTAAAGCCCCATACTCCCATCCAACATCATTTGAATTCCGTTTAAGAACGGGACTACTCTGCGAATTAGAAGCCGCGGAAGAAGAAGCCATTAACCCTATTAAGAATGAATCAATTCCTTTAATCAATGTCAGTTGTATTAGATTAACATTCATCCAACTGAAAAATATATACAGAAATTTAATTTATAGGGCTGCAGTTAAAGGTTGATTATGGTGCGGTTCAGGTCACTATTTTGGGACTAGGTTTGGGTAATTAGGGTCACGGTTTCAGGGTTATATTTGTTACTGGTCTGGCAGTTTGATAATGGGCTGTTTGTGGCGAAATAAGGTTGCAGTTCGGTGGCTTTGTTCTGTGGTCAATGGGCAGGTTCACTGGCAGTGTTTAGGCGTGCTGAAGGAGTGGCTTTGGGCGTGATGAAGGGCAGTTCACTGGCAGTGTTTAGGCATGATGAAGGAGGGGCTTTGGGCGTGATGAGTGGGCTGCTAGTGAAGGGTATTTTTATGGAGGGACGTGAGTGTGTGTGCTGAGTGCAGGTCTAGGATTTTGACATGTACATGCGAGAGTGAAGGGCTGTAGTGGGAGCTATGTGGCTAGGCGTGAAGGGGGATAGTTGTTGTGTGAAGATGGATATATGGCTTCATAACTCATATATTTTTATGAAATTTAGCTATAATTTACAAAAATAAAAAATAAAAAATAAAAAACAGAAACCCTAATTTCATAATCAAAATAAACAAAAAAATTAATTAATTTTCATGAAATTTAGCTATAATTTACAAAAATAAAAAATAAAAAATAAAAAACAGAAACCCTAATTTCGGAATCAAACTAAATAAAAAAGACTAATTTTTCATGAAATCTAACTAAAATTTACAAAAATTAAAAATTAAAAACATTAACCCTAATTTCGAAATCAAAATAAACAAAAAAAACTACTAAATTTTCATGAAATTTAGCTACAATTAACAAAAATTAAAAATTAAAAACAAATACTTACCAAGAAACTCAGAAACCGTGAAGAACAAGAACAAACTGAACAAAAACGAAGAAGAAAACAGAGACGGCTTGAGAGGGAATTGAAACTGTGAAGGGTTTTTTTTTTTTTTTGTTAATATAAAGGCCCCCAAAACGGCGCCGTTTTGGGGGTTTAATAACCCTCCAAAACGCGCCGTTTTGGGGGCGTTAATAACCCCCCAAAACGACGCCGTTTTGGAGGGTTATTAACGCCCCAAAACGACGCCGTTTTTGGGGGTTTAATAACCCCCAAAAACGACGTCGTTTTGGCCCTTAAAAAAAAAAAATTGCAGCGCCGATACACGGCCGATTAGCGGCCGTGTATCGGCGCCTACGCGACCGAGTAACGGCGAAATCGGCGCCTAGGCGCCGATTTCACGCCGCACACTTGGTCGCGCGATTTCCACCACCGATTTGGTGGAAATCGCCTCGGCTGGTGGCCGATTATGGTTTACGCGCCGCCTAGGCGCGCCTAGGCGGCGCGTTTTAGATCACTGCCTGACCCTAAAAGGATTAAACTTGCTAGTAGGACATATGAATGTGTTTTTATTGGTTATGCTGTTAATAGTAAAGCATATAGATTTTATGATTTGAAAAATCATGTTGTGATTGAATTTGTTGATGCTGATTTCTTTGAGAATAAATTTCCTTTTGTTTTGAAGAATAGTGGGGCTCATCCTCTATTATTAATCCAATAATAGAAGTTAATAAATCTAATAAGGAACTTGAATTTACACCTAGAAAGAGTAAACGGTCTAAAACAATTAAAAATTTTGGTCCTGATTTTTATTCATACACCTTAGAAGAATATCCTACTACTCTAAAAGAAGCATTGTCATCTTTAGATGTTGATTTGTGGCAAGATGCAATAGAAGATGAAATGAGTTCTTTATAGAGTCTAATAGGTCTTGGCATTTAGTAGAATTACCTCAAGGATGCAAAACCATAGGTTGTAAATGGATACTTAAGAAGAAATGAAAACCAAATGGTTCAGTAGATAAATATAAAGCTAGACTTGTTGCCAAAGGGTATAGACAAAGAGAAAACATAGTTTTCTTTGACTCTTTTTCACTAATAACTAGGATTACATCTATTCGTGTGCTTATTTCTCTAGCTGCCATCCATTATCTTATTGTGCATAAAATGGAAGTTAAAACTGCCTTTTTGAGTGGAGAATTAGAAGAAGGGATTTACATGGACCAACCTGAAGGATTCATAATACTTGGTCAAGAAAGTAAAGTTTGTAAACTTAATAAATCTCTTCTTCTAATTCTCCACTCAAAAAAGCATGAGAAATCTCTTCTTCTAATTATTTCTAAAATACGTTGTCAAATTTTTTTTTCCTATATAAAGAGCTTCTTCATTTGCAAACAGTAGGAAAAAAAACACAAGAAAAACACAAGCAATTTTCAAGAGAAACACAAACATTTTTTCTTCTTCAAGTTCTTATTGTATTCTTGAGATTCTGGGCAAATAATTTTCAGCTGTGAGCATGCCAATCGGTTTTGTGCCAAATTGATTGAGACAAAGTGTTTTTCTAGGCTTGCTTTATCCTGGGGGCGGCGGGGCTGACATACTGCTAGCACAAATTCTGGGCAGAGCCACGAAACGTCTTAAAGAAAGCGACCTAGTCCGCAACTCAACCCAATTTCAATTTTGTTTTGAGTGGTGAACGGTAATATTGTTCTGGACTTTGCAAATTGTTTTCTACAAATGGGAACTTAAGCTATCAATTAGTTAATCATACCTCGACCAAACATATTCGGGATGTCATCATGCGGCATACCTTTTCCATTATCCTACAGTAAAAACCAATTACGAATCATATCTTAAAAAAAAGTTGGAATTTTTAAGGCAAGGGACAGATGAAATAAGAACAAGCAAGCACACATCAAAACTATTATGGCAAACCAGAAGAATCCTGGTGTGGAAAGAAAAATCACACCTTGCACGTGACCCTGTAAAATGACGCCTCAGCTCGACCCTTCGTACTCTTGGTAGCCGCTGATTCCTTGACTTTCTTCCCAAGGGCAGCATTCTTAGCTTGTAGTTCCTGAGCACGAGCTTCCTTTGCTAGTCGTCTCTGCAGGTCATGAAGCAACATGTATTGAAATGAAATTTTAATCATAAACCAAAAATTATCTTATTTCTCAATTACTGTGGAAGCTCAAATTCAATCACATGCAGAGAAAGCAAAACATCCTATGTACTGCAAATAGAAACTGCAGAAACTCTACAAATGAAACCATTTTAAACTCATGGATGAAACTTTGTCCAACGGGATCATGTAACATTACCTGAAATAAAATTTCATGTGATATTTTCAAGAATCATGCTACTAAGATCGAATGTAAAAAGAAATATGGCTAGAAGTACAGATACCTCACGAGCCTTTTCTGTCTCATAATCATCATATAGTGCAGCATCAACACGTTCCCGATCAACAAGACCAATCATGGAATTGAACTTGCATTTCCTAATTTCTTCACTGCAACACCAATTTCAATTAATTATACAACTGAAAAATTAAAACAATCAATTTTATGATACAAACTGTACCACATGATCTATCCAGAACAGTGTAATCATTATGAAACTTACATCGTAATTTCTACAACTGGAAGCTCAGATATTGACTCTGCTGAATCAAGTGAATTTTCAACAAGCTCTCTCACAGTAGTGTAAAGGGATTTCCCAGGCTGAAATCAACCAATACACAATATCATATGACAAAAAACATAACATTTATACTTGCAATTATCTCTATTCCTTAAAATTAAACACTCGGTACTTTTGGCCAACATCCTACTCTTCCTAAAATGTTATATTCATATTATTACTTCCTAACTATAGCTTATAACATCTAAACTAGGTTACAGATCTATAGTTTATAATTGGAATGAAATTTATACTATTTGTTAATCAACTTGATAACTAGTCATATCAAAAGATCATCTTCCCATTTCCTTGAAATTCTTCACAAAATTCAATCATTTCAAGCTGAAATTCAAGCAATGTCAAATGTAAGCACAATTATACTTCAATTATCATATCTCCTCTAGACATCTGCATTTTGTTAAAATCCGAATCAACTTCTTCAGAAAATTGCTAGAAGTCAAAAAATCTGTTAACTCCATAGAGAGAGTTGGATAATCAATGAGTTTATGATTTTTGTCTACAGAGGGTTGGATAATCAATGAGTTATGATTTTTTTCTTACAGCAACTTTATGTATATAAAATTAATAATCCAGTTTTTTTATAAATGCCAACGTCTACACCTGATAATATTTAAACGCACATTAAAAAAATTATGAACACAGCAATGAAATAATAATATTTAAACGCACGTTAAAATATATATATATATATGAACACAGCAATGAACTAACTCACTCAGTTACTTACGTTATCGAATCCAGCAATGTTCTTGTTCTCAGCAAAGAACTCAGCTGGAGATTCTACACAAACAACAACAATTACACTGTAAATTCACACATTCACATTTCTATAAATACGTAAATTAACAGCACATAGAGAAAGAAAGAGATTCAATTACTTTGCTTTAGAGCGCTTTCTTTTGATGTTTTTAGACTCTTCGATTTGACTTTCTTCGGCTGGCCTTCATTCGCCATTGCTACGATTGACAGATTTTTAAATTTTCCTTTTTCAGTGGATTTTGAAGAATCAAAGCTTGGAGTAGCAGCTAGCTAGGGTTTTTGTGTTCGTACTGAAAGAGAAGAAAAGATATACTAATAATTTGGTATGGTCATGCATATCAGATCTCGGTGAAGTATTTTTTTGTCTTCTTGTTATCCAGTGGTCAGGATATTTTTTTCGACGAAATGGACGGTTTGGATTAGAGATGGAGCAGTTCATTGTTTCAAATTATGCGTGCGTGATTATTTGTGATGTTAACGAATTTTTTTTATTTCTAAAATAATTTCCAATTTTCCGGCCAACATTTGGGCTTTGTACAAAAAAGCCCGGTACACGGCCTATTAAAATAGATTGCCTGGCTCACATTTAATTTAATAAGATATTATGCCAGCTAACCTTTTTTTTTTTTTTTGAATGAAATTCATTCATAAAAGAAGGTAATAGGGAGATATGGAGGGAAAAAATCCTTCCAAACACCACAGGTAAGGCCTAAAGAGGCCGATTTAGCTAATCTATTAGCAATCTCATTATAATTACGAGAGATAAATTGAACCCTAATGAAATTAAGTCTAGCAATCGACTATTGGATATTTTGGAATATCCAGTTGATCTCTTTAGCACTAATCCTCTTATTAATAATTAAATCTATTATATTAAGAGAATTGGATTCCACAATTAATAGAAGTCGGCCAAAATCCTCTGCATATTTGATGCCCAATCTAATAACCTCTGCTTCAATTTGCTCGATATCTAGATAGGAGTTGAACTGTTGAACCCTAGCAATTAAGACTACCCATTCACTGTTCCTAAACACTACCTCAATACCTCTCATATCTTGCTCCCTAACTACAAAGGCATCCATGTAGACACTGTATTTTTGCATAAAGCCCAATGATGAGCCTTGTATGGAGGTGTTACCCGATAAGTTGCGGAAGTCGCGGGAAACGGACGTCGGAAGGGAAAATTCTAAAGTTAATACTTCGTCAAATTTAAACTCGATAGTTAGCCTCGAATTCGCCCGATTAATCTCTGTTTTAAAATTTTAGCCTCGGCCCAAAGCCCTCGCAACTCATCCAAAGCCCATTTCGCCCAAAGCCCAATCCAAAAATAATTAAATCATATTTAACACATGTAACAAATTAAATTAAAACCAATCAAATCAAAATAAATCCCTTTCCTAATTTAAATAAATCACCCACCAAATTAAAGAAATTCCCCCACCAAAAATACAAATATCCTTTCCTTAAACAAACACGTCCCTTTATTGATTGATTTATTTCCTTGTTTTGAAAATCCCATGCAAGGAAACCCTAGCCTACTCTTATAAAAAGAGACAAAAAGCAAACCATAATCTTCCTCTCTCTTCCTTGGCCCTCATTCACGGCACCTCTCAAAAAAGCAAAACCCGCTCTCCCCTCTCTCTCATCTCTCCATATTCCTTCCTCTCTCCCCTCTCTCATCAACTCACAAAAAACAAAAACAAAAAAACCCTGCTCCTCGGGTCTCCTCACACAAGAACCCTAGACGCATACAACTTTCCTCTTCACTCACTCATACGACACCACACCCCTCTCTCTCTCTCAACTCTTTTCCACATTCGGCCTGACCCCCACTCACGCACACAGCCCTCCTCTCGGCTCTTCTCTCTCACGCCCATCCACCCTTTCACGGCAACTTTCAAAACAAACTAAAGCCAAACTCACCTAAACTACAACACTCGGCAGCCCTCACACCACGACACAGACCTCAAGCCACTCGGCAATCAACACAGCCAACCTAAACACACAGCTCATAAACTGCCCCATTGACCAAAGCCACTAAGAAACGCACACAATGACCACACAATGCAACAAAAAACCAATAACCCCACCGACAAACCCTAAGCTTCACGTGAACCATCAAAAACTCACGCACACAGCACACACTCACGCCATCCTCAACGAACCATAAATCAACACTTTCTCGGCAACTCACCAACAAAGCTCTCACTAGCAACAAACAGCCCCCTTACACTTGTCCTCTTTCACGAGAAGCAGCCCCTACAACCACGACAACCCAAACCATTCAGCCGACCACAAAATCAACCCTAAAACACACGCACACTTGTAAGTGTCCAAGACATGCCACGGGATCTCTAAGATTGATTCGTGTGTGAATAAATAAAGAAGTTTGCGGAATAAACTTACATTGATCGGCTTTGACTTTCAAAACTTTTCATGGATGTTGAAGCTTTCAAGCCCTCCTTGTGGTTCCAAACTCATGGGTGAGTATCCATATCACCATCTTTTGACTCCCATATGTGCTAGCAAGAACAAATGGAAGAAATTTTATCTCCCAATGAGAAACAAATTTGCCCGAGAGAGAGAGGGAAGTAATCGGCCAAATCTTCTAAAGAAAAGGCAGTGGCCGTTTCGGCCAAAAGAATCAATGGCCAATTCGGCCAATTGATGTCTTTTTTGCAGAGAAGCCAAAATGGCTTTTTTTTTTTTTAAAGCAAAAGTCAAAGGTTGTCTTCTTTTGTTTCTTATGGCCACTCTTTCAAAAAGAAAAGTCAGAGAGTAATAAATTACTCAATGGCCTTTAGGCCAAAAGGAAATAAAGAATAATAATTGACAGTGGCCAATTCGGCCAAGAGCATTAAAGGCCATTCGGCCAAATGCATGGAGATAGGGAAATTAATTTCCAAAATTAAATATGTTGAGTGTTATATAAGATACCACCAAAACCCATCACTCATGTCAATCACCAAAGATGACTAATGATGTAAGTGAAGTGGGCCCCACTTTAAATTCAAAATTCAAGTGGGCTTGCTCAACACACTTCGGGCTCGGATTCGTTTAATCCGATTAAACGAATTTTCCATCGCGACACAATTAAATCCAATTTAATTCAATAATAAAATACCCAGTAAAATTATTACGAAAATCGCTTGCGAATTAATTCCAAATTAATTCGTTTGCTAAAATTAAAATCCAATTTAATATATCTAATATATTATTTTAGCCCAATTAAATAAATTAAATAGTAAAATCTAATTTAACTATTAAATTTATTTTACCGATTAATTCCAAATTAATCGCGTTCTCTCCTCTCAACGAATTTAATCCCAGATAAATTCTCGACGCAATTAATCCCAGATTAATTCTTTCTCTGATAATTAATCCAGATTAATTCTTGCCGTAATTAATCCAAGATTAATTTTCTCTCTCTAAATTAATCCCAGATTAATATTCTCTCTCCTAATTAATCCCAGATTAATATTGTTCAAGTCAAACATCATCGGTGAATCTTTGGGATGCGACCCAAGAGATCCCTGGATATGTTAGCAGTAAATACGGTCATCGGACTATCCGAACACGTGCGTACCCGGTACCACGCACTAACCGATTTACAAGACATGGTTGGCTTCTAGCAAAGCACCGTGCCTGCCTAATTCTCCAGAAATATTTTACGGAATACATGATCTTTGTCAAGCGTAGTATACGTAGTATTGCGCATTACGATCCAGTATCGGATGTCACATGCTAGGCCTGGGGCTGGAATTGTGTCTGCCCGTACGAAGCACATATCGGATCTCTGGTAACTAGTCCTTATAATCGGATAATCATAACATAGTCACATTACCCCGATGACTGCAGTACTTAAGAGTACTAGTTCCGTATCCTACGTGATCATCATCTCCATATGACTGAAGTGAGACTTTCATCTTGACATCACACACAATACACTATGATTCTCAGTATACCCAGAAGAGGCGTACACAGAACCTGTTAAAGCCCTGGACGACCAAAACCAAAGTATATTGATTGTCGCAAGTATTAGCGATGCAAGTCTCAGGTTAAGACCAAATACACCTACCCTGATTCTGATTCCCATAGACACATAGTCATACTACCAATGGGATTTCGAGGGGTCTATCCAGAGCGAAGCTGTTTTCGTACCATCGGTAAATAGAACCTCCAATTACACTTGCATGAGTATGCAATACCTAAATATATGAGAACTATGCCGCTACGCTTCCATAACACGCACAAGTGTAATACTAGCCTATTCCGCATTATCGATGTCCAATCTCGATAATACTACGACTATGGATATTTAATGATTAAACCTTTGTGGATTAATAATGTCTAATATCTTATTAATCTGGAACTAATCATTAGGACTTTTATCATTTATATATCCAAGTAATCCAATTACAAATGATAAAAGAGCAATTTCCTATGTCACATAGTTAATTTGTACAACAACACCATGTTCTGTACAAATAGTGATGTTATGGGTCATAATTATCCAACAATCTCCCACTTGGCCTATAGCCAATCACTCAAGCGTCCAACACCTGAACTATGCACGGGCCGTTCAAACTTCTGCTGAGAAACAGCTTTCGTCAGCGGATTTGCAAGATTATCATCTGATGCGATTTATTCGATCACCATATCGCCATGATGTGTGATCGAACGAATCAGATGAATTAGTTGAAGTACATATTTGGATCATTGATGAGACCGTGGTTCTTTAGCCTGTGTTGTAGCCTAGCTCAGCTGCTAATAGAACTACTCCTAATCCGATTAGGATTATATAGATCCAAAATACTTTTATTGCTGCATCAGCTGCAGCAATGTTCCACTCTTATTTTTTATTCGGCAACAGTATCTTGCTTGGAAGATTTCCAGCTCATTGTTCCGTTATTCAAACTATATACGTACCCTTATAACGACTTATAGTCGTTTTTATCGGTTTGGAAACTTGCAGCGGTAAACCCAGTCACCTCAAGTTCTCCTTTCTCCATATTCCCAGAAAGAATCATTGGTTCATCCAAGACACTTAATGATGTTCTTTACATCAACCCAGTGACCATCACCCGGATTGGCCTGATTGTGACTCCCTATGCTCAAAGCATATGAGACACCAGGTCACGTACATATCAAAATGTACAAACACTAATAGAGTGTCAGCAGCTTTCTAGATCTATCCTAGTAGATCTTTATTCCTAGAATAAAGTCTACTTCTCCCAGGTTTACCATGGAGAATTTTTCATGAAAGCCAAGCTTTCAGCGATTTTAGTGTGGGAATATCATTGCTAAGAAGAAATACATCATCAATGTATAGGACAATCATTGTCAGTCCGCTCCTACTAACCTTCTTATATACACAAGAATCATATTTGTTTTGAGTTAAATCATATACCATTATGATTACATCAAAACGTTGGTTCCAATAACACAATGCTTGCTTCAATCCATAAATGGATCGATTTAACTTGCAAACCTTGTTTGCATATTTTCGCACGAAAAAACCGTCAGGATGTTGCATATAAACATCCTCAAGAAAGTTTTCGTTAAAGAAAGCAATTTTGGCGTCCAACTGTCATATTTCATAAATGAAATATACAGTTATAGCAAGCATTATCCGAATGGATTTAATCATGGCAACATGTGCAAAAGTTTCGTCATAGTCGACACTATGTCTTTGACGATGCCCTTTCTGTACAAGCCTAACTGTGTACATTTGTATGTTGCCATCCATGTATGTCTTCCTTGAAGACTCATTTAGTACCAATAGGCACAATGCCTTCTGGTACATCAACCAGTATCCAAACTTGGTTGATATACATGGAATCCATTTCCGACTTCATGGCATTTTGCCATAAAAGGAGTCGATACCTTGTATCATTTCCTCATACGTAGCCAGTTCGTCTTTCTCAATAAGATTGATATCTATATGAGGTGATATCAGAAACCCATACCTCCCAGGTTGTTTTCTGACTCTCTCCAACCTACGCGGTTCTTGTGTATTCGAAGATTATTGGTACAGTTTCATCATTGATGAACTATTTGTGTTCCGTAAAGGAGTCGGTGCCTAGAACAGTATTACTCTGATTTTCATCGAGTTGTACTTTCCTCCCACTTACCACTGCATATAGGAATTCCTCTTAGGAAAACCGCATGGAAAACAACAATTACATTGTTCTCTTGTGAGTTGTATAAGTACTATACTTTGGTTTCCCTAGGATAACCTACAAATTAGGCACTTATCCGATTTGGGTTTTAGTTTGGCATCATCCAAACATATGCCTAGCATTCCCAAATCTTCAGGAATGAGAAAACTCGGTTTCTTTCCTGTTCATATCTAATATGAAATATGTCTAACATATTTTTATGGAACTTTATTCAAAATAAGTATTGCAATGTTTAATGTGTATCCCTAGAAGGAAATTGGTATCTCAGAGCGACTCATATGTTTAAGTATTGTTCATCATGGTCTAACCGCAATGTTCAAATACTTTTACCGGTATGTTTTCTTACTTCGTGTCGAAACTCTTTGATTACTCAAAAGTTTCTGACTTGTGTTTCATAAGATACACATAACCGTAACGCGATGCCACATCTGTAAAGGTTACGGAGTATTTATATCCACCTCTAGCCTAGCTAGATATGGGCCCACTTACGTCACTATGAACGAGGGCTAACAGATCGGTGGCACTTGCACTTTTACCAAGTAAAATGTGTTTTAGGCATTTTGCCTAATAAACTAGATTCGTAGACATCATTTGAATTAGAATCAAATCCGTCCTAGTATCCACTCTTCGAAAGTGTGGACATACGAGTCTTGTTAACTTGTCCCAGACAACAATGTCACAAATAAACCTCACTAGAATTATTCAATTTTAACTATTTATTTGTCATATTATATGTTTGAGATTCATTTATTTTCAAAATATAAAGACCATTATTTACATCTAATGTAGATATCTTGATATCATTTTTATAAACAAAAACACCCGGTGTTTCAAAATATAAAGGTATACCCGCAACGGGTTAAACTAGATACAGAGATAATGTTCCTAGTCAAACTAGATACATTATAACAGTCTCCTAGTTTAAGTACATGCCCAAATGGTAGTTCCAAAACTTAGGTTTCTACGGCCAAAACAACGACTCTCGTCCTGTTTCCGACTTGTAGGTCGATCTCATCTGAAGCCAGTTTCCTGCTTATTAGCAGATCCCGCACATCAGTACATATATTCATGTACCACATCTAGTATCAAAAATACAATTTCAAAACCAGTAGTGAACATGTTTATAACAAATATTCTTGAAGCCGGAACCTTTTCCCACTTTCACTTCCTTCATGTCTGCCTTGACCATACGGCAGTCACACTTCTAGTGACCCCGTTTGCCACAGTTTAGGCAGACAACTGGGGATATGTCTTTTTAAGAAGCTCTGGTTGTGCATAACGGATTGAGCACTAAAGTTATCATCATATTGAGTCTTCCCAAGCTCATGCTCTACTATTTGCTCAACTCCGGGCTTATGCTTGAGAGGTTTCTCTATCAAATAGAATAACTTATCAGCTCCCAGGACTATCCTGAAGTTCTATTCCCAATCTGAAAATTAAAGCCGTTAAAGACATTTTTCCCAGGATTATGTTGTTGGTTTCTATTACCAAGCCCCAAGATCAACAAGAGCAAACAAAATATATAAATAAATGAATGAACAATATTGAAGTATGGCGGAATCATACTCACAAAAATCGGAATGCGGATGCGTTGATGAAATGAAAACTTCTCCTTTGTGCAGTGATGAATTCGGCCAAGGTGGAAAGTGCAGCTCCAAGCTTTGTTTGATCCTCCCAAGCTCAAGGATTAGTTTCCCATATCACCTATGTATGATCCCTTGAAGGTGCTAGCCTTTGTTGTGATTTTGAATGCACAACTTCTTCAAATCTTGCCACAAAAATGAAGAAATGGAGAGCCCAAAACTGCATGTAGTTTCGGCAATGTGAGAGAGAGGAGAGTTTTATGATTTTTGTTACAAAAAATCAATTTATATTTATGCCATAATATTTATTAAATTAATAATAAACTTATGACACAAATAATGCAATGGCTTAGAGTGTCAAACACTCAATTTCCATGCAAAACCATTGAGTGCATTGTACACTATCTCCATGCAATGCATTAGAGTTAAATAATGCATAATATGACATGTGTCATGTGGGCCCCACACGTTTCCAAATGAAAGTGGGCCCATGTGCACTCACGCGTTCGGGTTCGATATTTCCGAAATACCGAACTTACGTCGCGACGTTAATTAAATCGAATTTAAATAAATAATTGCGCCTAGCGAAATTATTATTTACGTCGCTAACGAATTAATTCTAAATTAACTCGTTTGCCCGAATTAAAATCTAATTTTAATTTCGCGTCGAAATCGAATTTCGATTATTATATCGAATATAATAATTTTACGATTAATTCCAAATTAATCGTTCTCTCTCTATGTATAGTACTTTATCCAAGATAAAGTCTCTCCGTAATTAATCCAAGATTAATCGAGTTTGAATCATACGTCATTGGTGAATCTTCGGGAAGCGACCCAAGAGATCTCCGGATATGTTGGCAGTAAATACGGTCGTCGGATTATCCGAACACGTACGTACCTCGTACTACGTTTTTACCGATTCACAAGACAATGTTGGCTTCTAGCAAAGCGTCATGCCTACCCAATTCTCCAGAAATATTCTTATAGGAATATAAGATCTATATCAAGCGTAGTATACCGTAGTATTGCGTATATCGAACCAGTATCGGATGATCACATGTTAGGCCTGGGGCTGGAAATGTGTCTGCCCCGTACGAAACATATATCGGACATCAAGCAACTAGTCTCTTTAAATCGGACAATCCTGACCTGGTCATATTGTCCCGATGGTTGCAACCTTTTATAGAGTACTAGTTCTGTGTCCTGCGTGATCATCACCTCCATATGTCTGAAGTGATACTTTCATCTCGACATCACATCCAGTACACTACGATTCTCGATAAACCCAGAAGAGGTGTACACAGAACCGGTTAAGGTCCCCAACCACTAAAACCAAAGTTTACCGATTGTCGCAAGTACTAGCGATGTAAGTCTCAGGTTAAGACCATATACACCTACCCTGATGCGGCCTCCCATAGACACGCAGACATACTACCAATGGGATTCCGTGGGGTCTATCCAGAGCGAAGCTGTTTTCCGTACCATCGGTAAAACACAACCTCCTATCGCACTTGCATAAGTATCCAATACTTAAATATATGAGAACTATGCCGTTGTGCCCTCACAACGTGCACAAGCGCAATACTAGTCTATTCCGCATTATCGATGTCCGATCTCGATAATACTCCGACTAGGGATATTTAATGATTAAACCTTTATGGATTGATACTGTCTCATATCATCTCAATCCGGTATTAATCATATGGACTTTCGCCATTTATATATCAAAGTAAATAATATTACAAAACGGCAAAAGGCAATTTCATTATCACATAGTTAATTTTGTACAATAATACAATATCATTTACAAACAGTGACACTATGGGACATAATGTCTAACATATGTCCTTTGACGCTAATCTTTCAGTCATCTTGATTGCTATAGTCCAACTATCCAATCAACGATTTCAGGTATAATCGAATATAATGATTACTATAGTCTAACTATATAATCAACTACAATTGATTGGTTACATTCAAATATATTGATTACTATAATTCAATTATATAACCAACAACAAATGAAGTAGTTTGAATACAATCCAACTGTTTGATTAAAACAACAGTTGAATATTAGTCCAACTAATATATTTATAATTAATGATGAAAAATTAAATGAGCGCGTATTGGCAAGTATTTAAACGAAATTGCAAATTTAATACTTGTCTCACACTATTTTTCGGTAAGCCTCTAACCCTCTATGGAGTACTCGGGAAACCTAGTTTCCTAGTGGGCTAGGATCCCGTTAAATAACACACAACCTTGACTTTAGCCAACAAGTTGTATGAAACTTAACTAGGTAGATCTCTAAGATCAATTGGATCTCATCCAATTCCTAGATCCAGTAGGTGGACCTCCAAGTCCGAAACATATATTCAATATATATGCCAATATATCCAATATATTTTCCTAACCTTTTTCCTCTGAATCAACTAAGTCTTGGATTTGGCACAACAAGCTTAATGATTTCAGTTAAGCGGGACCCATTGACTTTGGAGAGCTTCGTAATCGATGTCGATGGACAAGAAGTGATCTTGACTTTGGCCAACAAATCACAACTTGGACAAGACATGCGATATGGAACAAAGCCTTCATGATTCAAACACATCCGCGATGGACAAAGGTCTTGACTTTGGCCAACAAACCAGTGCCAATCTTGGATCTTGAGAATGAATCACTGAATGGAAGGAAAATGCTTAATATTTGTTGAGGGTTTTTCACGTAAATTGGCAACCAATTTATTATCTTTGATTAGGTCTCATCATATACCCTTAAGCATGCATTCTAAAAGCATAATAAGGCGCGAATAAAATAATAATGATATGTAGATGGATATATAATACAATTTGTTCCTAGAACAAATCTCTCCATTTCCTCTCTCCCGCTAGCACTATCTTACTTCTACCCAATTGCATAATACTTCTAAAGAAACCTCATTTACATTGAGGGGAATAGGTGAGAAGAGAAATACAATGAGAAAAGAGGTAATAGGCTGGACAGACAGGTCCAATTTAATAAATTCTAAATTTATTACAACAAT
Source organism: Zanthoxylum bungeanum (assembly GCA_019454045.1). Classification (NCBI taxonomy): domain Eukaryota; kingdom Viridiplantae; phylum Streptophyta; class Magnoliopsida; order Sapindales; family Rutaceae; genus Zanthoxylum; species Zanthoxylum bungeanum. The sequence continues at coordinate 464,663 of SKCR01029779.1, forward strand.
TTCCAAAATTGCCCTCACCCTTCTAATATCCATCCGATATACATTATTCATACATACATCCAAGTATTCACAAAAAGCATGTTATTCAATCAATCTAATCAAATTAATTAATCTTTGATTAATGACCATCCAATGTTCATACAACGATTTGATTTGAGCGAGTCAAACTCGTTTAAGAATAAATACTCAAAGTAAGTATTCTTGAATTATATCGAACTACAATTTTAAATCCAATTTAAATTGTATCCAATACTAATTCATATTTAATTCCAAATTAAATCATTACACTTATTTATGTGCCTTAAGGACTTGGATTCCAAATCCAATCTTAATGGGTCTCAAAGGCCCAAATAGTATCCAATACTATTCAATTAAAGTCCAATGGGCTTTCAATTAATTCTTTAGGCTTGGGCTTTTGGCCAAAATGGATCTAACCCATAATGCCTAGGCCCAATAGGAATCACCATATGCCATAGAATCAATTTTGGCCCATTAGGCCCAATTAAATTACTAAAGGCCCAATAGTTATATTTTGGACTTTATGAAAATGGTTTAGGCCCAAATATAATCCAAGACTAAAATTTGGCCCAATCAAATCCATTAGCCCAAATACAACAACTAAATTAATACAACATTCCAAATTATATATTAATTCAATTAAAGTGCAATCACCATAATTAATTAATTAACCTAATGTTTCTAAAATATTAATTTAATCTAATTAATCATGCCTAATTCCCAAATTCATGTCCAACACAAAATTGGGGCAAAATCAATCTTTAACATGCTTCAAACTCACGGCAAAGGCATACAAAAATCATTCAATTTGATTTCAATCCAATTTAAATCAACATTCAATATTTCTATCATGCCATCAACACATCCAATTTGTCAAATTTCAAAAAATTCCCATGAGCTTCTAGGTCCATAACTTTAGGCCAAGGGTTGCAATTTGGGGAAAATTAATCATATCAATTTTTCAAAAATTTAAGGATGCACAAATCCAATTCATCATCATTCAAACCCAATCCATCAACCAATTTAGGAAAATCAAGCTCCAAACATAAAAATCTCAAATTAAAGTTTAGAACCCTAGAATTTCAAATCGCACTTAGATCACTCTGATACTATTGTAAGTGTCCTAGACATGCCACATGATCTCTAAGATTGATTCATGTGTGAATAAATCAAGAAATTTGCGGAATAAACTTACATTGATCAGTTTTGAATTTCAAAACTTTTCATGGATGTTGAAGCTTCCAAGCCCTCATTGTGGTTCCAAACTCATGGGTGAGTATCCATATCACCATCTTTTGACTCCCATATGTGCTAGCAAGAACAAATGGAACAAATTTTATCTCTCAATGAGAAACAAATTTTCTCTCTCGAGAGAGGGAAGTAATCGACCAAATCTTCTAAAGAAAAGGCAGTGGCCTTTTCGGCCAAAAGAATCAATGGCCAATTCGGCCATTTGATGTCTTTTTTGCAGATAAGCCAAAATGGCTTTTTTTTTATATATATTAAAAGCAAAAGTCAAAAGCTGTCTTCTTTTGTTTTTTATGGCCACTATTTCAAAAAGAAAAGTCAGAGAGTAATAAAGTACTCAATGGCCTTTCGGCCAAAAGGAAATAAAGAAGAATAATTGACGGTGGCCAATTCGGCCAAGAGCATTAAAGGCCATTCGGCCAAATGCATGGAGAGAGGGAAATTAATTTCTAAAATTAAATATGTTGAGTGTTATATAAGATACCACCAAAACCCATCACTCATGTCAATCACCAAAGATGACTAATGATGTAAGTGAAGTGGGCCCCACTTTAAATTCAAAATTCAAGTGGGCTTGCCCAACACACTTCGGGCTCGGATTCGTTTAATCCGATTAAACGAATTTTCCGTCGCGGCACAATTAAATCCAATTAAATTAAATGATAATACCCAGTAAAATTATTACGAAATCGCTCGCGAATTAATTCCAAATTAATTCATTTGCTAAAATTAAAATCCAATTTAATTTTTTGTTGAAATCTAATTTCAATTAATATATCTAATATATTATTTTAGCCCAATTAAATAAATTAAATAGTAAATCTAATTTAACTATTAAATTTATTTTACCAATTAATTCCAAATTTATCGCGTTATCTCCTCTCGATGAATTTAATCCCAGATAAATTCTCGACGTAATTAATCCCAGATTAATTCTTTCTCTGATAATTAATCCCAGATTAATTCTTTCTCTGATAATTAATCCCAGATTAATTCTTGCCGTAATAAATCCCAGATTAATTTTCTCTCTCTAAATTAATCCCAGATAAATATTCTCTCTCCTAATTAATCCCATATTAATATTATCCGAGTCAAACATCATCGGTGAATCTTTGGGATGCGACCCAAGAGATCCCTAGTTATGTTGGCAGTAAATACGCTCATCGGACTATCCGAACACGTGCGTACCCGGTACCACGCACTAACCGATTTACAAGACATGGTTGGCTTCTAGCAAAGCATTGTGCCTGCCTAATTCTCCATAAATATTCTACGGAATACATGATCTTTGTCAGGCGTAGTATACGTAGTATTGCGCATTACGATCCAGTATCGGATGTCACATGCTAGGCCTGGGGCTGGAATTGTGTCTGCCCCGTACGAAGCACATATCGGATCTCTGGTAACTAGTCTTTATAATCGGATAATCATAACATAGTCACATTACCCCGATGACTGTAGTACTTAAGAGTACTAGTTCCGTATCCTACGTGATCATCATCTCCATATGACTGAAGTGATACTTCCATCTTGACATCACACACAATACACTATGATTCTCAGTATACCCAGAAGAGGCGTACACAGAACCTGTTAAAGCCTGAACGACCAAAACCAAAGTATATTGATTGTCGCAAGTATTAGCGATGCAAGTCTCAGGTTAAGACCAAATACACCTACCCTGATTCTGATTCCCATAGACACATAGTCATACTACCAATGGGATTCCGAGGGGTCTATCCAGAGCGAAGCTGTTTCCATACCATCGGTAAACAGAACCTCCTATTACACTTGCATGAGTATCCAATACCCAAATATATGAGAACTATGCCGCTACGCTTCCATAACACGCACAAGTGTAATACTAGCTTTACGCATTATCGATGTCCAATCTTGATAATACTACGACTAGAGATATTTAATGATTAAACCTTTGTGGATTAATATTGTCTCATATCTTATTAATCCGGAACTAATCATAAAGACTTTTATCATTTATATATCCAGGTAATCTAATTACAAATGATAAAACAGCAATTTCCTTTGTCACATAGTTAATTTGTACAATAACACCATGTTATGTACAAATAGTGATGCTATGAGTCATAATTATCCAACAACACCTTCAACATTACTGACATCTGCCTTACACACACACACACACGTTAAAACGCACATAACCATAACGCGATGTAACATCCGTAAAGGTTACAAAGTACTCCTAATCATCTCTAGCCTAGCTAGACATGGGCCCACTTATGTCACCATGAACGAGGGCTAACAGCTTGGTGGCACGTACACATTTACCATTAAAAGGCATTTTAAGCACTTTGCCTAATAAACTAGATTCGCAGACGTCATTTGAATTATGATCAAATTTGTCAAAGTATCCACTCTTCGAAAGTGTGGATATACGAATTTTATTTAATGTGTCCCAGACAACAATGCCACAATTAAGTCTTATATGATTTACTCAGTTTGAGCCTTTTGTTTGTCATGTTATATGTTTGAGATTTGTTTATATTCAAAATATAAGACTGTTATTCACATCTAATGTGTATATCTCAATATCTTCCTTATAAACAAAGCACCCAGTGTTCCAGAACATAAAGGTTCACCCTTAACGGGTTAAACTAGATATAGAGATAATGTTTATAGTCAAACTAGGTACATTATAACAGTTTCCTAATTTAAGTACATGCCCAAATGGCAGTTCCAAAACTTAGGTTCCCATGGCCAAAACAGCGACTCTCGTCCCGTTTCTAACTCACAGGTCGATCTCATCTGAGGCCAGTCTCTTGCTAATCAGCAGATCCCGCACATCAGTACATATGTATGTACCACATCTAGTATCAAAAATCCAATTCTTTAAAACTAGTAGTTGACATGTTTATAACAAATATGCCTGAAGTCGGAGCCTTGCCCGTCTTTACTTCCTTCATGTCTGCCTTGTCCATACAGCAGTCACACTTTCAGTGATCCCGTTTGCCACAATTTAGGCAGATATCTTGGGATATGTCATTTGTCTTCCCAAAAGACTGTGATGATTTTTCCTTTGTCCTTTTTCTTCACATCCCTATAAGCCTTCGGCCAAGCCTTGGCCTTCTGAGGTGTCGAAGTAAGACGCATCTTGCGCTTCTTGTCCTTTTAGAAGCTCTGGCTCTGCTTCCTTGAGCATATCCATTAACTCTCCAAGAGTTTTCTCTTGGTTCATAATAAACCCACCCCAGCTTTCGGGCAGAGACTATAAGATCAAATCTATGGAAGTCTCGACCTCATAGGTAATGCCCAACTAACCTTAGCTGTTCGATGTCAGTAATCATCTGCGACACCTAGTGCTCGACAGATGTACCCTCTGACATACGCGAGCGAAAGAGCTTATTTTGCAATTCATACTTCTGAGATCTAAGGTTAGATCTGTGAAGATCCTTCAATTTCAACATCATACTATAAGGATCCAATCCATTGTTCTGACGACGAAATTGAGGAGTCATTGCGGCAAGCATGACGGATTGATCACTAAAGTTATCATCATGATGAGTCTTCTAAAGCTCATGTTCTACTATTTGCTCAACTCCGGGCTCAGGCCCGAGAGGTTTCTCTATCATATAGAGTAACTTCTTGGCTTCTAGAACTATCCTGAGATTCAATTCCCAATCTAAAAATTTACGCCGTTAAAGACATTTTCACATAGGATTATGTTCTTTGACGCTAATCTTTCTAGTTATATTGATTGATATAGTCCAACTATCCAATCAATGATTTCAGGTACAATCAAATGTAATGATTACTATAGTCCAACTGTATAATCAACTATAAATGATCGGTTACATTCAAATGTAATGATTACTATAGTCCAACTATATAACCAACTACAAATGAAGTAGTGTGTTGTACAGTCTAACTGTTCAACGAAAGCAATATTAAATATTAGTCCAACTAATATATTTATAACAATGATAAATTAAAATAAAAGAGCGTGTATTGGCAAGTATTTAAACAAAATTGCAAATTTAATACTTGCCTCCCACTAATTTTCGGCGAGCCTCTAACCCTCTGTGGAGTACTCGGGAAACCTAGTTTCCTAGTGGGCTAGAATCCCGTTAAATAGCACACAACCTTGACTTTGGCCAACAAGTTGTATGAAACTTAACTAGGTAGATCTCTAAGAACAATTGGATCCCATCCAATTCCTAGATCCAGTAGGTGGACCTCCAAGTCCGAAACATATATCCAATATATGAAAATTTATCCAATATATTTCCTAACTTTTTTCCTCTAAATCAACTAAGCCTTGGCTTTGGCTCAACAAGCTTAATAATCTAGTTAAGCGAGACCCATTGACAGTGGGAAAGCTTCATAATCGAAGTCGATGAACAATAAATGACCTTAACTTTGGCCAACAAGTCACAACCGTCCAAGACACGCGATATGTAACAAAGCTTATGTGGTTCATACACATCCACGATGGACAAAGGTCTTGAATTTGGCCAACAAACCAATGCCAATCTTGGATCTTGAGAGAGAACCCTCAATGGAAGGAAAAACACTTAATATAAAATGAGGGTTTTTGTTGTGATTTGGCAACAAATTTATTATCTTTGATTAGGTCTCATCATACACCCTTAAGCATACATTCTAAAAGCATAATAAGACGCGAAATAAATTAATAATGATATGCGGATGGATATATAACAAACTTTGTTCCTAGAACAAATCTCTCTCTTTCCTCTCTCCCGCTAGCACTATTCTTACTTCTACCCAATTACATAATACTTCTAAAGAAACCTCATTTACATTGAGGGGAATTGGTGAGAAGAGAAATACAATGAGAAAAGAGATAATAGGCTGGACACACATGTCCAATTTAATAAATTCTAAATTTATTACAATAATTTCCAAAATTGCCCCCACCCTTCTAATATCCATCCGATATACATGATTCATTCATACATCCAAGTATTCACACAAAGCATGTTATTCAATCAATCTAATCCAATTAATTAATCTTTGAATTAATGATCATCCAATGTTCAAACAACGATTTGATTTGCGCGAGTCCAACTCGTTTAAGAATAAATACTCAAAGTACGTATTCTTGAATTTTATCGAACTACAATTTAGAATCCAATTTAATTTGTATTCAATACAAATTCTAATTTAATTCCAAATTAAATAATTACACTTATTTATGTGCCTTTTAGACTTATATTCTAAATCCAATCTTAATGGGTCTCAAATGCCCAATTAGTATCCAATACTATTCAATTAAAGTCCAATGGGCTTTTAATTGATTCTTTATGCATGTGTTTTGGCCAATATGGATCAAACCCAAGATGCCAAGGCCCAATTAAAGAATCACCTTTTTTGCCAAAAATCAATTTAGGCCCGTTAGGCTCAATTAAATTATTTAAAGGTCCAATTGTCATATTTGGACTTTATGGAAATGGTTTTAGGCCCAATTGGATCCAACCCAATTGTCCTAAACCAAACTTGGCCTAACCAAGCCCATTAAACCCAATTAGAACAAATTAAATTAACACATTATTCCAAATTACATATTAATTTAATTAAAGTGCAATTAGTACAATTAATCTAACATTTCCAAAATACTAATTAATTCAATTAATCATACTCAACATTTCCAATTCATGTCCAACACAAATTGAAGCAAAATCAATCTATACATGCTTATCATGCTCACGGTAATTGTGCATAAAATAACACCCAATTTGATTTCAATCTAATTAATCAACATACAAGATTTATTTCATGCTTTAAACATATCCAATTGTCTAAAATCAAAAAATCACCATGAACACAACCTAGGGTATATTCGGCCATGTCAAAGGATTTGGGGATTTTTGATCTAATCAATTTATCACAAATCCAACAATGCACAAATCCAATTCAACATCATATAAACATAACTGTAGGACACAGAAATGGACGACGCTGTTCCGGGCTCGCGGCCCAGTTGGGAGTACGGAGTAGCCTGCGGGGGACTAAACCGGAGAATAAAATGGAGTCGCCACTCGGTGTGAACCAGGAAAATGATTTAAGGCCGCACTCACCCCTCGCAAGGGAAGACCTCAAACCGTTGGGTTCGGAATGGTCCCTTACTTATGCCACTTGTAATGAACGGATTTGTGCAATAATTTAACTAAGTCTACACAACATACATGCTCAAGAGTAATCTAAATCTAGTTCGCATTTATAAAGATAAATCATATGTCTAAGTTTGCATGCTTTAAAAGTAAGACATCCCAACGGCAAACATACGATATCACACAATAATCTCATAAGCATGTTGAATTATCAAACACGAAAAATAAATAACAACCTAAACGTAAACACAAATTAAATTCCTAATGTGAAAGAAAGTAACTAAATCATGCATAAAGAAACAATATACTAACAACTAAATCATGCTTAAAAATAGATAACATACTAACAACTTAAATAAATAACATGCTAACGACTAATCATGCTCAAACACAATATTGGACGAAACGAAATAGGTGTGTCTCTCAAGTGGTACGTGGCATTGTATCCCGAGTGCAAACCGCAATACCGTCCATTCGGATTCTGCTACGGAATTTACGTCCGGGTTTCCATCCGATATACCGCAAGAGAGAACACATATTCCGTTCACCCGGAAATCACATCATGCACCAATTCACAATACTCATGCGAAATAAAGTAATAAAATAACTAAAAACAAAGGATAATAAATAAAAGGGTGCCCTCAGGTCTAACCTTTTAAGTCGCTTTCCGGGAGTACGTTTCACGGTGCCGGAAGGGTTATCGTTTCCACTGTTTTTACTGGTTCACTGTTTTCGCTGTTTCGTCCATTTTCACTTGCGGTTTCCGCTCGCTGTTTTCTTGATTTTTACTGTAATTTTCAGTCCATTTTTGGGCCGGTTTTGGGACAACTTTTGGGCAGTTTACTGTCTTGATTTTGGCTACTTTGGTCGCTGTTTTGAGGTGTGTTTGAACTGGTTTCGGGGACTGTTTTGGTGCGGTTTCTTGGGACAGTTTTCGGGGTTGGTTTGTGGTACTTTAAGGGTGCCATTTGAGGCTAATGAGTAGCAGTTTGTACGTGTGCACGAGGTAGCTTTGAAGGCTTAGTTGAGAGGCAGATTGCGTGAGGGTTATGGCGTGCATGAAGGAGAGTTAAGGGCAGTTAACGTGGCTGTGTTCAGTGGGGTGAGAGGCAGTTGTCGTGGTGCATTCAGTGGGTGAGATGCATGGCTTATGGGTTTATCTCTGGACCGTGAGAATAATGGTTTGTTGGAGGGTGTCTTTGAGTCGGCGTGGTTCACGTGGGCAGTTCTTATTTCATCTTTTTTACGTGTGCATGGTTTCTTCAGTTAATGTTCTTGTGTTTTGTTTTTGGTTCAGTCGTGAGTCTCTTGTTTAGGGTTTGTTTGTGTTTTATGGTTATAGGAGAGGGATGTCGTGAATGGAGAGAATCCGAAAGATTGTGAGTAGGGTGTGGGGGCTTATGGTATCAGGGTTCACGTGAATGGCTTGGCAGTGGGCTGTTAGAGACGTGAGGGAGTGAGTTGGCTGAGGGGTTTATCTCTGTTTGTTGCTGCCGAGAATGAAGAGGCTGCTGTGTGTAAGGTGAGTGAGTGGCTGCTATCGTTGGCAGTGTGTGCAGTGAGTGATGAGGAGTCAATTTGTGTTAGAGGGCTGCTGTGTGTGCATTTTGTCGAGAAGGGGGAGCCGTGAGTTGCTTCTTTTTTGTGTGAGATTTTTGTGAATTGAGATCACCCTGCGTGAAAGGCTTTAGGGTTTATATTGTTTCTTAAAGTGAGAGAGAGAGAGAGGCCAGAGACCGTATGGGGAGTTATGGGTTGGCATGGGTGGTTTGCATGGGTAGTTATGGGTATTTCATGGAGGGTGCATGGCTTTTTGTGTTTGGTGATGGAATTGTTTGGTGATAGAATTATTGGGTGAGATGTATGTGAGGTGCATGGGTTGTTTTTGTGTTTGTTTGCTAGTGTTTGGTCTTTGTTTGGTGAGTGAATGGGTTGTTCACGTGGGGTGATGGGTAGTTGTTAGGGCTTTTGTGTTTTGTTGATGGAATGTTGCTTTGTTGGTTAGTGTTTGGGATTGTTTAATGATGATTGGTGGCTTTGTATGGGTGTAGTGGTTTATTTCTTGTTATTCACGTGGGGATGGGGGTTTGGCTTTGTTGTTTTATTTTGTGAATGGGGTGTATGGGCGTGAGGGGTGGTTTAGTGAGAGGGAAGCGATGCCGAGAATTTGTTTAAGATTTAGGCGGAATAAATTTAAAACAGAGATCGAACGAGTAAACCCGAAACTAAACGAGCGAACCAAATCCAACGAGGTATCAATTTCTGACCCTTCCCTTCTGACGTCCGTTTCCCGTGACTTCCGCAACTTAAAAGGTAGTACCTTCGAATGAGACTCATCATAGGGACTTATATGCAAAAATGCAGTACCTACAGTCGCCCCCACTTTGCTAGGACTTGTGTAATGTGTAACAGTGACAATCCTATCAAAGTTATGTAATGCATTTTCACTTACCTGGCTCGCCAGCTTCCACTTGACCTGCCTGCTGCTTCGAACTGAGTTGATCTGGTGGTCCATTTTTGAACTGTGCTCCATTTTTGGAGCGCCATTTTCGGCATCTGTTGTGTGTGTGCTCCATTTTGGAGCGCCATTTTCGACATCTGTTGTGTGTGCTCCATTTTGGAGTGCCATTTTCGGCATCCATTTTCGGCATCTGTTGTGTGTGTGCTCCATTTTGGAGCGCCATTTTCGGCATCTGTTACTTGATGAGAGGTGGCTCATTTTTGAATCGTTACTTGATGAGATGGTCTTTACCGCTACAATCCTGCGAACAAAATAAAAATTATATGTATGGGATATGTATGCATGCATGCATGGATGCATGTATGCATGGTTGCATGATGCTGATGTGGGCCTCGCCCCCAAACCGATACCGATGTGGCCCCTCCCTAAACTGACACTGATTTGGGTCTCGACCTTCGGGACTCATCCCCAAACTGATACTGATGTGGGCCTCGGCCCTCGGGACTCATCCCCAAACTGATACTGATGTGGGCCTCGGCCCTGGGACTCATCCCCAAACTGATGCTGATGCGGGCCTCGACCCCCAAACAGATACTGATATGGGCCTCGCCCCCAGACTGATACTGATATGGGCCTCGCCCCAAACTGATACTGATGTGGGCCTCGCCCCCAGACTGATACTGATATGGGCCTCGCCCCATACTGATACTGATATGGGCCTCGCCCCCAGACTGATACTGATATGGGCCTCGCCCCCAGACTGATACTGATATGGGCCTCGCCCCCAGACTGATACTGATATGGGCCTCGCCCCAAAATGATACTGATGTGGGCCTCGCCCCCAGACTGATACTGATATGGGCCTCCCCCTAAACTAATACTGATATGGGCCTCGCCTAAAACTGATACTCATATGGGCCTCACCCCCTGACTGATATATGGGCCTCGCCCCAAACTGATACTGATATGGGCCTCGCCCCAAACTGATACTGATATGGGCCTCGCCCCTAGACTGATACTGATAATGATGTGGGCCTTGCCCCCAGAATGCCATACTCGGCAAGACTGATACTGAGTCTGATTCATTCCTGAGACTGATACTGTTTCTGATTCATTCCTGAGACTAATGTGGGCCTCAACCCCATGATTCATTCCTATAACTGATGACACTGTACTGTTGCTGCTTCTGGTTGGCTTGCATTTGCCGCTTTATCTTTTTCTCCGTTGAAACCTGTGAATACAAAGAAAACAAAACACAAAAAGAATGCAAGTGCGTTACGTGTATGCATGCATGCATGAATGAGTTTCCTATTCCGTTGGGTTAGGTCTTCCACCAATTATCTTGGTGACTGCTCGGTCTTCCCTTCCTCGCCATACAATTTTCTGTTTCTCAATTTCTTTTTCCCCGATATCCATGTTTGTTAAACTCTTTTTGACAAACTTTTTATTTTTAATCTCTAACCCAACGGATATCTATTATGGCTTTTAATACACATGAGGTTAGCATGATGTGTGTATGCAGGAAATGCATGAGATGAATACGATGTATGGAATATATCAGTCGACCCATTATCATTTTAAAGGATTCAATCATACTATTGCGCGGTGAAAACTTGTCCTAGTTGAAAAGGCCTAACAAGTTTATACTTTTGCGATAACATGGCTAAACAACTTCAAATAATAAGAGGCCTAAACACAAATTGGCCCATCGGCATTTTAGAAGCTTTCGGCTCAATTGTCAAAGGACACGAACTTGTCCTAGTTTAAATGGCCCAACAAGTTCATATCTCTTAACAAAAGGTTCAACTGAATCCAAATGACAATGGTCCTAAACACAAACATAAAGAGATAATTTCTACTGGTCATATAACTATGGTTCACATGTAGGTTTCAGGAGTGTAAACAAAGGCTCTCGCTGACGAAGGATTGCCCACAGGTAGGACTCCCCACTCAAGGGTTCAAACGACTAAGTGAGCGCACCTTTTTTTATACCTTACGGTACGTGCCAACGAGTTACGGTATGTGACTAACTGTCAAATGAATTTCTTATTGTAGATTCCCCAGATGGAGGGTGGAGCAAGCTCTCTTAAATACCCAAGCCTCTTAGGCTCTTATCGCCTTGGTGACAGGAATAAACAACAAGTCCTCCAAATTAGTCTGTCACAATGAGCTACGGGTAATGATTATCTAGGTGCTTTCACAACTTTTCCTTATAAAAGGTAGTGAATGAAGGAAGACACCAAACCATCACCTAGCCTTAATACTGCCTTTGATTAAACACCTTAAACCCACAGTAGACATGGTTAATTTAAAGCAAAAATCACAAACATTACAAGACATTATTTCGGGGCCGATTCTCTATCCCCAGTGGAGTCGCCAGACTGTAGGACACAGAAATGGACGACGCTGTTCCGGGCTCGCGGCCCGGTTGGGAGTACGGAATAGCCCGCGGGGGACTAAACCAGAGAATAAAATGGAGTCGCCACCCGGTGTGAACCGGGAAAATGATTTAAGGCCGCACTCACCCCTCGCAAGGGAAGACCTCAAATCGTTGGGTTCAGAATGGTCCCTTACTTATGCCACTTGTAATGAACGGATTTGTGCAATAATTTAACTAAGTCTACACAACATACATGCTCAAGAGTAATCTAAATCTAGTTCACATTTATAAAGATAAATCCTATGTCTAAGTTTGCATGCTTTAAAAGTAAGACATCACAACGACAAACATACAATATCACACAATAATCTCATAAGCATGTTGAATTATCAAACACGAAAAATAAATAACAACCTAAACGCAAACACAAATTAAATTCCTAATGCAAAAGAAAGTAACTAAATCATGCATAAAGAAACAATATACTAACAACTAAATCATGGTTAGAAATAGATAACATACTAACGACTTAAATAAATAACATGCTAACGACTAATCATGCTCAAACACAAGATTGGACGAAACGAAATAGATGTGTCTCTTAAGTGGTACGTGGCATTGTATCCCGAGTATAAACCGCAATACCGTCCGTTCGGATTCGGCTACGGAATTTACATCCGGGTTTCCATCCGATATACCGCAAGAGAGAACACATATTCCGTTCACCCGGAAATCACATCATGCACCAATTCACAATACTCATGCGAAATAAAGTAATAAAATAACTAAAAATAAAGGATAATAAATAAAAGGGTGCCCTCAGGTCTAACCTTTTAAGTCGCTTTCCGGGAGTACGTTTCACGGTGCAGGAAGGGTTATCGTTTCCACTATTTTTACTGGTTCACTGTTTTCGCTGTTTCATCCGTTTTCACTTGTGGTTTCCGCTCACTGTTTTCTCGATTTTTACTGTAATTTTCAGTCCATTTTTGGGCCGGTTTTGGGACAACTTTTGGGCAGTTTACTGTCTTGATTTTGGCTACTTTGGTCGTTGTTTTGAGGTGTGTTTGAACTAGTTTCGGGGACTGTTTTGGTGTAGTTTCTTGGGTCAGTTTTCGGTGCTGGTTTGTGGTACTTTAAGGGTGCAATTTGAGGCTAATGAGTAGCAGTTTTTACGTGTGCACGAGGGAGCTTTGAAGGCTTAGTGGAGAGGAAGATTGCGTGAGGGTTATGGCGTGCATGAAGGGGAGTTAAGGGCAGTTAACCTGGCCGTGTTCAGTGGGGTGAGGGGCAGTTGTCGTGGTGCATTCAGTGGGTGAGATGCATGGCTTATGGGGTTTATCTCTGGACCGTGAGAATAATGGCTGTTGGAGGGTGTCTTTGAGTCGGCGTGGTTCACATGGGCAGTTCTTATTTCATGTTTTTTACGTGTGCATGGTTTCTTCAGTTAGGGTTATTGTGTTTTGTTTTTGGTTCAGTCGTGAGTCTCTTGTTTAGGGTTTGTTTGTGTTTTATGGTTATGGGAGAGGGATGTCGTGAATGGAGAGAAGCCGAGAGCTTGTGAGTAGGGTGTGGGGGCTTATGGTATCATGGTTCACGTGAATGGCTTGGCAGTGGGCTGTTATGGACGTGAGGGAGTGAGTTGGCTGAGGGGTTTATCTCTGTTTGTTGTTGCCGAGAATGAGGGGGCTGCTGTGTGTAAGGTGTGTGAGTGGCTGCTATCGTTGGCAGTGTGTGCAGTGAGTGATGAGGAGTCAGTTTGTGTTAGAGTTCTGTTGTGTGTGCGTTTTGCCGAGAAGGGGGAGCCGTGAGTTGCTTCCTTTTTGTGTGAGATTTTTGTGAATTGAGATTCCCCCTGCGTGAAAGGCCTTAGGGTTTATATTGTTTCTTGAAGTGAGAGAGAGAGAGGCCAGGGACCGTATGGGGAGTTATGGGTTGGCCTGGGTGGTTTGCATGGGTAGTTATGGGTATTTCATGGAGGGTGCATGGCTTTTTGTGTTTGGTGATGGAATTATTGGGTGAGATGCATGTGAGGTGCAGGGGTTGCTTTTGTGTTTGTTTGCTAGTGTTTGGTCTTTGTTTGGTGAGTGAATGGGTTGTTCACGTGGGGTGATGGGTAGTTGTTAGGGCTTTTGTGTTTTGTTGATGGAATGTTGCTTTGTTGGTTAGTGTTTGGGATTGTTTAATGATGATTGGTGGCTTTGTATGAGTGTAGTGGTTTATTTCTTGTTATTCACGTGGGGATGAGGGTTTGGCTTTTTTGTTTTATTTTGTGAATGGGGTGTATGGGCGTGAGGGGTGGTTTAGTGAGAGGGAGGCGAGGCCGAGAATTTGTTTAAGATTTAGGCCGGGAATAAATTTAAAACAGAGATCGAACGAGTAAACCCGAAGCTAAACGAGCAAACCAAATCCAATGAGGTATCAATTTCTGACCCTTCCCTTCCGACGTCCGTTTCCCACGACTTCCGCAACTTAAAAGGTAGTGCCTCCGAATGAGACTCATCATAGGGACTTATATGCAAAAATGCAATGCCTACAATAACCCAACAACTAATTTAGGGAAATCAAGCTCCAAACACAAAATTCCCAAATTAAAGTCTATAAACCCTAGGTTCAAATCAAGCTTAGATCTCACTCTGATACCATTGTTAGTGTTCCTAGAACATGCCAAGATCGTCTAAGAGTGATTCGTGTGTGAATTAATCAAAGGGAGTTGCGGAATACTCACATTGATCGGTTGAAGTTCAAAACTTTTTCATGGATGTTGAAGCTTCCAAGCCTTCTTTGAGTGTTTCCAACACTTGGGTGAGTCTCCCTATCGCCTTGTTAGACTCCTTAATGTGCTAGCATTGATGAATTTTGCAACAAAATTCATCAAGAAGAAGAGAGGAAGCTCGACATTTAGAGAAGAAGAGAGAGCATTTTAAGTTGCTGTGAATAGTAACCCATTACCACTTCCAAAGTTGACTAATGTTTATATAAAGAGTTTGTGTGTTGATATTGGCTTGAGTGTATCATAAGTAAAGCAAGCCTTACTTTTAATAAATGAAAGCCATAAAATAAGCCCAACCACTGCCATCAAATGTCCAACAATTTGATGTAAGTGGAGTGGGTCCCACCACTTTTAAATTCCAAATTTAAGTCGGCTAATCCAATACGCAATTTCGCTCGGGCACGAGTTCGTTTAATCCGATTAAACAATTATCTGTCACGACATAATTAAATATAATTTAATTAAATAATAATGCCTTGCAAAATTATTACGAAAGTCGCTAACGAATTAATTCTAAATTAATTCGTTCGCTCGAATTAAAATCCAATTTCAATTCCGCTTTGAAATCTGATTTCATTTAATATATCCAATATATTATTTTAGCCCAAATAAATAAATTAAATAGTAAAATCCAATTTTAACTATTAAATTTACTTTGCCGATTAATTCCAAATTAATCGCGTTCTCTCTCTTCTAGTTGAATTAATCCCAAATTAATTCTTGCCGTAATTAATCCCAGATTAACTTTCACTCTCATAATTAATCCCAAATTAATATTGTTCGAGTCAAATGTCATCGGTGAATCTTTGGGAGGCGACCCAAG
The DNA here is from genome assembly GCA_019454045.1 of Zanthoxylum bungeanum. NCBI lineage: Eukaryota > Viridiplantae > Streptophyta > Magnoliopsida > Sapindales > Rutaceae > Zanthoxylum > Zanthoxylum bungeanum. The sequence goes on from SKCR01029779.1 coordinate 480,470, forward strand.
AGATCCTTGGATATGTTGGCAGTAAATACGGTCATCGGACTATCCGAACATGTTCATACCCGGTACCACGTTCCTACCGATTTACAAGATATGGTTGGCTTCTAGCAAAGCACCGTGCCTACCCAATTCTCCAGAAATATTCTTCTACGGAATACAAGATCTTTGTCAAGCGTAGTATACGTAGTATTGCGTATTACGATCCATTATCGGATGTCACATGCAAGGCCTGGGGCTGGAATTGTGTCTACCCCATACGAAGCATATATCGGATCACTGGCAACTAGTTTCTATAATCAGATAATCATGACCTAGTCATATTATCCCGATGACTGCAGTACTTATGAGTACCAGTTCCGTATCCCTACGTGATCATCATCTCCATATAACTGAAGTGATACTTCCATATTGACATCACATCTAATACACTATGATTCTCAGTATACCCAGAAGAGGCGTACACAGAACCTGTTAAAGTATACTGATTATCGCAAGTATTAGCGATGCAAGTCTCAAGTTAAGACCAAATACACCTACCCTGATTCGGATTCCCGTAGACACATAGTCATACTACCAATGGGACTCCGCGGGGTCTATCTAGAGCGAAGCTGTTCCCGTACCATCGGTAAATAGAACCTCATATCACACTTGCATAAGTATATAATACATAAATATATGAGAACTATGTCGTTAAGCTTCCATAACGCGCACAAGTGCAATACAAGTCTATTCCGCATTATCGATGTCCAGTCTTGATAATACTACGACTAGGGATATTTAATGATTAAACCTTTCGTGGATTAATATTGTCTCATATCTTATTAATCCGGGACTAATCATATGGACTTTTATCATTTATATATCCGAGTAATCTAATTACAAATGATAAAAGAGCAATTTCCTTTGTCACATAGTTAATTTTGTACAAGAACACCATGTCATTTACAAAATAGTGATGCTATGGGTCATAATTGTCCAACAAAAGATCCACACACACAATTTCGAGAGAGAAGAACGAAGAACTTCAAGCCAACATGATGTATATCCGATCTATCCAGGTTATATCTCTCTTCTATATGGATAACTAATATCCTAGGCAAAGCTAAGAATGAACCCTTATTTTTGATTTCTTATATTCATGTTGTTGATGTTAGGGTTGGTGCTCGGAGTGCCAATCCAGATCATATATTTGTCTGATTCATAAATACGAACAATTCTATTTTCCATAATATTACTTATTTAATGGTAGCACCTCTTGTCTTTTATATACATATTCGATCTAATTACGATTGGATATTCAATTAGGATTAGATCAAAACTAAATCTGGTTTAGTGATACATGTATATTAGACAAAGACCCTAGGATTTACAATATAGTGTGCAGTTATAACGAACTTTGTAATTGACATTGGGAAGCACACTATAAGATGTATGTCCTTAAATAAAGTTCATGGTCAAGATTTACTAACACGGGTCGGTTAGTACAATCCGCTGAGACTAGTACATGTCGTATATCGTGACTTGGTGGTCCGATGGTTTATCCCAATGAACCATGAGTCTCGGGAGACTCGTATAGACATGTGGGTGTTTATTTGATAAACACTGAATGACTCATTGAAGATTTCCTAATAGATGGTACACCAACGTCAATAGGAATCGTTACGAGTTGAGCGAGCATAATGGTCCTTCGACTTGAGATACCACAGTGGGATATATGAGTTATCCTCCACACTTTGATGGAAGTCACTGTTGGGTTTTCTAGGTCAAACCAAGATCAATTAAGCAAGAAATCATGTGAATACAACAAAGTAAGAATGCGGAAAATACTTACAATGCTCGGTTGGATGTTGAAGAGAAGTTCAAAACTTTGCCTCCATGGAAGTTACTCCAAGCTTTCTTTGATGCATGTTGAGCTTCCAAGCTTTGTGAATGAGAATCCAAACTCATTGATAGGTTTCCCTAACACCTTTGTAAGACTCTTTGTGTGTGCTAGCACCTTAGATTTTGAAACAAAATCAAGAATCCATGAGCCATAGGCTCACGACATTGGAGAGGAAAAATGGAGAAGGCCATTCGGCCTTGGTGAGGAAGAGAGAAAGAATGAAAAAATTTGTGTAATAAATTACAAAATTGAAAGTCAAATACCAAATAATAATAAAATGGTAAAATGTCATTCAATCCATCACACTTGTGTGTTGTACAAGCAACCATCAAAATCCCATCAACTTCCATCAACCAAAAGGTGATGTGATAGACAAGTGATGTGACTTGTGATGTGACATCTGGGACCCACTTGATTCAAAATCCGAGTGGGCCCGTAACACATCCTGGGCTCGGGTTCGCTAATTCCTAATTAACGAATTTTCTGTTGCGATGTAATTAAATCCAATTTAATTAAATAATTATGCCTAGCAAAATTACTATTCACGTTCCTCGCGAATTAATTCTAAATTAATTCGTTTGCCCGAATTAAAATCCAATTTTAATTCCGTCATGAAATCTAGTTTCATATAATATATCGAATATATTATTTTATCGATTAATTCCGAATTAATCGTTCTCTCTCTTTAAATAGAATTTTATCCCAGATAAAATCTCTCTGTAATTAATCCTAGATTAATTTTCTCTTTCTTATAATTAATCCCAAATTAATTATGTGCGAGTCATACGTCATCGGTGAATCTTCGGGAAGCGACCCATGAGATCCCTGGATATGTTGGCAATAAATCAAATCATCGGAATATCTGAATACGTGCGTACCTAATACCACGTTCTTACTGATTTACAAGACATGGTTGACTTCTAGCAAAGCACCGTGCCTACCCAATTCTCCAGAAATATTATTTTAAGGAATATGTAATCTATGTAAGGCGTAGTATACGTAGTATTGGGTATTACGATCCAGTATCGGATGTCACATGAAAGGACTGGGGCTGGAATTGTGTCTACCCCGTACGAAGCATATATCGGATCTCTAGTAACTAGTCTCTATAATCGGATAAACATGACCTAGTCATATTATCCCGATGACTGCAGTACTAAAGAGTACTAGTTTCGTATCCTGCGTGATCATCATCTCCATATGACTGGAGTGATACTTCCATCTTGACATCACACCCAATACACTACGATTCTCAATATACCTAGAAGAGGCATACACAGAACTTGTTAAAGCCCTGGACGACCAAAACCAAAGTATATTGATTTTCGCAAGTATTAGCGATGCAAGTCTCAGGTTAAGACCAAATACACCTACCCTGATTCGAACTTCCATAGACACATAGTCATACTACCTATGGAATTCCGAGGGGTCTATCCAGAGCGAAGCTGTTTCCATACCATCGGTAAACACAACCTCCTATTACACTTGCATAAGTATCCAATACCCAAATATATGAGAACTATGTCGTTATGCTCCCATAACACGCACAAGTGCAATACTAGTCTATTCCGCATTATCGATGTCCAGTCTCGATAATACTACGACTAGGGATATTTTAATGATTAAACCTTAGTGGATTAATACTGTCTTATATCTTATTAATCTGGAACTAATCATATGGACTTTTATCATTTATGTATCTTGGTAATCCAATTACAAATGATAAAAGAGCAATTTCCTTTGTCACATAGTTAATTTGTACAACAACACCATGTTCTGTACAAATAGTGATGCTATGGGTCATAATTGTCCAACAATCTCCCACTTGGCCTATAGCCAATCACTAAAGTGTCCTACACCTGAACTATATACGGGTCGCTCAAACTTCTACTGAGAAACAGCTTTCGTCAGCGGATTTGCAAAGTTATCATCTGATACGATTTACTCGATCATCACATCGCCACGATGTATGATCCGACGAATCAGATGAAATAGTTGAAGTATATACTTGGATCATTGATGAGACCATTAATTCTTTAGCCTGTGCTGTAGCCTAGCTCAGCTGCTAACAGAACTACTCCTAATCCAATTAGGATTATATAGATCCAAAGTGCTTCTATTGCTGCCTCAGCAGCATCAATATTCCACTTTTTATTGTTTATTTGGCAACAATATCTTGCTTGGAAGATTTCCAGCTCACTGTTCCGTTATTCAAACTATATAGTACCCTTATTATGACTTACAGTCGTCTTTATCGATTTGGAAACTTGCAGCGGTGAACCTAGTCACTTCAAGTTCTCATTCTCCATAAATTAAGAACGCATCCTTAGATCATCTAAGATACTTACCACTTGGATTGGCCTGATTGTGACTCCATATGCTCAAAGCATATGAGACACCAGGTCGCGTAAATATTTTTCAATGTACGAGTTCTCGGAGAGTGCCAACAAGTTTTAGATCTATCCCAGTAGATCCTTATTCCTAGAATAAAGGTTGTCTCTCCCAAGTAATCTACGGAGAGTTTTAATGAAAGCCTAGCTTTCACCGATTGTATTATGGGAATGTCATTTCCAAGAAATGATATATCATCATTATATAGGACAATCATTGTCAGTGCACTCCCACTAACCTCCTTATATACACAAGAATTATCTTCATTTTGAATCAAATCATATTCCATTATGATTACATCAAAATGATGATTCCAAGAATTTAATGCTTGCTTCAATCCATAAATGGATCGATTTAACTTGCAAACCTTGTTTGCATGTTTTGGTTCGACAAAACCGTCAGGATGTTGTAAACATCCTCCAAAAGGTTTCCGTTTAAGGAAAACATTTTTGACGTTCATCTGCCATATTTCATAAATGAAACATGCATCATTAGCAAGCATTATCCAAATGGATTTAATCATGGCAATATGTAAAAGGTTTCGTCGTAATCGACACAATGTTGATAACGATACTTTTTCGCTACAAGCCTAGCTTTGTATGTTTATTTGTTGCCATCCATGTATGTCTTCCTTGAAGACTCATATAGTACCAATAGGCACAATGCCTTCCGGTACAACAACCAGTGTCTAAACTTGGTTGGTATATATGGAATCCGTTTAGGATTTCATGACACTTTGCCATGATAGGAGTCGATACCTTGTATCACTTCCTCATACGTAGTCGGTTTGTCTTCCTCAATAAGATTGACATCTTCATGAGGTGAGATTAGAAACCCATACCTCCCAGGTTGTTTTCTGAATCTCTCCGACTTACGCGGTTCTTGTGTATTCGAAGATTATTAGTACAGTTTCATCCTTGATGAACTGTTTGTGTTCCATTAAGTATTCAGTGCCTTGAACAATATTACTCTGATTTTCATCGAGTTTTACTTTCCTCCCACTTACCACTGCATATAGGTATTCCTCTTAGGAAAACTGCATGGAGAGCAACAATTACATTGTTCTCTTGTGAGTTGTATAAGTACTATACTTTGGTTTCCCTAGGATAACCTACAGATTAGACACTTATCCGATTTGGGTTTTAGTTTGGCATCATCCAAACATATGCCTAGCATTCCCAAATCTTCAGGAATGAGAAAACTCGGTTTCTTTCCTGTTCATATCTAATATGAAATCTGTCTAACAGATTTTTATGGAACTTTATTCAAAATAAGTATTGCACTGTTTAATGTGTATCCCTAGAAGGAAAATGGTAGCTCAGAGCGACTCATAATTAACCTTACCATGTCCAACGAAGTTTGGTTTCTCTGTACGGACACACCGTCAAATTGAGGTGTTCCGTGAAGAGTTCACATTGAAAGAATACTATACTCTTTGAAGTAATTGAGAAACTTATTGCTTAAGTATTTTCATCACGGTCCAATCATGATGTTTTAATACTCTTGCCGGTCTGTTTTTATACTTCGTGTCGAAACTCTTTGAATTTATCAAAAGTTTCTGATTTATGTTTCAAAAGAAACAGATAACCATAACGCGATGCCACATCCGTAAAGGTTGCGAAGTATTGATATCCACCTCTAGCCTAGCTAGACATGGGCCCACTTACGTCACTATGTACGAGGGCTAACAAATCGGTGGCACTTGCACTTTTACCAAGTAAAAGGTGTTTTAGGCACTTTGCCTAATAAACTAGATTCGTAGACTTCATTTGATTAGAATCAAATCTGTCCTAGTACCCACTCTTCAAAAGTGTGGATATACGAGTCTATGTGTCCCAGACAACAATGCCACAAATAAGTCTCATCTGATTTATTCAGTTTGAGCTATTTGTTTGTCATCTCATATGTATGAGATTCATTTATATTCAAAATATAAATACTGTTATTCACATTTAATGTGTTTATCTCAATATCATCTTTATAAAATAAAACACTTAGTGTTCTAGAATATAAAGGTATACCCTCAATGGGTTAAACTTAGATATAGAGATAATGTTTCTAATCAAACTAGGTACATTATAACAGTTTCCTAATTTAATTACATACCCAAAGGGTAGTTCATAAAATTAGGTTTCTACGGTTAAAACAGCGACTCTCGTCCCGTTTCCGACTCGCAGGTATATCTCAACTGAAGTCAGTATCCTGCTCATCAGCATATTCTGCACATCATTACATATTTATGTAGCACATCCGGTATCTAAAATCTAATTTTAAAACCAGTAGTGAACATGTTTTTGACAAACATACTTGAAGCCGGAGCCTTGCCCATACGGCAATCACGCTTCAGTGACCCTGTTTGCCATATTTTTAGGTAGACATCTTGGGATATGTCCTTTGTCTTCCTAGAAGACTGTGACAATTTTGCCTTCGCCTCTTTTAGAAGCTCTGGCTCTTCCTCCTTGAGCATAGCCGTCAACTCTCTAAGAGTTTACTATTGGTTCATAATGAACCTGCCCCAGCTTTCGGGTAGACACTATAAGATCAAATCTTTTGTAGTCTCGACCACGTAGGTAATGCCCAACTAACCTAGCTGATCGATGTCAGCAATCATCTACGACACCTAGTGCTCGACAGATGTACCCTATAACATACGCGAGCGAAAGAGCTTGTTTTGCAATTTGTATTTCTAAGATCTAAGAATAGATCTATGAAGATCTTTTAATTTCAACATCATGGTACAAGGATCTAATCCTTAATTTTGACGACGGAATTAAAGAGTCATTGCGGTAAGCATAACAGATTGAGCACTAAAGTTATTATCACATGAATCTTCTAAAGATCATGCTCTACTATTTGCTCAACTCCGGGCCTAGGCCCGAGATGTCATTTTATCAAATAAAATAACTTCTCGGTTCTTAGGACTATCCTTAGGTTCTATTCCCAATTTGAAAATTAAAGCCGCTTAAAGACATTTTCTCCCAATATTATGTTCTAAACACTAATCTTTCAGTTATCTTGATTCCAATAGTCCAACTATCCAATCAACGATTCCGGGTACTATTGAATATAATGATTACTATAGTCTAAATATATAATCAACTATAATTTGATTGGTTAAATTCAAATATATTGATTACTATAATCCAATTATATAATCAACTATAAATTGAAGTAGTTTGAATACAGTCCATCTGTTCAATTAAAACAACATTCAAATATTAGTCCAACTAATATATTTATTAATAAATAATGACGAAAATGAAATGAGCGTGTATTGGAAAGTATCTAAACGAAATTGCAATTTTAATACTTGTCTCCCACTATTTTTCGGCGAGCCCCTAACCCTCTGTTGAGTACTCAGGAAACCTAGTTTCCTAGTGGGCTAGGATCTCGTTAAATAACACACAACCTTGACTTTGGCCAACAAGCTGTATGATATTTAACTAGGTAGATCTCTAAGATCAATTGGATCTCATCCAATTCCTAGATCAAGTAGGTGGACATCCAAGTCCGAAACATATATCCAATATATGCCAATATATCCAATATATTCCCTAACCTTTTTCCTCTGAATCAATTAAGCATTGGCTTTGGCACAACAAGCTTAATGATTCCAGTTAAGCGTGACCCATTGACTTTGGAAAGCTTCGTAATCGATGTCGATGGACAAGAAGTGATCTTGACTTTGGCCAACAAATCACAACTTGGACAAGACATGCGATATGGAACAAAGCCTTTATGATTCAAACACATTCGCGATGGACAAATGTATTGACTTTGGCCAACAAACCAGTGCCAATCTTGGATCTTGAGAATGAATCACTCAATGGAAGGAAAATGCTTAATATTTGTTGAGGGTTTTTCGCGTAATTGGCAACCAATTAATTATCTTTGATTAGGTCTCATCATACACCCTTAAGTATGCATTCTAAAAGCTTAATAAGGCGCGATAAATAAATTAATAATGATTTGCGGATGGATATTTAAAAAAATTTAACAAATTCTAAATTTATTACAACAATTTCCAAAATTGCCCTCACCCAACTAATATCCATCCGATATATATTATTCATACATCACATCCATGTATTCACACAAAGCATGTTATCAATCAATCTAATCCAATTAATTAATCTTTGATTAATGATCATCCAATGTTCAAACAACGATTTGATTTGCGCGAGTCCAACTCGTTTAAGAATAAGTACTCAAAGTACGAATTCTCGAATTATATCAAACTACAATATTAAATCCAATTTAATTTGTATTCAATACTAATTCTTTATTTAATTCCAAATTAAATAATTACACTTTTTAATGTGCCTTTGCGACTTAGATTCTAAATCTAATCTTTATGGGTCTCAAAGCCCAATTAACATCGAATATCAATTTAATTAAAGTCCAATGGGCTTTTAATTAATTCCTAAGGCATGGACGTTGGCAACCAAAACCCAATAAGGAATCACCATTTGCCACAAAATTAATTTTGGCCCATTAGGCCCAATTAATTTTTTTTAAAGGCCCAATTATCATATTTGGATTTTTTGGAAATGGATTTAGGATTTAGGCCTTATTGGATCCAACCAATTATCCTAAACCAAACTTGGCCCAACCAAGCCCATTAAGCCCAAATACAACATTTTTAGCCCAATTCCAAATTAAGCCCAATTAATTAAATTCTAATATTCCAAATTTCACAATTTAATTAATTAAAGTGTATTGGCCATAATTAATTAGTTAAATTAATATTTACAAAACACCAATTACACTAATTAATCATGCTTTAATTAACCAACTAATGTCCCACACAAATTGAAGCAAAATCAATTCCAACATGCTTCCTATAGCTCACGACAATAAGGGACTTTTTATATCAATTTTGATTTCAATCCAATTAAATCACAAACTAATATATCCCATGCATTTTAAACACATCCAATTGTCTAAAATTCGAAAATCACCGAGAGCTACAAATGGGTTCACATTCGGCCAAGCCTCAAAATTTGGGGAAAATTAATCCAATTAATTTTTCATCAAATTGATCATGCACAACTCAAAGTTAACATATTATAAGCATGCTCAAACAAACAATTTGAATAAAACATGCTCAAATCAAAAATACCCAAATCAAAGGTTAAAAACCCTAAATTCAATTTCATGCTCAATTATGGCTCTGATACCATTGTTGGGTTTTCTAGGTCAAACCAAGATCAATTAAGCAAGAAATCATGTGAATACAACAAAGTAAGAATGCGAAAAATACTTACAATGCTCGGTTGGATGTTGAAGAGAAGTTCAAAACTTTGCCTCCATTGAAGTTGCTCCAAGCTTTCTTTGATGTATGTTGAGCTTCCAAGCTTTGTGAATGAGATTCCAAACTCATGGATAGGTTTCCCTAACGCCTTTGTAAGACTCCTTGTGTGTGCTAGCACCTTAGATTTTGAAACAAAATCAAGAAGCCATGAGCCCTAGGCTCACGACATTGGAGAGGAAAAATGGAGAAGGTCATTCGGCCTTGGTGAGGAAGAGAGAAAGAATGAAAACGTATGTGTAATAAATTATAAAATTGAAAGTCATATACCAAATAATAATAAAATGGTAAAATGTCATTCAATCCATCACACTTTTGTGTTGTACAAGCAACCATCATAATCCCATCAACTTCCATCAACCAAAAGGTGATGTGATAGACAAGTGATGTGACTTGTAATGTGACATCTGGGCCCCACTTGATTCAAAATTTGAGTGGGCCCACAACACATCCCGGGCTCAGGTTCGCTAATTTCGAATTAACGAATTTTCCGTTGCGACGTAATTAAATCCAATTTAATTAAATAATTATGCCTAGCAAAATTACTATTCACGTTCCTCGCGAATTAATTCTAAATTAATTCGTTTGCCCGAATTAAAATCCAATTTTAATTCTGTCTTGAAATCTAATTTCATATAATATATCGAATATATTATTTTAACGATTAATTCCAAATTAATCGTTCTCTCTCTTTAAATAGAATTTTATCCCAGATAAAATCTCTCCGTAATTAATCCTAGATTAATTTTCTCTCTCTTATAATTAATCCCAGATTAATTATGTGCGAGTCATACGTCATCGGTGAATCTTCGGGAAGGGACCAATGAGATCCCTGGATATGTTGGCAGTAAATCCGGTCATCGAAATATCCAAATATGTGCGTACCTAGTGCCACGTTCTTACCGATTTACAAGACATGGTTGGCTTCTAGCAAAGCACCGTGCCTACCCAATTCTCCAGAAACATTCTTTTAAGGAATATGTAATCTATGTCAGGCGTAGTATACGTAGTATTGCGTATTGCGATCCAGTATCGGATGTCACATGCAAGGCCTGGGGCTGGAATTGTGTCTGCCCCGTACGAAGCATATATCGGATCTCTGGTAACTAATCTCTATAATCGGATAAACATGACCTAGTCATATTATCCCGATGACTGCAGTACTAAAGAGTACTAGTTCCGTATCCTGCGTGATCATCATCTCCATATGACTGGAGTGATACTTCCATCTTGACATCACACCCAATACACTACGATTCTCAATATACCCAGAAGAGGCGTACACAGAACCTGTTAAAGCCCTGGACGACCAAAACCAAAGTATATTAATTGTCGCAAGTATTAGTGATGCAAGTCTTAGGTTAAGACCAAATACACCTACCCTGATTCGGACTTCCATAGACACATAGTCATACTACCAATGGAATTCCGAGGGGTCTATCCAGAGCGAAGCTATTTTCGTACCATCGGTAAACACAACCTCCAATTACACTTGCATAAGTATCCAATACCCAAATATATGATAACTATGTCATTATGCTCCCATAACACGCACAAGTGAAATACTAGTTTATTCCGCATTATCGATGTCCAGTCTCGATAATACTAGGACTAGGGATATTTTAATGATTAAACCTTAGTGCATTAATACTGTCTCATATCTTATTAATCCGAAACTAATCATATGGACTTTTATCATTTATGTATCTTGGTAATCTAATTACAAATGATAAAAGAGCAATTTCCTTTATCACATAGTTAATTTGTACAACAACACCATGTTCTGTACAAATAGTGATGCTATGGGTCATAATTGACCAACAGTCAAGTCATCGATCTATTCATTATCAGACCTCCGCCTGTTCGTTGGGCGTGGACTGATGCTCATGATATCTAGTGCGTATCAAGAGAGAATCTGACAATCCTGTGTACAGGGCATAGGCATCCTCACATGTTTATGATCTAGTAAATCCATGGCCATGGTATAACATCAGAAATCAGTTCCGAGTGTTATTTATAGATCGTAAATTGAAAGTCGACTATATTATACTGAAAGGGTTTGACGTTTTTATCTATATCCCAGGTATAATATGGATAACCTGTGACGGGGGGATTATACGTATGCAATGACCTCGGCTTGCATAGTTTAGCGAGATTATCCATGGTCATCATAATCCATGAGTGGGTGGATTATGAACACTAAATTGGATTTTGTGACGGATAAACCTAAACTTAGAGAGTCCCACAATATGAAGTGTACTCGTTGAGCACTTGGGCAACACAATATGAATAATACATATTAATCATAATACTTCATCGGATTAAGTGAGTTAATTTGAATCGTTTAATCGGTTAAACGATAACACATGCATTAGAGGATTTTGGCCAATCGTAATTATTGTGTATTTGTTTTTGATAGATAATACGAATAGATACACATTAATTATTTGTCAAATGAGATTTTGAAACATGCCATAAATATATGTATTTGTTATTTATTGTAAATAAAAATACATATATAATAATTATTATATTAATTGATTATTTGGATATTTTATTGTTAAATATTTAAATGATTAATTAATAAACTTTTTTCATAAATGTTATGAAATTTTTCCAATTATTATTGGTGACACATGGCATGATTTAATTAAGCTTTGTGTGTGCAAATTTGATTTGCTATTATAAAGTTTAATTTATTTAATATGATTAAAGTGAAAAATGACCAATTTGCGTTTATTCACTATGCCAAAGTCGGTCAAGAGGAATTTAAAAGAAAAAATTTATTTTCTCTCTTATATTCTTCATCAATGGCCGAACCATCTTCCTAAAGAAGCCCTAAGATTGGTTTGATGAAACCATGAAGAAAATGAAAGGAAATTCAAGGAAAAAGTTTACGAAATTGGAGATTAAAAGGTAATCCTTAATCCTTAAGCTTGGAAATTTATTTCTTATTTTCTTGAATTGTTAGAATGGTTCTAGGGTTCCTTTTGTTCCTTAAAATTGGGGCTTTTGGTTTTGGTGGATGCAGATGGAAGTATTATGCATGTGTGAAGTTGATTTTGGTAGTATTATTGTAATATTTATCCAATTTGTTAATTTTATGACATGTTCCCTTTCTAGAGTGTTATGACCACTCTTGTAAATGCCTGCTTCATGTATGGTGACTTTGATTGGTGTTGTGGATTAATTGGATTAATCTTGAAAATCGGATTTAAAGCATGAAATTTGGTAATTTTAGTTTCTGGATCAGTTCTGAACAAACTGGAAATTTTGTGATGAATTTGATGTCATATGGATGTATTGGATGTGTTTTGGGAGTTGTAAAGATTGTCGGAAAGTGTTTCGGAGTTGAAATAAGCGAAAATGGTGAAAAACGGCGTTACCGCGTGACTTTTGAGCCAACTAGGTGATGGCTATCTACACAGTGAATTTTTCACTGTTCGGGCAGCCAATGAACTGCCCTGACACTATTGGGGCTGACCTGGGCAGTCTCCATAAGTGTTGGGTAGTCGGTTTGGTCAAAAACGTGTTTTTGCATCATTTTGCGGAAAAATATTTTTCGTAAAAGTTTCGCGACGTTTCATATATATTTATGTCGTTATTTGATATCGTATAAATAAGTTTAGGTGAAATATGAATAATTTATTCATATTAGATATTTAATAATTTATTCGGTAATTTGAAAAAATTTTAAATTACGATTTCTCCCGAACTACACTTTCGTTGCGCCATTCGCCTAAAACCCCAACAAAAATGATATCAGAGCAGGTCTGATGCTTCATCCATTACATTATTCATGCTTGATATTTGATATTTAATCCAATTTTGATGTTCACACATGCATATAATCTATATATGTTTCTTGAATTTTCGATTCCACGCTAACAAAAACGTAACGGAAATTAATTGTTAAATTAAGTTATGTTTTCTAAGGTTGAATCGAATTGTTTAGAAAATGATTTATATTAAAATTCTGCATTTGATGTAGAGTATAGCTTTATTAGGAAAATCCCCGCTTAGAAATATGGATGTAAAGTGACGTGTATTGGATAAATGTTTATTGGTCCGTCTTATCAGTACGATTTATGTGTATCTTTCTATAACTGCATCTGATATCGTGCCAAAGCTGTGAGGGTGTAGGTTTTGGGATTTTATCCATGCCGGTTGTATATTGATACTAGACAAATTCAAGTGAAAGTGGAAATCCCGAACTTGCCAAAGCTGTCAGGACTACATTGGTAGCTTGAGTTTGTCATTGACAAGTGAAGCCTTGATACGCCTCCTTGTGAACGTGCCAAAACTGTTATAACGAGAAACAGTGTTGGTTTTAATCTAGGTCCCAAGATCAAACAAGCAATGAAAACAATGTGTGAACACATCAACAGAGGTAGCGGAATACTCACATCGATCGGTTGAGTCGATTTGGAGACGAATGAAGCCCAAAATGCTCACTGCTTCATGCGTGAACTGCAGCAGTCCACTGCCCACTGTCTTCTGTTTTTGAGCTGCGAAACGGAGCTCCAAGCCTCGTCTAACGGATCCCGGCTCATGGGCGAACCTCCCTACCACCTTCGCAAGACTCGTAAGTGTGCTAGCACTTGGATTTCCACCATGAAAATCCATTATTGCTTCCCTTATTCACGCAATTTATGGCTCCAAACCAGTGAGCTTTTTAAGCTTGGGCGTGAGTATTAGGAGAGAAATGAGAGAGATGAAATTTTGTGTTAAGTTTTTACAAAAGTGGTATAACATTTGTTTATATATTTTCCAAAAATAATAAATGTTTTTACCATTTAATTTGCTTTCAAAAAACAAATTAAATCTATTGTAATGTCCTTGAGTGTTCCACACTCCAAAGTCAAAAGTCCATCACAAGTCCATCAAGTCACATCTACTTTAATAAAGTGACATGTTGTCATTTCACATCACTCAAAGTGACATTTGATTTGACGCTTGATGCGACTAATGATTTGACGCTTGATGTGACTTGCGTCGCCGCACTCGAATTCGAAATACGAATGTGCTCGCAATCACACTCGGGCTTGGGTTCGCTAATTCCAAATTAACGATTTTTCCGTCGCGTCGTAATTAAATGATTACGCCTAGCGAATTCACTATTCACGTCGCTAACGAATTAATTCTAAATTAATTCGTTCGCCCGAATTAAAATCTAATTTTAATTCCGCGTCGAAATCTAATTTCGTTTAATATATCGAATATATTAATTTACCGATTAATTCCAAATTAATAGTTATCTCTCTCTTGACGATATTTTATCCTAGATAAAATATCTCCGTAATTAATCATAGATTAATTTTCTCTCTCATCTATATAATCCCAGATTATTCAAGAGTGCGAGTTGTGCGTCATCGGTGGATTATCGGGAAGCGACCCATGAGATCCCCGGATAAGTTGGCAGTAAATACGGTCGTCGGAGTATCCGAATCACGTACGTACCAAGTACTACGTTTTACCGATTTACGAGACAAGGTCGACTCCTAGCAAAGCACCAAGTCTTCCCAATTCTCCGGACATATCCATTTAAGAATATTAAGATCTGTATCAAGCGTAGTATACGATTGTATTGTGCATATCGGCCCAGTATCGGATAGTCACGTGCTAGGCCTGGGGCTGGATAAGTGTCTACCCCGTACGAAGCACATGTCAGATGTCTGGTAACTAGTCTCTATAATCGGATATACATGACCTTGTCATAATATCCCGATGGCCGCGCAACACTTAAGAGCACTAATACCGTATCCTGCGTGACATCATCTCCACTATGACTGGAGTGATACTTCCGTCTTGACATCACATCCAATACACTACGACTCTCTGATAAACCCAGAAGTGGTGTACGCAGAACCGGTTAAAGCCTGTACCACCAAGACCAAAGTCTATCGATTATCGTAAGTATTAGCGATGTAAGTCTCAGGTTAAGACTATACACACCTACCTTGATTTCGGCCTCCCATAGACACATAGTCATAATACCAATGGGATTCCGAAGGGTCTATCCAGAGCAAAGCTGTTTCCCGTACCATCGGTGAAACACGACCTCCTATCGCACTTGCATAAGTATCCAATACTTATATATATGAGAATTATGTCGTTGTGCCCTCACAACGCACACAAGTGCAATACTAGCCTATTCCGCATTATCGATGTCCAGTCTCGATAATACTCCGGCTAGGGATATTTAATGATTAATCCTTCGGGGACTGATACTGTCTCATATCATTCTCAGTCCAGGAACTAATCATAGGGACCTCTCTTCATTTATATATCTATGGTGATCTAATCACAAATGATGAGAGTACAATTTCCTTGTCACATAGTTAATTTGCTACAACAACACAATGATCTGTGCAAATAGTGACGCTATGGGTCATTTTGTCCAACAATCTCCCACTTGGCACATAGCCAGTCACTCAAGTGTCCCACACCCGAACTATGTACGGTTCGCTCAAATTGCTGAGGAAAGATTTTCGTCAGCATATTTGTTTGATAATCGTCTGACGCGATTTATACGATCATCACATCGCCACGATGTGTGATCCGAACGAATCAGATGATATAGAAGTATATATCTGGATCGTCGATGAGACCTTTAATTCCTTAGCCTGTGCTGACGCCTAGCTCAGCTGCTAAAAGAACTATATCTAATCTAATTAGATTTATTTTCGATCCAAATGGCTTCTATTGCTGCCTCAGCTGCAGCAATAATCCGCATTTGTTGTTTATTCGGCAACAGTTATCTTGCTCGGAATATTTCCAGCTCACTGTCCCGTTATTCAAACTTTATAGTACCGTCGTATTTAATTGTTTGGAAACTTGCAGCAGTGATCCCAGTCACTTCAAGTTCTCCTTCTCCATAGTTTAAGACAACATCTTTAGTTCTCTTAGATACTAACAGATGTTCTTAATCTTCAATCCAGTGACTATCACTTGGATTGACCTGATCGTGACTCCATATGCTCGAAGCGTATGAGACACCCTATCAAGTACATTTTAAATGTACAATTTCCCAGAGAGTGTTAACAACTCCAAATCTATCCCAGTAGATCTTTATTCCTCGAATAAAGGTTGTTACTCCCCAGAATTCTACGGAGAATTTCTATTGAAAGAATATCTATGAAAGCCAAGCTTTCACCAATTGCTATATGGGAATTTAACTGTCAGTGCGCTCTCCCACTAACCTCCTTATATACACAAGAATTATTTCGTTTTGATTCAAATCATAAACCATTATGATTATTTCAAAACGACAGTTCCAAGAACCTTATGCTTGCATTAATCCAAACATGGATTGAATAACCCGCAAACCTCGTTTGTTGGTTATACAAAATCTTCAGGATGTTGTAAACATCCTCCCAAAGGTTTCCTTTTCAGGAAAGCGATTTTGATCTGCATCTGACACATTTCATAAATGAAATACGCAGTTATCAACAAGCATTTTCAAAATGGATTTACCATGGCAACAGGTAAAAGGTTGAACCGTTATTAACACAATGTTGATAACGATACCTTTCCGTCAAAAGCCCAGCTTTGTACGTTGGTATGTTGCCTTCCATGTATGTCTTCCTTGAAGACGTTTAATGTACCAATAGGCACAATGCCTTGTGGTACAACAACTAGTATCCAAAATAGTTGTTATACATGGAATCCATTTCGGATTCATGGCACTTTGCCATAACAGGGAGTTGATACTTCGTATCACTTCCTCAAAACGTAGTCGGATGGTACACCTCCATAAGATTGACATCTTTATGGGGTTAGATCAGAAACACATACCCTAGGTTGTTTTCTGACTCTATCCGATCTACGAAGTTCTTGTGTATTTGAAGATTAATGGTATAGATTCATCATAGATGGACTATTTGTGTTCCATTAAGGACTTCGTGCCTTGAACAGTATTACTCCGATCTTCATCGAGTATCATTATCCTCCCACTGACCACTGCATATCGGTATTCCTCTCAGGAAAACCGCATGGTGAGCAACAATCATATTGTTCTCATGTGAGATTTATAAGTACTATACTTATGGTTTCCCTTAGGATAACCTATATTGGCACTTATCCAATTTGGGTCTTTTAGTTTGGTATCATCCAAACGTTATGCCTGGCATACCCAAATTACTAGAAATGAGAAACCCCGTTTCTTTCCTGTTCATATCCTAGATGACATCTGTCAAACAGATTTATATGGAACCTTATTCTAAATAAGTTTTGCACTGTTAATACATATCCTTTAGAAGGAAATAGTAGCTCAGAGTGACTCGTGATAAACCTTATCATGTCCAACAAAATTCGGTTTTTAGTTCGGACACACCGTCTAACTGACGTGTCTCGGGAGGAGTCCTCATTTGAAAGAATACCGTACTCTTTCATGTACGTATGAAACTTACTGCTTAAGTATTTTCCATTACGGTCTTACCGTGGCAGAATAATACTATAGCCGATCTATTTTTCTACTTCGTGTCGAAACTATAAAAGTTTCCGATTTGTGTTCTTCAAAAGAAACACATAACCATAACGTGATGCCACATCCGTTAAGGTCACGAAATATTCACGTTCACATCTAGCTTAGCTAGATATGGGCCCACTAACTTCACCATGAATAGGGCTAACAGATAGGTGGCCCTTATACTATTACCAAGTAAATAGTATTTTAGGTACTTTACCTAATAAACTAGATTCACAGACCTTATTTGAATAGTCAAATCAGTCCTAGTACCCACTCTTCAAAAGTGTGGATATACGAGTCTCGTTTAATTGTGTCCTAGACAACAATGCCACAAATAAGTCTCTATTGATCAAATCAATTTGAGCTATTTATTTGTCATTTTATATGTTTGAGATTTTATTTATATTCAAAATATAAATTCTGTTATTTACATCTAATGTGTTTATCTCAGTATCATCTTTATATAATAAAACACTTAGTGTTCTATAATATAAAGGTTTTATCCGCAACGGATTAAACACTGATATAGAGATAATGTCTCTAGTCAAACTAGTTACATTATAACAGTTCCTAATTTAAGTACATACCCAAAGGGTAGTTCCTAAACTTAGGTATCTACGGTCGAAACAGCGACTTTCGTCCCGTTTCCGATTCGCAGAGAAATCTCGGCTTGAAGTCAGTATCCTGCTCACAGCGGATTCTGAACATCAATACATATATATTATGTACCACACTAAGTATTTAAAATCCAATTTCAATACTAGTAGTGAACATAACTTTGACAAATATTTTTAAAGTCAGAGCCTCGCCCTTTCTTTAATTCCTTCGTGTCTGCCATATCCAAATGGTAGTCACTTTGGGATATGTCAATTATCTTTTCAATATTTCACAAACCTTTGGCCAAGCCTTGGGTTTCGGAATATCGAAATGATGTGCACCTTGTGCAACTCGCCCAATTGCAAACTTTGACTTCTCTCCACTAGAATAGTCAAATCAATTCTCTAAGAATTATTAATTGCATTTTAATACTTTTAAATCTAAAGATAGATTTATGATAAGTATATTAATTAAGCACTAAAGTCATCATCACATAAATCTTCCAAAGATTTTATGCTCTACTTACTTGCTTAATTATGGGCCTAGATATAACAAGTTATTTTATCCAATAAAGTAACCTATTATGAATTCCCAATGAAAATTAAATCATTTAAAACATTTAACCCTAGCACGTGACTATCCGATACTGGGCCGATATACACAATACTACGGTATACTACGCTTGATACAGATCTATATATTCCTGTAAGAATATTTCTGGAGAATTGGGTAGGCATGGCGCTTTGCTAGAAGCCAACCTTGTCTTGTAAATCGGTATAAACGTAGTACGAGGTACTTACGTGTTCGGATTATCCGACGACCGTATTTACTGCCAACATATCCGGAGATCTCATGGGTCGCTTCCTGAAGATTCACCGATGATGTATAACTCGCACTTTAATTAATCTGGGATTAATTAGAAGAGAGAGAAAATTAATCTGGGATTAATTGCGGAGAAATTTTATCTGGGATAAAATATTAATTAAAGAGAGAGAACGATTAATTTGGAATTAATCGATAAAATAATATATTTGATATATTATAAGAAATTGGATTTCGACGCGGAATTAAAATTAGATTTTAATTCGGGCGAACGAATTAATTTAGAATTAATTCGTTAGCGACGTGAATAGTGAATTCGCTAGGCGTAATCATTTAATTACGACGCGACGGAAAATTCGTTAATTTGGAATTAACGAATCCGAGCCCGAGAGTGATTGCGAGCGCATTCGTATTTCGAATTCGAGCGCGGCATGCAAGTCACATCAAGCGTCAAATCGCTAGTCGCATCAATCGTCAAGTCACTTGTCACTTTGAGTGATGTGACATGACATGTTGTCACTTTATTAAAGTGGATGGATTTGATGTGAATAGTTGATTTGAATTGGTGAAAAGCTTTTAAAAGCTTGAAATGAAATATAACATTATTTTATTTCTTACTTTTTGACTTTTGTATGAAAAGTGATATATGTTTTATTTATTATTTACTTGGTAAATATATAAAACAAAATGTAAAAGCTTTTCTCTCTCTCTCTTGGAATCATTTACGGTTTTCACTCTTTGGAGCCAAAAACCCTTCATTTTCTCTCTTCTCCCTCTCACGGCTCACTGCCGATTTCTTCTCAAAATTTTTGGTAAGACCGAATTTGTGAGAAGCAAAGAAGATGATGAAGTGCTAGCACACACCTTGGGTTATACATAGGTGATAGGGAAACGAATTTGTGAGCTTGGAAAGCTTGAAGCTTGAAGCTTCAATGGAGTCTTCAATGGCCGAACATGGAGGAGGCAAACCAGTCCCCAACCGAGCAGTCCACTGCATGAGGAAGCTACTGCCGAGCTTGATGTGCATCAAAAACGCAACTTGTTCTTCATTTCATCAAAACCCATCAATGTGAGTATGAATTCCGCCTTACTCCTTTGTGTATTCAACTCGTTTTATGCATGTTTGTGATCCTTGGGACTTGATTGAAACTCAACAATGGTATCTTGAGCTATTGGTTGCATAAAACAAATTTAGGGTTCTTGAGCAAATTTGGGGCTTTTTGATTTAAGCTTGATTTTGACAAATTGTTTGTTTAAGAATGCTTGTATATGTATAAATTAGAGTTATATGTAATCAATTTGATGAAAAATTAATTGGATTGATTTTCCCCAATTTGCTTAATGTTGGCCAAAACTTTAATTTGGGTAAACTCAATTTGAGCATCAAATGATTAAATTGTTTAGTATAGTATGCTTGAATGAGGTTGAATTGATGTTGTGCATAATCAATTTCATGAAATTGGTTGGATCCATTTTTCCCTAAATTTTGGGCATGACAAATTTGGGTAAACTTGATTTTGAGCATGTTTAATGAAATTGGATGATTTAGAATGCTTAAATGTTGTTTAATTGATGATTGATTAGATCAATTTGATGAAAAATGTTTGGAACAATTTTCCCCAATTTGCTTGTGATGGCCGGAATTTGGCAAGTGCCCTATTGTCTTGGTTTTTTGATTTTTTGTTCATTGGATGACTTAGAAATCATTAGGGGATGTTGAATTTATGTTTGATTGGGTTCAATTGGATTGAATTTGATTTGGGCATAATTTCCCTCTTTGGCCGAGACTTTAGCATGTATAAATTGGGTTTGATTTTGATTTAATTATGTTGGACATGATTAATTGATGTTAAGCATGATTAATTGGACAAATTTCATGTTTTGGAAACTTTGATTTGGGCAATTAATAATGCTATACACTTTAGGTAATTTAATTGGAAAATTTGGAATTTTTGGAATTAAATTATTGGGCTTAAAATTGGATTTGGGCCTCTTTAAGTTGTTATTGGGTTTATTGGACTTTGTTGTACAAAGTTGGTTTAGGCCAAAATTGGTTGGATCCAATTAGGCCCAAATCCGCTTCCAAAAGGCCCAAATGCAACTAATAAACCTTTAACATTTAATTGGGCCTAATGGGCCTAAATTAATTTATGGGTTTATGGGGTAACTCCCGGATTGGACTTTGGTTGCGGGTTTGACCCGAGTTGACCAAAAGTCCACGCCTCAAGAAATTAATTAAAAGCCCATTGGACTTTAATTAAATTAATATTGGATATTAATCGGGCTTTGAGACCCGTAACGATTAAATTTGGAATTTAATTCGTAAAGGTTTATTTTAATAAAGTGTAATATTTAATTTGGAATTAAATAATGAATTAGAATTAAATGCGTATTAAATTGGGTTTAATTATGTAATTTAATTTAATTCGTAGAAATCGTACTTTGAGTACGTGTTCGCAATACGAGTTTGACTCGAACAAAATCAAATCTTTGTTTGAACATTGGATGATCACTAATTATCAAGATTAATTAATTGGATTAGATTGATTGATAACATGCTTGTATGAATACATGGTTGTGATGTTTGAATAATGTATATCGGATGGATATTAGCCGGGTGGGGCGATTTTGGAAATTGTAATAAATTTGATTTATTAATTGGACCTGCGAGTCCAACCTTATCTCCTATTCTTTGTATTCTCTTCTCACCTATTCCCCTCTATGTATATGAGGTTTCTTTAGAAGTGTAGTGTAACGGGTAGAAGAAATACATGTGCTAGCGGGAGAGAGAAAGTGAGAGATTTGATCTAGGATCAATATGTAAAATATCCATCCGCATATCATTATTATTTTATCATATCGCTTATTATGTGTTAGAATGCATGTTTAAGGGTGTATGATGATGAGACCTTAACAAAGATAATAAATTGGTAGCCAATTTGCACGCGAAAAACCCTCGTTAAATATCAAGCGTTTATTTTCCTTCCATGAGTGATTTTTACTCAAGATCCGAGATTGGCAGGGGTTGTTGGCCAAAGTCAAGCCCTTGTCCGTCGAAGATGTGTTTTAATCACGAAGCTTTGTTCCATTATCGGTGTCGTGTCCAAGTTGTGGTTTGTTGGCCAAAGTCAAGACCACTTCTTGTCCATTGACATTGATTACGAAACTTCCATGTCAATGGGTCCGCGCTTGACTGGGATCACTAGGTTTGTTGTGCCAAAGCCAAGGCCTAGTTGATTCAGAGGAAAAAGGTTAGGGTATACATTCGATGTATAGGCATATATAAGATATATGTTTGGGACTTGGATGTCCACCTACTGGATCTATGAGTTGGATGAGATCCAATTGATCTTCGAGATCTACCTAGTTAATTATCATACAATTTGTTGGCCAAAGTCTAGATTGTGTGATATTTAACGGGATCCTAGCCCACTAGGAAACACGGTTTCCCGAGTACTCGACAGAGGGTTAGAGGCTCGACGAAAAATAGTGGGAGGCAAGAATTGAATTTGCAATACTCGTTCAATTACTCGCCATACGCGCTCATTTAAATTATTTCGTCATTAGATTAAATATTAGTTAGACTAATATTTAAATTGTTGTTTTAATAAACAGTTGGACTGTATTATACTTGATTATATATAATTGGATTATATCAATCAATATATTTGAATTAATTAATTTCAGTTTACAGTTGATTTTATAATTGGATTATAATAATCAATGTAATTGAGGTTAATTAATTTGGATTATATTTGATTATATAGTTGGACTATTATAATCATTATAATATATATAGTACCACTAATCGTTGATTAAATAGTTGGACTATTGTAATCAAGATAAAATTGAAAAGTTGGATATTTAAAATATAATCTGGGATTAAAATATTTTAAATGATTTAATTTTCAAATTGGGAATAAATAATAGGTTACTTTATTTGATAAAATAACTTATTATACCTTACGCCCAAAATTAAGCAAAATAAGTGGAGCATAAATCTTTGGAAGATTTATGTGATGATGACTTTAATGCTTAATTTAATATACTTGTCATAAATCTAATTTTAGATTTAAGAAGTATTAAAATTGCAATTTATAATTCTTGGAGAATTAATTGACTATTCATGTAAAGTCAAAGTTTGCAATTGGGCATGTAGCACGAGGTGCACATCGTTTCGATATTCCGAAACCCATTGCTTGGCCAAAGGTTTGTGAAATATTGAAAAGATAATTGACATATCCCAAAGTGACTACCATTTGGATATGGCAGACACGAAGGAATTAAAGAAAGGGCAAAGCTCTTACTTTGAAAATGTTTGTCTTAGTTATGTTCACAGCTAGTATTGAAATTAGATTTTAAATACTTAATGTGGTACATAAAATATATGTATTGATGTTCAGAATCTGCTTTGAGCAGGATACTGACTTCAAGCTGAGATTGCTCTGCGAATCGGAAACGCGACGAAAGTCGCTGTTTCGACCGTAGATACCTAAGTTTAGGAACTACCCTTCGGGTGTGTACTTGAATTAGGAACTGTTATAATGTAACTAGTTTGACTAGAGACATTATCTCTATATCAGTGTTTGATCCGTTGCGGATAAAACCTTTACATTCTAGAACACTAAGTGTTTCATTATATAAAGATGATACTGAGATAAACACATTAGATGTGAATAACATAATTTATATTTTGAATATAATTAAAATCTCGAACATATAAAATGACAAATAAATAGCTCAAATTGATTTGATCAATAGAGACTTATTTGTGGCATTGTTGTCTGGGACACAATTATACAAGACTCGTATATCCACACTTTTGAAGAGTGGGTACTAGGACTGATTTGACTATTCAATAAGGTCTGCGAATCTAGTTTATTAGGTAAAGTACCTAAAATACTATTTACTTGGTAATAGTATAAGGGCCACCGACCTGTTAGCCCTATTCATGGTGAAGTAAGTGGGCCCATATCTAGCTAGGCTAGATGTGAACATGAATATTTCGTGACCTATACGGATGTGGCATCGCATTATGGTTATGTGTTTCTTTTGAAGAACACAAATCAGAAACTTTTAGAGTTTCGACACGAAATAGACAAACAGATCGGCTATAGTATTATACCGTCACGGTAAGACCGTAATGAAAATACTTAAGTAATAAGTTTCTTATATACTTGAAAGAGTATAGTATTCTTTCAAATGAAGACTCCTCCCGGAACACGTCAAAGTGACGGTGTGTCCGAACGGATTAACCGAATCATGTTAGACATGATAAGGCTAATCATGAGTCGCTCTGAGCTACCATTTCCTTCAACGGATAAGTTTTAACAGTGCAAGAACTTATTTAGAATAAGGTTCCATAATAATCTGTTTGACAGATTACATATTAGGAAATGAACAGGAAAGAAACATGGTTTCTCATTTCTAGTAATTTGAGTATGCCAGGCATAACGTTTGGATGATACCAAACTGAAAGACCCAAATTGGATAAGTGCCAATATAGGTTATCCTAAAGGAAACCATAAGTATAGTACTTATAAATCTCACATGAGAACAATGTGATTGTTGCTCACCATGCGGTTTTTCCTGAGAGGAATACCGATATGCAGTGGTCAGTGGGAGGATAGTGATACTCGATGAAAATCGAAGTAATACTATTCTAGGCACGAAGTCCTTAATGGAACACAAATAGTTCATCTATGATGAATCTATACCATTGATCTTCAAATACACAAGAACTGAGTAGATCGGATAGAGTCAGAAAACAACCTAGGGTATGGGTTTCTGATCTAACCTCATAAAGATGTCAATCTTATGAAGGTATACCAACCGACTACGTTTTGAGGAAGTGATACGAGGTATCGATTCCCTATTATGGCAAAGTGCCATGAATCCGAAATGGATTCCATGTATAACAACTATTTTGGATACTAGTTGTTGTACCACAAGGCATTGTGCCTATTGGTACATTAAACGTCTTCAAGGAAGACATACATGGAAGACAACATACCAACGTACAAAGCTGGGCTTTTGACGGAAAGGTATCGTTATCAACATTGTGTTAATAACGGTTCAACCTTTTACCTGTTGCCATGGTAAATCCATTTTGAAGATGCTTGTTGATAACTGCATATTTCATTTATGAAATGTGTCAGTTGCAGATCAAAATCGCTTTCCTGAAAAGGAAACCTTTTGGAGGATGCTTACAACATCCTGATTTTTGTATAACCGACAAACAAGGTTTGCGGGTTATTCGATCCATGTTTGGATTGAAACAAGCATAAGGTTCTTGGAACTGACGTTTTGAAATAATCATAATGGTTTATGATTTGACTCAAAACGAAATAATTCTTGTGTATATAAGGAGGTTAGTGGGAGAGGGCACTGACAATGAAATTCCCATAAAGCAATTGGTGAAAGCTTGGCTTTCATAGATATTCTTTCATAGAAATTCTCCGTAGAATTCTGGGGAGTAACAACCTTTATTCGAGGAATAAAGATCTGATGGGATAGATTTGGAGTTGGTTAACACTCTCTGGAAATTGTACATTTAAAATGTACTCGATAGGGTGTCTCATACGCTATGAGCATATGGAGTCACAATCAGGACAATCCAAGTGATAGTCATTGGATTAAAGTTAAGGACATCTATTAGTATCTGAGAGAACTAAAGATGTTGTCTTAAACTATGGAGATGAAGAACTTGAAGTGACTAGGATCACTGCTGCAAGTTTCCAAACCGGTAAATACTGCGGTACTATAAAAGTTTGAACACTGGGACAGTGAGCTAGAAATCTTCCGAGCAAGATAACTGTTGCCGAATAAACAACAAATGCGGATTATTGCTGCAGCTGAGGCAGCAATAGAAGCCATTTGGATCGAAAATAAATCTAATTAGATTAGATATAGTTCTTTTAGCAGCTGAGCTAGGCGTCAGCACAGGCTAAGGAATTAAAGGTCTCATCGACGATCCAGATATATACTTCTATATCATCTGATTCGTTCAGATCATACATCGTGGCGATGTGATGATCGTGTAAATCGCGTCAGACGATAATTAAGCAAATCCGCTGACGAAAACCTTTCCTCAGCAATTTGAGCGAACCGTACATAGTTCGGGTGTGGGACACTCGAGTGACTGGCTATGTGCCAAGTGGGAGATTGTTGGATAATATGACCCATATCGTCATTATTTGTACAGATCACGGTGTTGTTGTACAAATTAACTATGTGACAAGGAAATTGCACTCTCATCATTTGTGATTAAATCACCATAAATGAATAAATAAAGAGAGGTCCATATGATTAGTTCCTAGATTGAGATGATATGAGACAGTATCAATCCCGAAGGATTAATCCTTAAATATCCCTAGCCGGAGTATTATCGAGACAGGACATCGATAATGCGGAATAGGCTAGTATTGCACTTGTGCGCGTTGTGAGGGCACGACGGCATAGTTCTCATATATTTAAGTATTGGATACTAATGCAAGTGCGATAGGAGGTTGTGTTTCACCGATGGTACGGGAAACAGCTTCGCTCTGGATAGACCCTTCGGAATCCCATTGGTATTATGACTATGTGTCTATGGGAGGCCGAAATCAAGGTAGGTGTGTATAGTCTTAACCTGAGACTTACATCGCTAATACTTGCGATAATCGGTAGACTTTGGTCTTGGTGGTACAGGGCTTTAACCGGTTCTGTGTACACCACTTCTGGGTTTATCAGAGAGTCGTAGTGTATTGGGTGTGATGTCAAGACGGAAGTATCACTTCAGTCATAATGGAGATGATGTCACGCAGGATACAGTACTAGTGCTCTTGAGTGTTGCGTAACCAATCGGGATATTGTGACCAGGTCATAAATATCCGATTATAGAGACTAGTTACCAGACATCCGACATGTGCTTCGGACGGGGCAGACACTTATCCAGCCCCAGCCCTAGCACGTGACTATCCGATACTGGGCCGATATACACAATACTACGGTATACTACGCTTGATACAGATCTATATATTCCTGTAAGAATATTTCTGGAGAATTGGGTAGGCATGGCTCTTTGCTAGAAGCCAACCTTGTCTTGTAAATCGGTATAAACGTAGTATGAGGTACTTACGTGTTCAGATTATCCGACGACCGTATTTACTGCCAACATATCCGGAGATCTCATGGGTCGCTTCCTGAAGATTCACCGATGATGTATAACTCGCAATTTAATTAATCTGGGATTAATTAGAAGAGAGAGAAAATTAATCTGGGATTAATTGCGGAGATATTTTATCTGGGATAAAATATTAATTTAAGAGAGAGAACGATTAATTTGGAATTAATCGATAAAATAATATATTTGATATATTATAAAAAATTGGATTTCGACGCGGAATTAAAATTAGATTTTAATTCGGGCGAACGAATTAATTTAGAATTAATTCGTTAGCGACGTGAATAGTGAATTCGCTAGGCGTAATCATTTAATTACGACGCGACGGAAAATTCGTTAATTTGGAATTAACGAATCCGAGCCCGAGAGTGATTGCGAGCGCATTCGTATTTCGAATTCGAGCGCGGCACGCAAGTCACATCAAGCGTCAAATCGCTAGTCGCATCAATCGTCAAGTCACTTGTCACTTTGAGTGATGTGACATGACATGTTGTCACTTTATTAAAGTGGATGGATTTGATGTGAATAGTTGATTTGAATTGGTGAAAAGCTTTTAAAAGCTTGAAATGAAATATAACATTATTTTATTTCTTGCTTTTTGACTTTTGTATGAAAAGTGATATATGTTTTATTTATTATTTACTTGGTAAATATATAAAACAAAATGTAAAAGCTTTTCTCTCTCTCTTGGAATCATTTACGGTTTTCACTCTTTGGAGCCAAAAACCCTTCATTTTCTCTCTTCTCCCTCTCACGGCTCACTGCCGATTTCTTCTCAAAATTTTTGGTAAGACCGAATTTGTGAGAAGCAAAGAAGATGAAGAAGTGCTAGCACACACCTTGGGTTATACATAGGTGATAGGGAAACGAATTTGTGAGCTTGGAAAGCTTGAAGCTTGAAGCTTCAATGGAGTCTTCAATGGCCGAACATGGAGGAGGCAAACCAGTCCCCAACCGAGCAGTCCACTGCATGAGGAAGCTACTGCCGAGCTTGATGTGCATCAAAAACGCAACTTGTTCTTCATTTCATCAAAACCCATCAATGTGAGTATGAATTCCGCCTTACTCCTTTGTGTATTCAACTCGTTTTATGCATGTTTGTGATCCTTGGGACTTGATTGAAACTCAACAGCCCACCCATCTAATATCCATCCGATATACATTATTCATTCAACACAACCACGTATTCACACACATAAGCATGCTATCAATCAATCTAATCAAATTAATTAATCTGATAATTAAGTGATCATCCAATGTTCAAACAACGATTTGATTTTGTTCGAGTCAAACTTGTTTTTGCGAATAAGTACTCAAAGTACGAATTCTTGAATTAAATTAAACTACATCATTAAATCAAATTTAACATGTACTTAATACTAATTCACTATTCAATTCCAAATTAAACATTACACTTTATTTAATAAACCTTTTACGATTTAAATTCCAAATTTAATCGTAACGCGTCTCAAAGACCGATTAACGTCCAACGTCAATTCAATTAAAGTCAAATGGGCTTTTAATTGATTTCTTAAGGCGTGGACTTTTGGTCAACTCGGGTCAAACCGATAACCAAAGTCCAATCCGGGATTTACCCCATAAGCCCATAAATCAATCTTGGCCCATTAGACCCAATTGAACTTTAAAGGTTCATTAGTTGCATTTGGGCTTTATGGTTAAGGTTTTGGGCCCAATTGGATCCAATCCATTTGGCCTAAACCCAACTTGATAAAATCAAGCCCAATAGGCCCAAATACAACATTAGAAGCCCAAATCCAATTTAAGCCTAAATAATTAAATTTCATGAATCCAATTCCGCAATTTAATTACCTAAAGTGCATTACATGATTAATCAACTAAATCAACATTTCCAAAACACTAAATTAGTCCAATTAATCATACTCAATTCATTATCATATGTCCAACACACAAAATGAAAAATCAAACCCATTTACATGCTTCTAATGCTCTCGGCCAAAGGAGGGATTTTGTGTCCGATTCGGTTTCAATCCAATCGAACCCACAATCGACATTAAATCACCATCCAATTTGATTTCATACACATCCAATGTCACAAAATCAAAATTACCAAGATATTAGGGCAATATCCAATTCGGCCAAGGTGAAAATTTTGGGGATTTATGTTCAATTCAAAATCCAATCCAATTAGTTTCAAATTAACATTATCCTTAATGATTCCAACTCATCAAATGAATCAAAAACAAAAATTCCAAGAATCCAAAATTCATTACACATTCGGCCAAGAGGAAATAATTGGGGAAAATTATTCCAAATCATTTTTCAACAAATTGGTCCAACCAAAATGAAATTAAACATGTTATAAGCATACTCAAACAATAAATTTATTCAAATCATGCTCAACACACATTTACCCAAATTTTAAGCCCTACAATTTTCATGCTTGAACCTAAGCTCTTGATGCCATTTTTGGTTTTAATCTAGGTCCCAAGATCAAACAAGCAATGAAAACAATGTGTGAACACATCAACGGAGGTAGCGGAATACTCACATCGATCGGTTGAGTCGATTTGGAGACGAATGAAGCCCAAAATGCTCACTGCTTCATGCGTGAACTGCAGCAGTCCACTGCCCACTGTCTTCTGTTTTTGAGCTGCGAAACGGAGCTCCAAGCCTCGTCTAACGGATCCCGGCTCATGGGCGAACCTCCCTACCACCTTCGCAAGACTCGTAAGTGTGCTAGCACTTGGATTTCCACCATGAAAATCCACTCTTGCTTCCCTTATTCACGCAATTTATGGCTCCAAACCAGTGAGCTTTTTAAGCTTGGGCGTGAGTATTAGGAGAGAAATGAGAGAGATGAAATTTTGTGTTAAGTTTTTACAAAAGTGGTATAACATTTGTTTATATATTTTCCAAAAATAATAAATGTTTTTACCATTTAATTTGCTTTCAAAAAACAAATTAAATCTATTGTAATGTCCTTGAGTGTTCCACACTCCAAAGTCAAAAGTCCATCACAAGTCCATCAAGTCACATCTACTTTAATAAAGTGACATGTTGTCATTTCACATCACTCAAAGTGACATTTGATTTGACGCTTGATGCGACTAATGATTTGACGCTTGATGTGACTTGCGTCGCCGCACTCGAATTTGAAATACGAATGCGCTCGCAATCACACTCGGGCTCGGGTTCGCTAATTCCAAATTAACGATTTTTCCGTCGCGTCGTAATTAAATGATTACGCCTAGCGAATTCACTATTCACGTCGCTAACGAATTAATTCTAAATTAATTCGTTCGCCCGAATTAAAATCTAATTTTAATTCCGCGTCGAAATCTAATTTCGTTTAATATATCGAATATATTAATTTACCGATTAATTCCAAATTAATCGTTATCTCTCTCTTGACGATATTTTATCCTAGATAAAATATCTCCGTAATTAATCCTAGATTAATTTTCTCTCTCTTCTATATAATCCCAGATTATTCAAGAGTGCGAGTTGTGCGTCATCGGTGGATTATCGGGAAGCGACTCATGAGATCCCCGGATAAGTTGGCAGTAAATACGGTCGTCGGAGTATCCGAATCACGTACGTACCAAGTACTACGTTTTACCGATTTACGAGACAAGGTCGACTCCTAGCAAAGCACCAAGTCTTCCCAATTCTCCGGACATATCCATTTAAGAATATTAAGATCTGTATCAAGCGTAGTATACGATTGTATTGTGCATATCGGCCCAGTATCGGATAGTCACGTGCTAGGCCTGGGGCTGGATAAGTGTCTACCCCGTACGAAGCACATGTCAGATGTCTGGTAACTAGTCTCTATAATCGGATATACATGACCTTGTCATAATATCCCGATGGCCGCGCAGCACTTAAGAGCACTAATACCGTATCCTGCGTGACATCATCTCCACTATGACTGGAGTGATACTTCCGTCTTGACATCACATCCAATACACTACGACTCTCTGATAAACCCAGAAGTGGTGTACGCAGAACCGGTTAAAGCCTGTACCACCAAGACCAAAGTCTATCGATTATCGTAAGTATTAGCGATGTAAGTCTCAGGTTAAGACTATACACACCTACCTTGATTTCGGCCTCCCATAGACACATAGTCATAATACCAATGGGATTCCGAAGGGTCTATCCAGAGCGAAGCTGTTTCCCGTACCATCGGTGAAACACGACCTCCTATCGCACTTGCATAAGTATCCAATACTTATATATATGAGAACTATGCCGTTGTGCCCTCACAACGCACACAAGTGCAATACTAGCCTATTCCGCATTATCGATGTCCAGTCTCGATAATACTCCGGCTAGGGATATTTAATGATTAATCCTTCGGGGACTGATACTGTCTCATATCATTCTCATTCCAGGAACTAATCATAGGGACCTCTCTTCATTTATATATCTATGGTGATCTAATCACAAATGATGAGAGTGCAATTTCCTTGTCACATAGTTAATTTGCTACAACAACACAATCATCTGTGCAAATAGTGACGCTATGGGTCATTTTGTCCAACAAACAGTCAGGACCAAAACCAGGAGTCACTGGTGAGTGATTGACAATGTGTTGTCTACCTAATGAATATATATAGGCGAGACCGTGTCAAAGCTGTGAGTCGAAATATATATTCATGGGATTCTACTCTCACTATGGAATTCGATTTAATTATCGAATTCCCGTTCTCCGTTGGGGATTACGATATTACGAAAAATAGTGGGAAACACTACTGGGTTAAAAATCCATAACTAAGGCAATGCGTAGTTTTATGGAAAATTCTGCTTCGTTTCCCTTTTATTCTATATTATTTATAGAATTATACTTCTAATCCAATGCATGCTTATGACTTGAATATGTTTTCTTACTTTACATATGGTTGCATATTTCTAGAATAGGTTCTAGAATGACAGTGGACTTAGATATTGTTAGATTAGTTAAAACCATCGGGAACTGTTGTTCCGGTTTTTCTTAAAAAATCAAGATGGTTAGTGACTTAGTTTCTAAGTCACGATAGGTAATCTAAATAAATATATGTTTTAGGATAAAATTATCTAGTAAGAATTTTTTCTTGTGCAGTAAGAATTGACACGAATCAGTTCATGTCTCGAGATTCTTGACTAGCATTAAGAAAACCCCTTTAGTATTTGTTTATCTTTTAATGAAATTTCTTGGCTTTAATGACTTTTAGAAGTCACGTGTCTAACACAGTTTGCTAATCAATCATTTGCAATTGTTGTGAATAATTGAATGTAAATTGTAAAGCTAAAGAAATGAGATACGTATAGTTGTGTATAGAGAATATCGATTCTCACAATACGACAACTGTAGGTATTGGAAACCAGATCTCCCGTCTAGTTAATTAAAATAATATTTAATAACTATTTTGATATTTGATATCAAAACTTGTGACAATTGGATAGTTACTTGTTCTATATAAACATTTGTTACATATTTTAATATGACTGGTAGTGTCATTAATGAAAATATAAACATTAAGAAAATGTTCGGTTAACTAAATAACTTAGAACAATGCTTAGTGAGTTTTTATCACATAAGCATAAGATGCTTATTCCGTATGGTAAAGGATAGTCTAATACGAGTTCACACCGCATATCCTTATCTATTTAATGAATATTGTATTCGGGATGTGATTAAATCTCACTTAACCAATGATCGTCATTGGACCACAAGATTTATTAGACTAATACATTGGATGTATGTAGTTTAATGAATTAGAAATTGCCTTAGATAATTTTCTTTACTCCGTAACTTAGTTAATGAATTGTCATGACTTAGTTGTGTGTTTCTAAAAGAACATGTTTAACGTCTTGAATTGTTCGAGAACTTTCAATATGTTTATGATGAAACACATATAGAATATTTTGAATGGTTCAAAGATATTCTATTTGAAGTGTTGAAAACTATGTTTTTGAAATTCATCGTGAGTCTTTGAATTATTCAAATGTGTTTGATATGATCAAACACATGAATTTTAAAGCAATTATTTCTAAAGTTATTTAATGAATTTGATTCTTACTCAATATTAAACTTCCACGATTCCATCTTGATGGAATTGGTCAGTGGGAGTAATTGAATCTTATAAGATTTGATTCGTTGATATTGAGTGTTACCGAATTAGTTTTTAATACTCTTGGGATTATGCTCCAGTTACACTAATTCATATATTTAATTATTGTTCCATTAGCTTCTACAGTTACGTATATGATATGTATAAGTAGAAAATTCGAATCTTGAAAAGTTTGAGATTTGAAACTTTTTTTTTTATAATTGTTATATAATTGAAAGTACTTGCGCCTTAAAGGTACAAGTAAAAGTTTATCATTAATTCTATTTAATAGAATATTGTATTCTGTTTGATAGAATATTGTATTCTGTTTGATAGAATATCTTTTCTACGATCCCGAGTAATAAAGTTGTTTTATTACTTGGTGTGTAACATTGGATGTTGACGATTGTAGAAAAGACTTGACTTATTGAAGTCAAATGTGAGAATGATAAACTATAAGTGGAACTACATAATTAATTAGATGAAATGACCCTTAGTCAACTTCCGTATAAGTTTAATAGGATGTCATAATCATTTACAAAGTATTTGATACTTAATGATTCTGTTGTTTTCTTATTGAAGAAAATTATCCTATAACTTATAATGGGAGTGATATTTGATATCGTTTTCGGAAGCTAACATTGAACCATAGATCTAAGATTGTTCGTAGCTTACTACGATCAAGTTTTGAACTTGATTAAGCTTTCGTTATGAATAGTTGATAAAATGTGCAAATTGTTTGTACAGCAAAAGCACAATGAGCTTGATAAAGGTTTGACATTTATAGTATGACAATGAGAAAGGTTATCCTCAGTAGTCTATTGTAGATTCTGAGAATACCTATCTCAAGTCACACTGATTGAACAATTAAAGATCTGTAGGTTAATGTTGATATTAAACTATGTATTTTGGCTAAAGAATACAAAGTTGCGTTCTTGAGTGATTTCTTCGAATAAGAGATCCGTCGTGATTTCTTTGTTTGAAGAGTTCATTCTAGAATGGCCCTAGAGTTTGTATTCTGTTAAAATCACAGTTTGATATACTAGCTTATAGAGCCTATTGTAGACTCATATAAGTTTTCCGAAAATTTGTGTTCTCTGATTTTGTTACAGTCAGATTGTCTGATTTTATCAAAGTATAGAGAATGCATATATGATAGTATGGTCAGTAGGAGCGTACAAATTTCCTTCTAGTGTTATATATCCTAACGACATTATCATTATTAAAGTAATAATGAGATGTTTGTAAAGTAAAATGTTTACTTAAGTATTCTTTTCTCCGTGAAAGTAGTGAGAGTAGTCTCTGATATATTGATATAAAGTTTTATATATGATATAGAACTAAGAGACTTGTGAGATACTCCCATTAGTTGCGTATTAGATATAATCTGATAAAGGACACAGTAAGACTATCTATATGACAGACAGTATAACTGTTTGACAGTTAACATATCTTTTATATATATAGTATTCATCTTTCGTAAAAGATGATTCCTTTATCGTAGGTGATATTGATTAGAATGTCTAGTCAATGTTATGCATCATAGGATGATGGCGTAATGAATACTATATTATGTGCGATTAAAGATATCAATTTAATCGTAATTGTTACGAGTTATTTTGATATGCTACAGACCATATGATGATCTTGAAACATGTTTTTTGTGATCTTTGAGACATTAAGAACAAGTTTTTTATTCATGGAGAATTTAGTCTGCAACCATAAGGTCAGATTAGTTTTGATCCTAATTATGACATTAGATTGTCTATGTCATATAAAGTCAGAAAAGATGTAGTGGGAGTGTCACCGTTGATTCTACTGTATTAGTATAATTTGTTGCAGCTTATGAAGTATTGACTTTTGAAGTTGCATAGTGACCTTATAGATTAGAAGTTTTGATATTAGTGTAGTGTTTGCGGTTGTCTCATAGCATTTGGATTTGATCTCTAAATATATAAGACAACTTAATAACTATAACACAATACTGATATGGCGTCTGAGTCACATTGATGTGGAATATGGATTCTACAGAATATGAATGATGCTGGCTAAGGAAAACGATTGGGTTTGTTGGACAGACTCGATTTGTTAAGCAGCCTTACTTGTTGTTGCCTACCTTTTGAGTGCAAGTTGAGCACTTAAGGGCCCTGAGTATGCAATACACATTAAGATGTGTATAGGATATCGTGGATTGGCACTAGAGCAAGTGGGAGAAATTGTTAGGGTTGGTGCTTGG
This sequence comes from Zanthoxylum bungeanum, assembly GCA_019454045.1. Lineage (NCBI taxonomy): Eukaryota > Viridiplantae > Streptophyta > Magnoliopsida > Sapindales > Rutaceae > Zanthoxylum > Zanthoxylum bungeanum. The sequence goes on from SKCR01029779.1 coordinate 516,417, forward strand.
AGTGCCAATCCGGATCGTATTTATGTCTGATTCATAATTACGAATAATTATGTTTTCCATAATATTATTTATTTAACGGTAGCACCTCTTGTCGTTTATACACATATTCGATCTAATTATGATTGGATATTCAATTACGATTAGATCGAAACTAAATCTGGTTTGGTGATACGTGTATATTAGACAAAGACCCTAGGATTTACAATATAATGTGCAGTTACAACGAAGTTTGTAATTGACATTGGGAAGCACACTATAAGATATATGTCCTTAAATAAAGTTCCTAGTCAAGATTTACTAACACGGGTCGGTTAGTAAAATCCACTGAGACCAGTACATGTCGTATATCGTGACTTGGTCCAATGGTTTATCCCAATGAACCATGAGTCTCGGGAGACTCGTATAGACATGTAGGTGTTTATTTGATAAACATTGAACGAATCATTGACTATTTCCTAATCGATGGTACACTAACGTTAATAGGAATCTGCCCAAGTTGAGTAAGCATAGTGGTCCTTCGACTTGAGATACCATAGTGGGATATATGAGTTATCCTCAACACTTTGATGATAGTCACGTCACCGATCTATTCATGATCAGACCTCTGCCTGTTCGTTGGCTGTAGACTGATGCTCATGATATCCAGTGCGTATCAAGAGAGGATTTGTCAGTTCTGTGTACAAGGCATATGCATCATCACGTATTTATGATCTAGTAAATCCATGGCCGTGGTATAACATCGAAAATCTGTTTCGAGTGTTATTTAGAGATCATAAATTGAAAGTCGACTATATTATACCGAAAGGGTTTACGTTTTTATCTATACCCCAGGTATAATATGGATAGCCTGTGACAGAGGGATTATACGTATGCAATGACCTCGGCTTGCATAGTTTAGCGAGATTATCTGTGGTCGTCATAATCCATGAGTGGGTGGATTATGGACACGAAGTTGGATTTCGTGACGGATAAACCTAAACTTAGAGAGTCCCACAATATGAAGTGTACTCGTTGAGCACTTGGGCAACACGATATGAATAATATGGATTATTCATAATACTTCATCGGATTAAGTGAGTTAATTCGAATCGTTTAATCGGTTAAACGATAACACATGCATTAGGGGATTTTGGCCAATCGTAAATATTGTGTATTTGTATTTGATACATAATACAATTAGATACACATTAATTATTCGTCAAATGAGATTTTGACACATGCCATAAATATATGTATTTGTTATTTATTGTAAATAAAAATACATATATAATAATAATAATTATATTAATTGATTATTTGAATATTTAATTGTTAAATAATTAAATGATTAATTAATAAACTTTTTTCATAAATGTTATGAAATTTGTCCAATTATTATTGGCGACACATGGCATGATTTAATTAAGCTTTGTGTGTGTAAATTTGATTTGCTATTATAACGTTTAATTTTTTTAATATGATTAAAGTGAAAAATGACCAATTTGCCCTTATTCACTATGCCAAAGTCGGTCAAGAGGAATTTTAAAATAAAAAATTTATTTTCTCTCTCATATTCTTCATCAATGGCTGAACCATCTTCCTAAAGAAGCCCTAAGATTGGTTTGATGAAACCATGAAAGGAAATGAAAGGAAATTCAAGGAAAAAGTTTACGAAATTGAAGATTAAAAGTGAATCCTTAATCCCTAAGCTTGGAAATTTGTTTCTTGTTTTCTTGAATTGTTAGAATGGTTCTAGGGTTCCTTTTGTTCCTTAAAATTGGGGCTTTTGGTTTTGGTGGATGGAGATGGAAATATTATGCATGTGTGAAGTTGATTTGGGTAGTATTATTGTAATATTTATCCAATTTGTTCATTTGATGACATGTTGCCATTCTAGAGTGTTATGACCACTCTTGTAATGCCTATAATTGTTCTTGGGTGCTTCATGTGTGGTGACTTTGATTGGTGTTGTGGATTAATCTTGAAAATCGGATTTAAAACATGAAATTTGGTAATTTCGGTTTCTGGATCAGTTCTGGACAAACCGGAAATTTTATGATGAATTTGATGTCATATGAATGTATTGGATGTGTTTTTGGAGTTGGAACAATTACCGGAAAGTGTTTTGGAGTTGAAATAAGAGAAAATGGTGAAAAATGGCGTTACCGGGTGACTTTTGAGCCAACCAGGTGACGGATGTCCAAATAGTGAATTTGTCACTGTTCGGGTAGCCCATAAACTGCCCTGACACTATTGGGGCTGACCTGAGCAGTCTCCATAAGTGTTGGGTAGTCGGTTCAGTCAAAAACGCGTTTTGCGTCATTTTGTGGAAATATATTTTTCGTAAAAATTTCGCGACATTTCATATATATATTTATGTCGTTATTTGATATCGTATAAATAGGTTTAGGTGAAATATGAATAATTTATTCGGTAATTTGAAAAAGTTTTAAATTACGATTTCGCCTGAATTGCGCTTCCGCTGCGCCCTTCGCCCAAAACCCCAACAGTTGATTACTATAAACTCTTAAACGTTAATACAATTGATGTTTGTTATTATTTATTATCTTTTGATTATATTAATCCATAAATTTTTTTTATCAAACTTGTATATAGATCCAATCATGCTTCTTTTATGTGTGATTTGTGAACCCAGTTGTGACTGATAAAGTTGTTTTATGATTTGGTCTTCTGCTACAGTATTGTCTGAGAGTATATTATCTACGTTAGATAAGTAGTAACTATGACTTTGTGTGATGTTAACATAGAGAAAATAAATCATCAATTACCTTAGAATTTAATATGCTTAGAATTGAATATTTTCCGATTGTTGGTTTGGGATGTGAAACCTTCAATTGAGTAATAACAGGAATCAATAACTGGATATAGGAATTTGGTACAAGAGGGATTCCCGATGTTTTGCCGCCTCTCTCTATTGATATCTTTTACGTTTTTCTATTAATCTTTACTTTAAATTATCAATTCAATCTATCTTTTCATTAAGTTACTGCTAAACGTTTTTGTTTAAGTAAATCAGTCATTGTAACTATCTCTTTGAGGAATCGACACACCAACTATACTGCGATAACCGCAAGTACTTTTTTAGCGTAATCAATAAGACAACCACCAGCTCATTTAACAGACTTAACAAAGAATTAGTGCATGTACTACACTTTCCTCAATTCTAAAACACCTTTGGCAAAGACTCCCCTCCAACACTATCATAGTTTTTAGATTGCAACGGGAAGTAAGTTAAAGTGTATTGATGGTGATTTCCGGACCCGAGAAGATTCAAAATATGTAGAAAGGTATTAAGAGGATTATACTTACCAAGATGGGGGCCCAAGGTCTTTGCGAGGATAAGGATCCAGGCCCAAGGCTTAGATGTAAAAGGTTTTTAGTGGGCAACTCCGGGTAACGCAGCGGAACGTGAAAAATCAAAATTTTCCGATTTCAGTAAATTTTCTTGGGCAATTAAAATAAATTTATTTATTCTAATTACTCAATACTTTAAAAATGAAATTTTTACCCAAAAATCAGATTTTAATTAAATTATCGTGAGACCCCAACTTTTATATTTTGATCATTTTAGTCCTAAATTGTCAAATACAAATTTAAGTGATTTCAAATCACTCCCAAAATAATTTATACATGTCCAATACATTAAAATACAAATTGCAACAAAAATCCCAATTGTTTTTAAATTGCCGAGAGGTGCCCAAAATTTTCAGATTTTGCATTTTGGTCCAATCTTGTTCAAAATAACATTAGATGATATTCAATCAACACGAAATTAAATGTACATCATATATACATCATTATACAACATATATATGAAATGCCCCAAATTTGAAAAAGGTTAAGAACCTTAATTTCTCAAATTAGTCCAATTAATAAATTAACCAAAAATTAACAAATCCAATACTTAAATCAAGTCTCTACAACACCAAACAAGTCTCACCACTTTGAAATAACTCTATAACAATTCTAGGTCATCAATAAGTGGCCTAACAACTCTAGAATGGTAACATGATCATCAAATGACCAAAAGAATGCTTACTAACTCCTTACAAGCTTTCTTTGAACAACATACATGCAAACACCCATCATCCATGCTTCCAACCATCAAAAACACACACAAGAAAGAGTAGAAAAACTTAAGAACTGCAAATAATGTAGCCAAGAATAAAAGGAATAAATTTCTCTCTAATAGGTAGTTGGAAATACTTACTTAAACCCAAACAACCTTTGATTTACTTCTTGTTTCTTCACTTTTTATCTCAACCTTATTTTGTTTATATTTTGGAGGCTTGAACTTTTTGGGAAGCAAATGAAAAATATAACACTTTATATATCTAGGTCAAGTGGTTGAATTTTGTTTAAGGAAAAATACAAGATATTTTTCATTTTAAAATAATTTTAAAGAAGCCAAATGCCATTTGATAACCTTTATTATTAATGTAAAAGTCAACATTTTACACTTTAATCATTTCCTTATTTTATCATAATGGTAGATATTTATATTTTAATTACTTTAATCATTTAATAATTAAATAATTAAATAATTAATTAAATATAAATATCTCAAATATATGTATTATATTTACTTTAAATATCTCAAATACATATATTACTGATATATGTCAAATATCTCAATTTGACATTTAGTTAATGTGTATTTAATAACCAAAAGGTCCATTTGCATGTATCTTTCGTTTAACCATTAAACGATTTATAAATAATCAATATTATTCATAAAAGTTGCCATAGTGCTCTACGAGTATATTTCATTAGTGAGACTCTCTATGTTCAGGCATATCCGTCACGAAATCCAATTTCGTGTCCGTAATCTACCCACTTGTAAATTGTGACGAACACATATAAACTCACTGAACCATACAGGTCGAGGTCATTGAAAACGTATAATCCCTCCGTCACAGGTATCCGAATTATTCTAGAGATATAGATATAAACGTCAAATCTCTATAGATATAATCACGTCGACGTTTCTATTAGCAATCCATTGATAACACTTAGAACTCGCTTCTACAATGTACCACATGCCCATGGATTTAACATATTGCTAATTCCATATTGAATACATATGTCGTATACACAGAGGTGACAGATTCTCTCTTAACACACACATGATATCTTAAGGATCAGTCCACACCCAATGGACAGGCAGAGATTTGACCTTAATAGGTCGGTGACGTGACTACCATCAAAGTGTGAAGGATATCTCATATATCCACAGTGGTATCTCAAGTCAAAGAATCATTATGCCACTTAACTCGAGAAAATTCTTATTGACGTTGGTGTAGCATCTATTAAGACGTAGGAAATGACTTTCCTTAGCGCGACGGAAGTTGCTTGTGTGGGCACCGGCTCCGGTATGGATCTTTAAATTTTTTTTTGCCTGCTTCCTTTGTTGTAGTAGCCGAAATCAATCCTTCGATGTCCAATGCTTGGATCAACCACTCGATCTTCCAAACTATGACTCGAAACCAACAAACCAAAATGTGGGCTTCACTCACAAAAATTAAACTCTAAACAATTTAGAGAATAAATATGTCACAATGGTGTTTGGATTTTGGAATTTGAAACACTCTCACAACACTTGTGAATGCTTGAACTCTCTCTATTTTCTCTCATTTGCACTTGTGTGAATGAATGCAAAATTGTTAACCTTAGAAGTGAGAGAAATGGTAGAGATTATATTCTGTTATACAAGCCAACTAACCTTGTCATTAAGCATCTAATGCTTTCTTGCAATGACCAACACAAAAATGTGAATCCCATACTAAAGCTAAAGTCAAAGACTTTGTCATTAAACATCTAATGCTTTCTTTCAATGGTAACCACATAAATGTGGAGGCCATACCAAAACAGAAAAATGGATTAGCTAATGACAAAACTATTAGGTGTATACATATCACCTAATAGACATAATAAGTTGGAGAGCATGGCAAGCCATATGGCTTTGTCTCCAAGGTAAATAAAAATCATTATCTTAATAATGATTAAATTACCTTTAATTATGTTGTAGTAATTATCTCATAATCATTACTAACTTGATTATCTCATAATCAAGATTTGATTATCTCATAATCAAAGAATTGTAGAAAATATTAAGTTAAACTAATTTAATAAAGTTTTCATTTGTGACAATAAATATTATTAATCTAATTAATAATATATACATATAATGTGAGCATATTATTAAACAATCCAATTATATTAGGTTTGCTACAGTTAATCAAGCTAGCACGGAGACCAAAAGGACCTACGGTTCTGAGCTCCAATATTTCCGAAATATTAATTAAACTCTTTAATCAAATATTATGAATTATTAACTCTGCGTTATTCCACTAAAAACTCGAAGTTGAACTCCTGTTACCGTAGATGGATAAAATAAACCGAACAACTTCGTTGTCCATCGATATAGATGGATATAGCCCTTCACGAATATCTCATAAATAGAGTCGGGTAAAAAATCCGTTAAACCCCTATAAATATTGTGTGTCTTAAGCACCATTGATTCTATAATGAAAAATTAATTCATAACAATTATGAATATAAAACTTTCTATTCGTAATAGAAAAGTTGAGCGCTCAAATTGTTCAAGTCCCGAATAAACTCTTAAAAGATATATTCTTCTACTTCTCGTAAGAAGGAGTGAATTCCATATCTATGTAAAATGTTCCCAGCTACACACTAAACCATATCCCCAAAATACGTAGTTATTGGCCAAGAATGTAACAACAACCTCACCATAGTAAATCAAAGGACATAGCCTATCCTGCATGAGTTCATAATACACTGAGGATTAAGAACGAATCCATATATGACCATCTATTAGATAAAATAAATTTCTTCGGTTAAAGAATATTAAAAGAAATTTATATTTATCTTAGTCCAATCCTATATGATCTCATCATACAAGGTGCCTTCATTCCCATGTCACTACATGAACGATCCCGGATCAAGGTCGTCATACAAGTATAAAACGGACCGCAACTATAGATAAACCACAAACAATATACCCTATTTGTTTGCTCTCTATGGACTATTTAGATTACTAACTCCAGACTTAAATCCTCTTGTGCATCAAACATACACTAAAGTCTGAAGGTACAAGAGTAATTAAGGTAAACAAGACAATTGGACAATATGCGATATAAATCAAATAACTTTGATAAAATGAATAATGTATTTATTATTATTACAATAATCAATTCCATTTACAATACATGAAGCTATAGGACAAAAATCATAACAATCTTCCACTTGGACTAGAGCAAATGGGACATATCATATAATCCTAAACCCTTTCAGTGACCTTCAAACACTTTAGCCGATAAGGTCTTTGTAAACGGATGATCGGTGCGTAATCACACACATATAACGCAAGCGCACGTATCGTTCAAGTAGTATAAAAATATCGATCCCACGAGGACTTAATTTCTACTGTTGTTATTAATTATTGATACTATTTATTTATAAGTATCTAATTATAGGAAGAAGATAATGATTGCTTGATTGGTTGGTTGAATGTGATTTGCTAAAAAAATAAATAAAAATACAAAAGAAAATACTAAGGAAAATAACAAAAGACATAAATATCTATGGTTGTGATTCCACACAATATTATTCTATTGATGAATTGATTATTTTATATATGTGTAATAAATCAGTTTGCTAACCTGGAACACGAAAATATGCAAAAGCCTATGTCGATGGTTAGACGCAAATACCCAAATAACCCAATTAATCATATGTCTATGTTAACCAAGTTACCTGAATTCATTAAGTTTAAGTTCCAATTGTGGCTACCTCCGCTCGACAGGTATATGTCTATCCTGTTAGGAAATCTATTAAAGGGTTATATATCCTCAAGGAAGATCGTGGGCTATTGAATCTAAGGCTGAAACCTAAAATCTCTTTTCCAAGTTCATTTTAAGTTTACCACATCAATCTTATTGGTGATCAGGCAACAAGAAGCATTAATCATAAGATTCAATAAACAAACTAAAGAATTACCCATTATAAAATTAAATCAATTATTAAGTATGTAAGTATTGTGTTTAATCACTTCCCTAGAATAAAAATAAAATGATGGGGGTTAGGGGATCCACTTTTAGAAACCTCACTTTATTATAATATGGAAATTGTCAATATTACCCAGTTAAGTTGAACCAGCCATAAAGGCGGTGTTATTATTTATCCATGAAACAGCCATATAGGTGGTAATCATCTGTCACCTAAAGACCGATCTATAAGCGGTGTCCCATTATGTTACATAATTAAAACCAGCCATTAAGGCGATATCAACTTTTAATCCATATTATTAAATTACAATTTTCATATTATAAATTAAGTGAGATTAATCTATCTTTACTATTTCTAATTTAGAAATCTCCCTTATTATAATATATAAATTTATGTGATAATTACCAACCGACCATATAGGTGGTATCCTGATTAAGTCAGATTTAATTAATTCCAACCGACCATATAGGCGGTATCCCATTAAGTCAGGTTTTAAGATAATTTATATATTATAATTGAGGGAGTTTAATCTAAATTATAATAGTAAAAAGCTTCACCCTTACCCCAGCAGTAAATTAACTACTGAACATAAAAGAAATAAAAAATAAATGAAAATAAATTACTGAAAGTAAAAGTGCATAATTAAAATTACCGAAAATAAATTACTGAAAGTAAAAGTGCTGAAAGTAAAATTACTGAAACTAAAAGTGCTGAAAGTAAAAGTGCTGAAAATAAATAAATAAAGAAAAATACTTAATTTAAATTAAAAAATCTTAAACAAATAAGATACAATCCTTAAGTCCCTATTAGGAACTCTAGGAAGGTATGATTTGAATTGTGAAATCGAGCTGAATTTATAAGCGTGGCTTCCGGAGATGGCGACGCGCCGTTGATGATCGCCACATGTCGCGTGGCTTCCGGAGATGGTGACACGTGTCCGACGACTACATGATTACTCAATAATTATGCTGATATGGCGAAGTCGATTGTCGGCAGCATGTGATGGTGACCTGTCACGGCGCACATTAGCAAGTTTACTGTGATGTTGACACGTGGCACGACGCACATTAGCAAGGCGCATGATAGCAAATTTCTCTGATTATGACACGTGTCCGGTGCATGTTAGTGGACTACTATGATTTTGACACGTGTGCGGCGCACGTTAACAGACTCCGGCGCATGCTAGCGGTCGCGACGTGAGAAATTACAATTTTACCCTTTATCCGTTTTTCACTGTTTTGGCCCTAAATCACTTTCAGAGAGTCCTGAAACTTTATTTATCCACAAAATACCACAAAACATATCAAAATATTCACCAAACCCAAGAAACTATACAAAATACTAAGTCAAATGAGTGGGAAATAGTTATATATTTACCACTCATCACACCCCCAAACCTAACATTTTGCTAGTCCTCGAGCAAAGCATCAAAATAAAATAACATAAACATCTTTAAAATAAAATTAAACTAAGCCACTTTCGTAGGGATCACGGTTGCATTTAGCATATGCAACAAGCCTTTAAACCCCTAGGTGTCCCTAGTGGACGAGTTATATTCTCGTGAGGGATTACAGCAATGATACCCACAAACGTTTGATAAAAGTAAAAAGATAGTAAAACTAATGCACAGAAAAGCAAAAAGACGAGAAAATAGAATAAACAAGTTAGTGACTAAATAGATGAAACTTTATTTCCAAGTTAAGAGTTGTTTTCTTTCTTTCTTTCTAAATTATCGAATAAGTAAATTCTCCGATTATTTTTACCATTCTCCATATACACAGCTAACAAGATATTAATCAAGTCATTGTGCCCATAATATTCATAAATGTAGTTGAAAAAAGATTAATATTTTTGTCCTAAAATTATATCAGACTTCACATCTTTTTTAGCAATGTAATATTTTTTTTATGATTTATAAGATTTTTTTTTTTTGCGTAAAAGTAAATAAAGCAACATCTTCAATCCATGTAACGAGCTTTGGGTCAGTGACTCCCTAGCCAGTTGGCTTTAGGGCACTAGGTGTTAAGACACCCCTACGGACTTAATTACTCAGATTTCAGATATCTCTTTTTATTTTTATAATATCTTTGATCCATGTAGCGAGCTTTAGGCCAGTGACTCCCAAACTAGTTGATTTTAGGGCACTGAGTGTTAAAACACCCCTACAGACTTAATTACTCGGATCTCAGAAATATATTTTTTATTTTTTTATTTTTTTATTTATCCCATCGCTTTTTAGATGTTTCCTCCAATTAAATTAGAGCACTGAATATTATAAACTTATCAATTACTACTAATGTTTGTATGTTACCATGCATGTTGATAATACATGTCAACTGAGCATGTCAAGATCCATTTTTAATCAGTTTTTATGGAGAATTCTCAAATTAAATAATTCAAAAGGAAATAAACAAAAATTAACTTGTTACGAAATAGGTTGAGATACGTCTCAGGAGTGGAAATTCCTTACACAACTATCTCTTACCAATTTCACCTGATTAATCAAGTTAAAAACACAAAAACATGAAATATTTTTTTTTTTTCTAATTTTTGTAAATTTTTTAAATTTTTTTGATGATTTTTGATGAAAAATAAAATAAAAACAAGAGAATAATCAACTATTCCCATCCCCCAAACCTAAATGAGACATTGTCCCCAATGTCTTAAAAGGTAGAGGATGAGTTTAGAAGATAGTACCTGGTTAGCTGAGATTCTACATCTATAAGGAAAAATTAAAGGTTAAGATCCAGATTTATCCGACGCTTCTTACCATGATCATTATCGGACCAGTTTATCTTGGAAAGGATAGGGTCAATTTGTGGTTCAAATGCTAAGATTTGGTCAATTAAATCTGGGGCTGTTTTGGCAGTGAATAGGAGTTCTTTAAACGGTTTTGACATGAACCCATTTCTTCGGGCATCATCAAGAAACACACAAAGAAAATCATAAAATCCATTAGCATTAAACAATCCAATCGGTTTCAGGTGTATGTTCAAGTTCGCCCAATATAGTACTGTAAAAATTTCCTCTATTGTGCCCAAGCCACCTGGCAAAGCAATAAAAGCATCAGCATGGTTAATCATTTCTACCAGTCATTCAGACATACCTGGCACGATCAGTTCCTCTCCGTTTGATGGTCCTATAAGATTCGCCTCTGCTAGGGGTTTTGGGATGATTCCCAAGACTTGACTACCTCCTTCCTGTACAGCCTTTGAAACGATCCCCATTAGTCCAAGATTGCCACCGCCATATACTAAGTGCATATTTCTCTCAACTATGACTCGACCCAATTCCTGTGCTGCCGCAACGAATTCTGGTTTAGAACCAACACTAGTTCCGCAAAACACACAGATGTTTACAACTCGTCTTCTTGAAGTAGCTTCCATTTTTTATGTTTTTTTCTCAAATCTGGATGCCTTTAAAAGTGCAATGATGAGTTGATTTTATAATACCTGAAAAGGGGTGAGTAATAATAACACTAGTATCTTCCCAAGGACGATTCTTAGTTAAACAATATAAGAAATCGTGAAAGGTCAAAAAGTCTAGATCTTGTTTGTGAAAATAAAGATAATTACAACAAAAAAGCAAATCAAAGCAATTATTAAGGCAACCGAATTGTGTACGCAATACACCACTCGCTTGGTATATAAATTCATTAGGATGCGTCTCAAGAATTCATTCTTTACTCAGCCATCACTAATGAGTTAGCTCTTATCTTTGTGATTGCCAAACACCATTCCTTCATGTTTTGTTTTGCTTTAAATGCTCCATTTGTGCCTTTTCCTGAAAAACAACATACAAAATTAAAATATTCTACAACATGTATACACAAAATTTGAAAACAAAAATGACAACAAATTGCATGGGTTGCCTCCCTGCTTGCGCAAAATTTTTCGACTTCAGCCAGACGTGACTGAATTCCATCTGTCAAGGAGGTTTTAGCGTGGTCTTAGATGTCCGATCAAAGACAATCCCGTGATCATTGCTTTTGAAGGGTCTCTTCCAACGGTAAAGTGGCAGAAAGAATTTTGTCTCATTCAGTGCTTGTGTCATCTTCTTAATCTTTGTTGCTCCAGTGGTTCCTGAAAAGAAAGAAAGAAAATCATGAGGTTATTGGACGGTTATGACCCATAGCGTCACTATTTATATAGATCATGGTGTTGTTGTACAAATTAACTATGTGACAAAGGAAATTGTTCTTTTATCATTTGTGATTAGATCACCAAGATGTATAAATGATGAAAGGTCCATATGATTAGTTCCTGGATTGAGATGATATGAGACATTATCAATCCACGAAGGTTTAATCATTAAATATCCCTAGTCAGAGTATTATCGAGATTGGACATCGATAATGCGTAAAAGACTAGTATTACACTTGTGCGCATTGTGAGGGCATAACGGCATAGTTCTCATATATTTGGGTATAAGATACTCATGCAAGTGTAGTAGGAGGTTATGTTTTACCGATGGTATGGAAAACAGCTTCGCTCTGGATAGACCCCTCGAAATTCCATTGGTAGTATGACTATGTGTCTTTGGAAGTCCGAAGTCAGGGTAGGTGTATTTGGTCTTAACCTGAGACTTGCACCGCTAATACTTGCGACAATCAATATACTTTGGTTTTAGGTCGGTCTGACCCGAGCTCTTATAATTAAATTGTATATTGATTATCGCAATCAATATACTTGCGACAATCAATATACAATTTAATTATGTGCACTCTTATAACTTGTAAAAGATAGAAAAAAGTTTAAGCGAGAGAGAAAGAGCAGGTCGGTCTGACCCGAGCTCCTTATAAAAGATTCTATTTCTTTTACATCAGTGGACATAGGTTGGATCCATTCCGCCAATCACGTTAAATCCCATGTTCATATCTGTGTGTTTTCTTGTTCATCTGCCAAGTTTGATTTTGGTTCCCAACAAACCAAACAAATTCATTGCTTGAGGGAGGTTTGTTCGAGGAGTATATTTTCCCAAATCGCCCATGGAATGAAAAACAGCCGTCAATAGTTGGCGCAGTCTGTGGGGAATAGTTAAGGAAGTAGTAAACACACTAAGGAGATGACATGAGATGGAAACCATAGATCTTGAGAGACTTTGACGGCTAATTGGATGGAGAAAATATAAGAAACCATACGAAATGAGAGGGGAGAAGCTCGAAAAGAAAGGGAAGGAACCCAAGCCTTTATGAAGGCTATGTTGGAGAACCATTAGAAGTTAGAGAGGAAGGCTGAAGAAAAGGAAGAAATGGGTCCTAGTAAAAAAAGGGAAGAAACAACAAAGGGAAAAATGATCACCATAGTGGACGGAGACCGTGAAGATGGGAGGAGGAGTACATAAAGAATGAGATCCGTAATTGTTTTCGGCGTCGTATCGGCGGGGGAGTTATGGTAAGAATAAGAAGGAGACAAAAAATCCTCCAGTAATAGCCATTGTTTCGCGGAGAATGATTTGGAGAGATACCCATGAGAAATATATGAAGCTCCCTATTACGGGAGGTACCATGCCCGGAGCGGAAGGCGTGGGAAAGCCTATGTACATGGGCATAATAGTTTCGAGTGTGAAATAAGGAGTTGGTTCCAGAAGGAGATGAAAAAGTGAGAGGAAAACGTGAAAATGGGGTTACGAAGTGACCAAGATGTGGAGACAATGTCCTCTTTCACGAAGGAGATATTGACGGTGGAGTTCCCTAGAAGGTTCACCATGCCCTCGATGGATGTCTACACGGGCAACACAGACCCCCACTAACAAGTTTGTTTTGTTGATGAAAATTCAAGGAATGGCAGGGGAGGCCATCTGTAAGGTATTCCTATTGACTCTGGGAGGATCAGCCAGCTTGTGGTTCAAGAACTTGACCCCGAGAAGTGTCAGTATCTTCTCCCAATTGAGGAAGTCCTTTGTACGCCATTTCAAAGGGCATACGTACCAAGGAAGACGTTGGGGTCATTGAGGTTGATGAAGCTGAGAGACGACGAGTCTTTGAAAAGCTTTGTCGATAGGTACCACGACCTAGTACTAGAGGCCGGGCATACGAGTCCCCACAGGTGCTAAAAAGTTTTAAAGGAGCCCTCAAGGTCGGGAGGTTATGGTCCCACTTGAGGATCCATGATATACAGGACTGTGCTGTGGTCTTGGAAGAGGCGAGGAAGTTTGTGTTGATGGAGGGAGAGGAGAGGATCGCCCAAGGTGGGACAGTTTAGAAACCGAGAGCACCCAGGCAGGAAAATGAGCACCCAGGCGAGCATTGTTGGTTTCTATTATATGTCCCAAGGAAAGTTTAAGCATATGAAATACAATATTGAATATATATATTAAAAGATGAAGTATGGCGGAATCATACTTACAAAGCTATTGTGATGAGAAGTGATGAAGAAAATCTTTGAATCTCCAAGCTTCAAGTTTCGGCCAAGGGAGGAAGAAGAGTAGAAGCTCCAAACTTTGTGTATTCCAAGCTCTTTGATGGTTTCCCTATCACCTCCTTTGATCCTTCAATGTGCTAGCAAATGGAGAAAAGAAAATAAAATCTTCTTTGCCCTAATGGAAGTCACGGCATTGTGAGAGAGAGAGGAGAGTTGTCTTAATTTTTGTTACAAAAAAAAAATTTATATTTATGCCATAATATTTATTAAATAATAATAAACTTATGACACAAATCATGCAATGGCTTAGAGTGTCAAACACTCAAACTCCATGCAAAACCATTGAGTGTATTATACACTATCACCATGCAATGTATTACCAATTAAATAATGCATATAATGACATGTGTCATGTGGGCCCCACATGTTTCCAAATGAAAGTGGGCCCACGTGCACTCACGCGTTCGGGTTCGATATTTCCGAAATACCGAACTTACGTCGCGACGCTAATTAAATCGAATTTAAATAAATAATTGCGCCTAGCGAAATTATTATTTACGTCGCTAACGAATTAATTAAATAAATCTATTACTCGTTTCCCGAATTAAAATCTAATTTTAATTTCGCGTCGAAATCGAATTTCGATTATTATATCGAATATAATAATTTTATCGATTAATTCTGAATTAATCGTTCTCTCTCTAAAAAAGGCACTTTATCCAAGATAAAGTTTCTCCGCAATTAATCCAAGATTAATTAAGTCCGAATCAAATATCATAGGTGAATCTTCAGGAAGCGACCCAAGAGATCTCCGGATATGTTGGCAGTAATACGGTCGTCGGATAATCCGAACACGTACGTACCTCGTACTGCGTTCTTACCGATTCACAAGACAAGGTTGGCTTCTAGCAAAGCGCCATGCCTACCCAATTCTCCAGAAATATTCTTACTGGAATATTAGATCTATATCAAGCGTAGTATACCGTAGTATTGCGTACATCGATCCAGTATCGGACGATCACATGTTAGGCCTGGGGCTGGAAATGTGTCTGCCCCGTACGAAACATATATCGGACATCAAGCAACTAGTCTCTTTAAATCGGACAATCCTGACCTGGTCATATTGTCCCGACGGTTGCAACCTTTTATAGAGTACTAGTTCTGTGTCCTGCGTGATCATCACCTCCATATGTCTGAAGTGATACTTCCATCTCGACATCACATCCAGTACACTACGATTCTCGATAAACCCAGAAGAGGTGTACACAGAACTGGTTAAGGTCCCCAACCACCAAAACCAAAGTTTACCGATTGTCGCAAGTACTAGCGATGTAAGTCTCAGGTTAAGACCATATACACCTACCCTGATGCGGCCTCCCATAGACACGCAGACATACTACCAATGGGATTCCGCGGGGTCTATCCAGAGCGAAGCTGTTTTCCGTACCATCGGTAAAACACAACCTCCTATCGCACTTGCATAAGTATCCAATACTTAAATATATGAGAACTATGCCGTTGTGCCCTCACAACGTGCACAAGCGCAATACTAGTCTATTCCGCATTATCGATGTCCGATCTCGATAATACTCCGACTAGGGATATTTAATGATTAAACCTTTATGGATTGATTCTGTCTCATATCATCTCAATCCGGTATTAATCATATGGACTTTCGCCATTTATATATCAAAGTAAATAATATTACAAAACGGCAAAAGGCAATTTCATTATCACATAGTTAATTTTGTACAATAATACAATATCATTTACAAACAGTGACGCTATGGGACATAATGTCTAACAATCTCCCACTTGGCCTATAGCCAGTCACTCAAGCATCTAATACCCGAACTATGTATGTGTCGTTCAAAAACTTGCTGAAGAACAGCCTTCGTCAGCGGATCTGCAATGTTGTCATCTGATGTGACCTTCTCGACCTTTACATCGCCACGATGTATAATCTCCCGAATCAGATGGTAACGTCGAAGAACATGCTTGGACCGTTGATGAGACCTTGGTTCCTTAGCCTGTGCTATAGCCCCGTTATTGTCACAATACAATGGAACGGGCTCAGCTGCTAACGGAACTACTCCTAATCCGATTAGGAACTTTCGGATCCAAACTGCCTCCTTTGCTGCTTCAGATGCAGCGATGTACTCCGCTTCTGTTGTTGAATCGGCAACAGTATCTTGCTTGGAAGATTTCCAGCTCACTGCTCCGTTATTCAAACAAAAAATGTACCCGGATTGCGACTTGTAGTCATCCTTGTCGGTTTGGAAACTTGCATCGGTATACCCAGATACCGCAAGTTCTCCATCTCCATAAATTAAGAAAGCATCCTTAGTTCGTTTAAGATACTTAAGGATATTCTTAACTGCTATCCAGTGGCCTTCACCTGGATCGGCCTGATAGCGACTGCACATGCTCAAAGCATATGAGACATCAGGTCGTGTACATATCATGGCATACATGATCGATCCGACTGCCGAGACGAACGGTATCCGACTCATGTTTTCTCTCTCTTCCTGAGTTTTAGGACACATGTCCTTAGACAGAGAGGTACCACGTACCATCAGAACCAATCCCCTCTTGGATTGTTCCATGTTGAATCGCTTCAACACTTTATCAATGTATGTACTATGGGAGAGTCCAAGCAGCTTTCTAGATCTATCCCGGTAGATCTTTATTCCAAGAATAAGGGCTGCTTCTCCCAGATCTTTCATGGAGAATTTTAATGAAAGCCAAGCTTTCACCGACGTTAGCATGGGAATGTCATTGCCTATAAGCAATACGTCGTCGACATAAAGGACAATAAAAGTAAGTGCTCTCCCACTAACCTTCTTGTATACACAAGGGTCATCTGCGTTTTGCACGAAATCATATTCTTTTATGATCTCATCAAAACGCTGATTCCATGACCGTGATGCTTGCTTCAATCCATAAATGGATCGATTTAACTTACAAACCTTGTTTGCAAGTCTAGGTACGATAAAACCGTCAGGCTGTTGCATATAAACATCCTCCAAAAGGTTTCCGTTAAGGAAAGGTTTTAACGTCCATCTGCCATATCTCGTAATCGAAATATGCAGCTATTGCAAGCATTATCCGAATGGATTTAATCATGGCAACGGGTGAGAAGGTTTCGTCATAATCAATACCATATTGTTGACGATACCCCTTCGCTACAAGCCTAGCTTTGTACGTTTGTACGTTGCCATCCATGTCGGTCTTCTTCTTGAAGATCCATCTGCATCCAATAGGCTTTACGCCTTCTGGTGCATCAACCAGTGTCCAAACTTGGTTGGCGTACATGGAATCCATCTCGGACTTCAAGGCTTCTTACCATAAATCGGAATCGATATTTTGTATCGCTTCCTCATACGTAGCCGGCTCAATATCCTCAATAAGATTAATATCTACATGAGGTGAGATCAGGAACCCATACCTCTCAGGTACTGTTCTGACTCTCACCGACCTACGCGTCCTTGTGCATGTGAAGTTTGTGGTACAGACTCATCCCGGACGGTCTGTTCTTGTTCCGTCGTTGATTCATTGCCAGGAACAGTATCACTACGATCTTCATCGAGTTCTACTTTCCTCCCACTTACCACTGCACTTGCATTTATAAAATCCTCTTCAAGGAAAAATACTTGTAGAGCAACAAATACTTTGTTCTCTTGTGGGTGATAGAAGTAATATCCTTTGGTTTCCCTAGGATATCCTACGAAAAGGCATTTATCAGATTTGGGTTCAAGTTTGGTACCTTCCAAACGTTTAACATATGCCCAGCATCCCCGAATCTTCAGGAAAGAGAAACCTGGTTTCCTTCCTGTCCATATTTCATATGGAGTCTGTTCAACAGACTTTGACGGTACCTTATTTAAAATAAGTATAGCACTGTTTAATGCGTATCCCCAGAAGGATATTGGTAGCTCAGTGCGACTCATCATTGACCTCACCATGTCTAACAAGGTGCGGTTTCTCCGTTCGGACACACCGTTTAATTGCGGTGTTGCAGGAGGAGTCCACTATGAAAGAATACCATATTCTTTCAAGTAATCTTGAAACTCATAACTTAAGTATTCGCCACCACGGTCTGACCGTAATGTCTTAATACTCTTCCCTGTTTGTTTCTTCCTCCACTTCGTGTCGAAACTCTTTGAATTTCTCAAAAGTTTCCGACTTGTGTCTCATAAGATACACATAACCGTAACGAGATGCATCATCTGTGAAGGTTACGAAGTAGTGAAATCCACCTCTAGCCTGGCTAGACATGGGCCCGCATACGTCAGTATGAACGAGAGCCAACAATTCTGTGGCACGTTCACCTTTACCGCTAAAAGGTGATTTAGGCATTTTGCCTAAAAGGCAAGATTCGCAGACGTCATATGAATTGGGATCAAATTCGTCCAAGTACCCACTCTTCGAAAGTGTGGATATGCGAGTCTTGTTGATGTGTCCTAGACGACAATGCCACATATAAGCTTCATCTTTTAGATTACTCCTTTTGAGCCTTTTGTTTGTCATTTTAGGAGATTCATTTATATTCAAAATATAAAGACCGTTATTTGCAACAGCTGTGCAAATTTCTGCATCATTTTTATATAAATAACACCCAGTGTTTCTAAATACAAAAGTGTAACCCTGCTGGGTTAACAAGGATACAGATATAATATTCCTAGTTAAACTAGGTACAAAATAACAGTTCAAAAGTTTAAGTACATGCCCTGAGGGCAGTTCTAAAACAAAAGTCCCTACGGCCAAAACAGCAACTGGTGTTCCGTTTCCGACCCGTAGATCCATCTCCCCCGATGCCAGCACCCTGCTATCCTGCAGATCCAGAGGCGATAGCCTTGCCAGCCTTGATATCCTCCCTCTGCCCTTTGCCCATTCGGCAGTCACGTTTCCAGTGACCCCTCTTGCCGCAGTTGAGGCAGACATCTTGAGATTTGTTCATTGGCTTCCCAGAAGTCTTTGTCGACTTGCCTTTACCCTTCTTCTTATGTTTCCTCTTCCTCACCCCTCCAGTTGCCTTAAGCCCAGCCTTTGGCCCCTGAGAGGTCGATGTATAGTGCGCCTCGCGCTTGCCCCCTTTTAGGAGTTCTTTTTCAGACTCCTTCAAGACGGATAACAGCTCTCCAAGAGTGTCATCTGTATCCATCAACTTGTAGTTGATTATGATTTGTTTCCAAGTATCAGGAAGTGACTGCAAGATCATATCTATAGTCAGCTCAGCCTCCAAGACTATTCCCATATTGGCCAACTCATCAATATCGGCGATCATTTGAGCCCCGTGGGCCTCAACTGATGCGCCTTCAGTCATTCGGGCGCGGAAGAGTTTCTTCACCAACTCATACCTTTCCATCCGCTTGTTGGAGCGGTGGAGATCTCGAAGTCTAGCCATCATATTATAAGGATCCAAGTCCCTATTCTGGCGACGAAAGTGTTGAGTCATAGAAGCTAACATAATAGCCTGAGCTGTGTCACAATCACTGCTGTGAGTTTTCCATAACTCAAGCTCAAGTGGATCAGTGGGCTTAGGCGGGAGAGGTGTTTGTATGGTATACAGCATCCTCTCAGCCCCAAGGACTATCCTTAGGTTCATTTCCCAATCAGCGAAGTTTGTCCCCTTAAAGACATTGTCACCCATGATGATGTCTCGGATATTTACCTTGCTAGCCATCTCAACTACGATAGTCCAACTATTTAGTTAACGATAAAATGGGTACAGTCAAACTGTTACAAAAAAATAACAATGTATTAGTCCAACTAATAATAAATAGACGAAATAATTTTGAAGAACGTGTAAGGCAAAGTATCTGAATGAAATTGCAAATTCAATACTAGCCTCCCACTATTTTTATCAAGTCTCTAACCCTCTGTTGAGAGCTCAAGAAATCCTATTTCCTAGTGGGCTAGGATCCCGTTAAATAACACACAACCTTGACTTTGGCCAATAAAAGTGTATGCTATTTAACTTAGGTAGATCTCTATGATCAATTGGATCTCATCCAATTCCTAGATCCGGTTAGGTGGACATCCAAGTCCAAAACATATGTATAATGTCAATGTATCCATTACATTTTCCTAACCCTATCCTCCGAATCATCTAGGCCTTGGCTTTGGCCAAAAACAAACCTAGTGATTCCAGTTAAGCGGGACCCATTGACGAGGAAAGTTTCGTAATCAATGTCATTGGACAAAAAGTGATCTTGACTTTGGCCAATAAAATCACGATTTGGACAAGACACCGATATGCAACAAAACTCTCATGATTCAAGTACATCCTTGATTGACAAAGGTCTTGACTTTGGTAAAAAAAAACCAATGCCAACTTCGGATCTTGAACAAGAATCATTCAATGGAAGGATATTTGCTTAATATAAATTGAGGGATTTTTCGCGTAATTGGCAACCAATTTATTTATCTTTGTTAGGTCTCATCATCATACACCCTTAAGCATGCTTCTAAAACATCATAAAGCGCGTAAAGTAAATTAATAGTGATATGCGGATGGATATATAAACAACTTGTTCCTAGAACAAATCACTCCCTTTCCTCTCTCCCGCTAGCACTATTCCACTCTTACCCAATTACATAATACAATAAGAGAAACCTCATTTACATTGAGGGGAATTAGGTGAGAAGAGAATACAAAGAGATAAAGAGATAAGGCTGGACACGCAGGTCCAATTTATAAATTCCAAATTTACAATAATTTCTAAAATTACCCTTTCCCTTCTAATATCCATCCGATATACACTATTCATTCATCACATACATATATATTCAAACAAGACATGCCCTTTACAACCAATCTAATCCAATTAATTAGTCTTTATTTAAATGATCATCCAATGTTCAATCAACGGTTTGATTTTGTGCGAGTCCAACTCGTTTGAGAATAAGTACACAAGGTACGAATTCAAGAATTATATCGAACTACTCGTTAAATCCAATTTAAGCCGTATTCAATATTAATTTTATTTATTTAATTCCAAATTAAATATTTACACTTTTAATGTGCTTTTAAAGATTAGATTCTAAATCTTATCGAATTGGGTATCCAAGCCCAACTAACATCCTATGTTGGTTTAATTAAAGTCCGATGGGCTTTCAATTGATTTATAAAGGCTTGGGCTTCGGTCAATGTGGGTCAAATCCAATTACCAAGCCCAAACAAGGAATCACCCTTAAGTGCCATAAAATCAATTTCAAGCCCATAAGGCCCAATTAAACATAAAAGCCCATTTATTAAATTTTAATATTCCAAATTTTAAAATTCAATTGATTAAAGTGTAATTGCATGATTAATTCATTAAATCAAATATTTCAAAAATACCAATTTAATTCATTATTCATCAATTGTTCAAAACACATGTCTAACATTTATTTGAACAAAAAACAAGTCCTTTAACATGTCATGTTGTATTCGGCCAAGAGAGATTTTTGCGGTTCGATTTGTTTTTCAATCCAATTGAATCACACATCCAACATACATATAGATTTTAAGTCATCTAATGAACTTAAAAGCAAAAATTCAACAATAGTGAAAAGGCCTAAATTTTCGGTCAAGCATCAATTTTAGGGAAAAAATCATCCAATGTATTTTTCTCAAAATTGAACATGTATCACATCAAATGTCATACATTTAATCATGCTAAAGTTATCCAATAAACTTATGCATGAAAATTCCAAATCATCAAATGACCTATACATTCGACCAAGACACCAATTTTGGGGAAAAAATATCCAATACAATTTTCTCAAAATTGATCATGTATCACTACATATAACAAACATTTAAGCACACTTAAATCATCCAATGAACTTGTGCATGCATAGAATCAACTTAATGGAAGTGCCTCATATTCGGCCAATACATCAATTTTGGGGAAAAATCATCCAATGCATTTTTCTCAAAATTAACCATGTATTATATCAAATATCATACATTTAATCATGCTAAAGTTATCCAATAAACTTATGCATGAAAAATTCCAATCCATTGGAAGCACCTCCACATTCGGCCAAGACAACATTTTTGGGAAAAAATCATCCAATGCATTTTTGTTAAAATTGATCATGTAATATGTCAAGTAACATACATATAAGCATACTATAGCATCCAATTCCACAAGAACATGCTTCAATCAATTTTCCCCAAATTATTCCTAATGTATTTCATGCTTAAACCTAGCTCAATGATACCATTGTTGGTTTCTATTATATGTCCCAAGGAAAGTTTAAGCATATGAAATACAACATTGAATATATATATTAAAAGATGAAGTATGGCGGAATCATACTTACAAAGCTATTGTGATGAGAAGTGTGAAGAAAAATCTTTGAATCTCCAAGCTTCAAGTTTCGGCCAAGGGAGGAAGAAGAGTAGAAGCTCCAAACTTTGTGTATTCCAGCTCTTTGATGGTTTCCCTATCACCTCCTTTGATCCTTCAATGTGCTAGCAAATGGAGAAAAGAAAATAAAATCTTCTTTGCCCTAATGGAAGTCACGGCATTGTGAGAGAGAGAGGAGAGTTGTCTTAATTTTTGTTACAAAAATCAATTTATATTTATGCCATAATATTTATTAAATTAATAATAAACTTATGACACAAATCATGCAATGGCTTAGAGTGTCAAACACTCAAACTCCATGCAAAACCATTGAGTGTATTATACACTATCACCATGCAATGTATTACCAATTAAATAATGCATATAATGACATGTGTCATGTGGGCCCCACACGTTTCCAAATGAAAGTGGGCCCACGTGCACTCACGCGTTCGGGTTCGATATTTCCGAAATACCGAACTTACGTCGCGACGCTAATTAAATCGAATTTAAATAAATAATTGCGCCTAGCGAAATTATTATTTACGTCGCTAACGAATTAATTCTAAATTAACTCGTTTGCCCGAATTAAAATCTAATTTTAATTTCGCGTCGAAATCGAATTTCGATTATTATATCGAATATAATAATTTTATCGATTATTCTGAATTAATCGTTCTCTCTCTAAATAAGGCACTTTATCCAAGATAAAGTTTCTCCGCAATTAATCCAAGATTAATTAAGTCCGAATCAAATATCATAGGTGAATCTTCAGGAAGCGACCCAAGAGATCTCCGGATATGTTGGCAGTAAATACGGTCGTCGGATAATCCGAACACGTACGTACCTCGTACTGCGTTCTACCGATTCACAAGACAAGGTTGGCTTCTAGCAAAGCGCCATGCCTACCCAATTCTCCAGAAATATTCTTACTGGAATATTAGATCTATATCAAGCGTAGTATACCGTAGTATTGCGTACATCGATCCAGTATCGGACGATCACATGTTAGGCCTGGGGCTGGAAATGTGTCTGCCCCGTACGAAACATATATCGGACATCAAGCACTAGTCTCTTTAAATCGGACAATCCTGACCTGGTCATATTGTCCCGACGGTTGCAACCTTTTATAGAGTACTAGTTCTGTGTCCTGCGTGATCATCACCTCCATATGTCTGAAGTGATACTTCCATCTCGACATCACATCCAGTACACTACGATTCTCGATAAACCCAGAAGAGGTGTACACAGAACTGGTTAAGGTCCCCAACCACCAAAACCAAAGTTTACCGATTGTCGCAAGTACTAGCGATGTAAGTCTCAGGTTAAGACCATATACACCTACCCTGATGCGGCCTCCCATAGACACGCAGACATACTACCAATGGGATTCCGCGGGGTCTATCCAGAGCGAAGCTGTTTTCCGTACCATCGGTAAAACACAACCTCCTATCGCACTTGCATAAGTATCCAATACTTAATATATGAGAACTATGCTGTTGTGCCCTCACAACGTGCACAAGCGCAATACTAGTCTATTCCGCATTATCGATGTCCGATCTCGATAATACTCCGACTAGGGATATTTAATGATTAAACCTTTATGGATTGATACTGTCTCATATCATCTCAATCCGGTATTAATCATATGGACTTTCGCCATTTATATATCAAAGTAAATAATATTACAAAACGGCAAAAGGCAATTTCATTATCACATAGTTAATTTTGTACAATAATACAATATCATTTACAAACAGTGACGCTATGGGACATAATGTCTAACAGAAACGGCTACCTAAATGGGTGTATCGACCACGCGGCTATGAAGGCCGAGCGGCGCCGATAGGGATAATCGTCCGGAAGTAGTGGGAGAGCAAATATATCAGGTGTACTTGATCAATTTTCATAGTGCCTCATGTTTATTATGCTCATTTAGCAGCTTTCTGGGCTCGTTATTTAATAGAGGGTGGAGCATATAAGATTGAGTTGTTGAATGAAATGCAATGTCAGGAGTTGGAGATTGATGAGTTTCTCTCACTTTTGGTGCAAACGCTGAACAAATTCCTCCTAGAGAAATTGTGGCTGTTGTTCAACCTGCCAGTCTGTTGGTACTCCAAATAGCTCGGTTCAGAATGACATTGTTAAGAATTGTTCAGAGATATGATAAAAGTGTTTTCAATAGAGTCTCTCTTAAAATGACACTCAGAGAGTTATAAGATTGGCAGTAGATCCCCTGAATATAAATAAGACTTTCTCTCTCTTAAATAAAAACTTATTCATCTATGCTTGTTTATTATTGGAATACATGAATGGATGCAAGACATGTGGGAAAAGCATGCACCCCATGGTACGCAAATCCATAATGTCATTATCAAACCTCAAGGATGGAACGTTATCACCCAATGACTTGCATCTTTAAGGAATTTTATAATATGAAGGCCTGCATGGCGTTTGGCACCTCAGGTATCTATAGCATGCTCGACAAACGAAAGTCGGCGTTGTTGGAAATCTAATAACCATGTCCCAAGATCAAAACCAAGCAAGATATATATTTGAATGAACTAAGGAAGTAATGGCGGAAACAATACTCACAAAAGCCAAATGTGGATGCAATGGATGAAGCAAAAATGCTCCTATGTGCTGTGAAGATTTCGGCCAAGCAGTAAAGAGAAGCTCCAAGCTTTAGTTGATCCTTCCAAGCTCTAAGATGAGTTTCCCATAACACCTTGTATGATCCCTTGATGGTGCTAGCCAAAGATGTGTTCTTTATGTTCCAAACAAACACAAATTCTTCAAGCTTTTGCAACAAAAACCTGAAAATGGAGAGCCAAGAAACTGTCACAGTTTCGGTAATGAGAGAGGAGAGGAGGATCTGATTTTTTTGTCTCAAAAATCAATTTATATTTATGTTATATTATATTAAATAATAATATAAATATAACACAAACCATGCAAGCACTTAGAGTGTCTAACACTCAATTTCCATGCATTATCTTTGAGTGCTTTGTACACTATCATGCATTGCATCTTGATTAAAAAATACAAATAATGACAAGTGTCATGTGGGCCCCACACGTTTCCAAATGAAAGTGGGCCCACTTGCACTCACGCGTTCGGGTTCGATATTTCCGAAA
This sequence comes from Zanthoxylum bungeanum, assembly GCA_019454045.1. NCBI lineage: Eukaryota > Viridiplantae > Streptophyta > Magnoliopsida > Sapindales > Rutaceae > Zanthoxylum > Zanthoxylum bungeanum. The sequence continues at coordinate 542,289 of SKCR01029779.1, forward strand.
TATCGAGCTTACGTCGCGACGTTAATTAAATCGAATTTAAATAAATAATTGCGCCTAGCGAATTTATTATTTACGTCGCTAACGAATTAATTCTAAATTAATTCGTTTGCCCGAATAAAATCTAATTTCAATTTCGCGTCGGAATCGAATTCCGTTTATTATATCGAATATATAATTTTACGATTAATTCTAAATTAATCGATCTCTCTCTTTATACAGTACTTTATCCAAGATAAAGTCTCTCCGTAATTAATCCAAGATTAATCGAGTTTGAATCATACGTCATCGGTGAATCTTCGGGAAGCGACCCAAGAGACCTCTAGATATGTTGGCAGTAAATCCGGTTGTCGAACTATCCGAACACGTACGTACCAAGTACTACGTTTTTACCGATTTACAAGACAAGGTTAGCTTCTAGCAAAACGCCATGCCTACCCAATTCTCTAGAAATATTCTTACTGGAATATTAGATCTATAACAGGCGTAGTATACCGTAGTATAGTAGTATAGTGTATATCGAACCAGTATCGGATGATCACATGCTAGGGCTGGGGCTGGATAAGTGTCTGCCCCGTCCGAAACACATATCGGATGTCAAGCAACCAGTCTCTTTGAATCGGATAATCCTGACCTAGTCATATTATCCCGATGGTTGCAACCATTATAGAGTACTAGTTCTGAATCCCTCGCGATCATCATCTCCATATGTCTGAAGTGATACTTCCATCTTGACATCAATCCAATACACTACGATTCTCGATAAACCCAGAAGAGTATACACAGAACTCGTTAAAGCCCTGGACCACCAAACCTAAATTTTACCGATTGTCGTAAGTACTAAGCGATGCAAATCTCAGGTTAAGATCATATGCACCTACCCTGAAGCGGACTCCCATAGACACGCAGACATACTACCAATGGGATTCCGCGGGGTCTATCCAGAGCGAAGCTGTTTTCCGTACCATCGGGAAAAACACAACCTCCTACCGCACTTGCATAAGTATCCTATACTTAAATATATGAGAACTATGCCGTTGTGCCCTCACAACATGCACGAGTGCAGTAGTAGACTAGTCTATTCCGCATTATCGATGTCCAGTCTCGATAATACTACGACTAGGGATATTTAATGATTAAACCTTTATGGATTGATACTGTCTCATATCATTCAATCCGGAACTAATCATAGGGACTTTTACCATTTATATTTCTAAGTAAATAAATTACAAAACGGTAAAAGGCAATTTCATTACTACATAGTTAATTTTGTACAATAATACAATATCATTTACAAAATAGTGACGCTATGGGACATTACTGTCTAACAATCTCCCACTTGGCCTATAGCCAGTCACTCAAGCATCTAATACCTGAACTATGTACATGTCGCTCAAACTTTTCCCGAGGGATAGCCTTCGTCAGCGGATCTGCAATATTATCCTCTGATGCGATCTTCTCGATCTTCACATCGCCACGATGTATGATCTCTCGAATCAGATGGAATCGTCGAAGAACATGTTTGGATCGTTGATGAGACCTTGGTTCCTTAGCCTGTGCTATAGCCCCGCTATTGTCACAATACAATGGAACGGGCTCAGCTGCTAACGGAACTACTCCTAATCCAATTAGGAATTTACGGATCCAAACTGCCTCTTTTGCTGCTTCAGCTGCTGCAATGTACTCCGCTTCAGTTGTTGAATCGGCAACAGTATCTTGCTTGGAAGATTTCCAGCTCACTGCTCCGTTATTCAAGCAAAATATGTACCCGGTTTGCGACTTAAAGTCGTCTCTGTCGGTTTGGAAACTTGCATCAGTATACCCAGATACCTCAAGTTCTCCATCTCCATAGATTAAGAAAACATCCTTAGTTCTTTTAAGATACCTAAGGATATTCTTAACCGCCATCCAGTGATCTTGTCCTGGATCGGCCTGATATCGACTGCACATGCTCAAAGCATAGGACACATCAGGTCGTGTACATATCATGGCATACATGATCGATCCGACTGCCGAGGCGAACGGAGTCCGACTCATGTTGTCTCTCTCATCTTGTGTTTTAGGACACATGTCCCTAGATAGAAAGACGCCATGTGATGTTGGCAACAGTCCCTTCTTGGACTGATCCATGTTGAATCTCTTCAACACTTTATCAATATATGTACTCTGGGAGAGTCCAAGTAGCTTTCTAGATCTATCCCGGTAGATCTTTATTCCTAGAATAAAAGCTGCTTCTCCCAGATCTTTCATGGAGAATTTCAATGAAAGCCAAGCTTTCACCGACGTTAACATGGGAATGTCATTGCCTATTAGCAATACATCGTCGACATAAAGGACAATAAAAGTCAGTGCACTCCCACTAACCTTCTTATAACACAAGGATCATCTACGTTTTGAATGAAATCATATTCTTTTATGACCTCATCAAAACGTTGGTTCCATGACCTCGATGCTTGCTTCAGTCCATAAATGGACCGATTTAACTTACAAACCTTGTTTGCAAGTCTTGGTGCGATAAAACCGTCAGGTTGTTGCATATATAAACATCCTCCAACAGGTTTCCGTTAAGGAAAGCGGTTTTAACGTCCATCTGCCATATTTCGTAATCGTAATATGCAGCTATCGCAAGCATTATCCGAATGGATTTAATCATGGCAACGGGTGAGAAAGTTTCGTCATAATCAACTCCAAGTTGTTGACGATACCCCTTCGCTACAAGCCTAGCTTTGTACGTTTGAACGTTGCCATCCATGTCTGTCTTCTTCTTGAAGACCCATTTGCATCCAATAGGCTTTACGCCTTCTGGTGCATCAACCAGTGTCCAAACTTGGTTGGTATACATGGAATCCATTTCGGCTTCATGGCTTCTTGCCATAAAGTGGATTCGATACCCCGTATCGCTTCCTCGTACGTAGCCGGTTCAGTATCCTCAATAAGATTAATATCTACATGAGGTGAGATCAGGAATCCATACCTCTCAGGTATTACCCTGACTCTCTCCGACCTACGTAGCCCTTGTGTAATTGAAGATTGTGGTTCAGTCTCATCCTGGATGGACTGTTCGTGTTCCGTTCTAGATTCAATGCCAGGAACAGTATCACTACGACTTTCATCGAGTTCTACTTTCCTCCCACTAACCACTGCATTTAGGAATTCCTTCTCAAGGAAAACCGCATGTAGAGCAACAAATACTTTGTTCTCTTTTGGGTTATAGAAGTAATATCCTTTGGTTTCCTTAGGATATCCAACAAATAGGCATTTATCTGATTTGGGTTCAAGTTTGGTACCTTCCAAACGTTTGACGTATGCCCAGCAACCCCAAATCTTCAGGAATGAGAAACCTGGTTTCTTTCCTGTCCATATCTCATACGGAGTCTGTTCAACAGACTTTGACGGAACCCTATTCAAAATAAGAATTGCACTTTCTAATGCATGTCCCCAGAAGGATATAGGTAGCTCAGTGCGACTCATCATCGACCTTACCATGTCAAGCAAGGTACGGTTTCTCCGTTCAGACACACCATTTAATTGTGGTGTTCCAGGAGGAGTCCATTGTGAAAGAATACCATATTCTTTCAAGTAATCTTGAAACTCATTACTTAAGTATTCGCCACCACGGTCCGACCGTAATGTTTTAATACTCTTGCCTGTTTGTTTTTCAACTTCGTGTCGAAACTCTTTGAATTTCTCAAAAGTTTCCGACTTGTGCATCATTAGATACACATAACCATAACGTGATGCATCATCCGTAAAGGTTACGAAGTATCGATATCCACCTCTAGCCTGGCTAGACATGGGCCCACAAACGTCACTATGAACGAGGGCTAACAGTTCAGTGGCGCGTTCACCTTTACCACTAAAAGGTGATTTAGGCATTTTTTTAAACAAAGATTCGCAGACGTCATATGAATTTGGATCAAATCCGTCCAAGTACCCACTCTTCGAAAGTGTGGATATGAGTCTTGTTGATGTGTCCCAGACGACAATGCCACAAATAAGTTTCTTCTTTTGGATTACTCATTTTGAGCCTTTTGTTTGTTATTTTACATTTTGGAGATTCATTTATATTCAAAATATAAAGACCATTATTTGCATCAGCACTGCAAATTTCTGCATCATTCATATATAAATAACACCTGGTGTTTTTAAATACAAAAGTGTACCCTGTTTGGGTTAACAAAGATACAGAAATAATATTCCTAGTTAAACTAGGAACAAAATAACAGTCATTTAGTTTAAGTACATGCCCCGAGGGCAGTTCCAAAACAAAAGTGCCTACGGCCAAAACAGCAACAGAAGTTCCATTTCCAACACGTAGATCAACCTCCCCCGAAGCCAGTCTCCTGCTATCATGCAGATCCTGCACATCAGTACAAATATGAGAACCACAGCCAGAATCAAAAATCCAATTTTTATTAAGACTTGAAGTAGTCATATTTATCTCAATAACAAACATACCTGAGGCCGGTGCCTTGCCCGCCTGTATGTCCTCCTTATGTCCCTTGTTCATGCGGCAGTCACGCTTCCAGTGACCTCTTTTGCCGCATTTCAGGCAAACATCTTGAGACTTGTCCCTTGGCTTCCCAGAAGCCTTTGTTGACTTGGCCTTGCCTTTGTTCTTATGCTTCTTCTTCTTAACACCCCCAGTTGCCTTGAGCCCAGCTTTCGGCGTTTGAGATGTTGTTGCAAAGTGCGCCTCGCGCTTGTTGCCTTTCAGAAGTTCTTTCTCTGACTCCTTGAGAATTGACAACAACTCTCCAAGAGTGTCATCCGAATTCATCAGTTTGTAGTTGATGACAATCTGTTTCCAAGTATCGGGTAGTGACTGTAGAAGTACATCTATAGCCAGCTCAGACTCCAAGACTATACCCATACAAGCCAGTTCATCAATATCTGCTATCATTTGAGTCCCATGGACCTCAACAGAACTACCATCAGTCATACGGGTGCGAAAGATCCTCTTCACCAACTCGTACCTCGCCATCCGCTTATTAGTGCGGTGAAGATCTTGCAATCTTGCCATCATATTATAAGGATCCAAGTCCCTATTTTGGCGACGAAAGTGTTGAGTCATTGAAGCAAGCATATCGACTGAGCTGTGTCACAATCATCACTGTGAGTTTTCCATAACTCCAGCTCAAGTGGCTCAGTGGGCTTAGGCCCGAGAGGTCTCTGAATAGTATACAGTATCCTCTCTGCCCCAAGGACTATCCTTAGGTTCATTTCCCAATCAGCAAAGTTTATCCCTTAAAGACATTGTCTCCCATGATAATGTCACGGACATTTACCTTGCTAGCCATCTTAACTACGATAGTCCAACTATCTAGTTAACGAAAAAATGGGTACAGTCAAACTGTTACAAAAAAATAACATTTTTATTAGTCCAACTAATGTTAAAAAATTGACGAAATAAATTTTTTGTAAGCGCGTAAAGCTAAGTATCTGAATGAAATTGCAAACTCAATACTAGCCTCCCACTATTTTCTACAAGTCTCTAACCCTCTGTTGAGTACTCGGGAAATCCAATTTCCTAGTGGGCTAGGATCCCGTTAAATAACACAAACCTTGACTTTGGCCAACAAGTTGTATGATATTTAACTAGGTAGATCTCGAAGATCAATTGGATCCCATCCAATTCCTAGATCCGGTAGGTGGACATCCAAGTCCGAAACATATATATCTAATACATACGTCAATGTATCCAATACATTTTCCTAACCATTTCCTCTGAATCAACTAAGCCTTGGCTTTGGCACAACAAACCTAATGATTCCAGTTAAGCGGGACCCATTGACAAGGAAAGTTTCGTAATCAATGTCGATGGACAAGAAGTGATCTTGACTTTGGCCAACAAATCACAACTTGGACAGGACACCGATGTGTAACAAAACTCTCATGATTCAAACACATCCTCAATTGACAAAGGTCTTGACTTTGGCCAACAAACCAATGCCAATTTGGATCTTGAGAAAGAATCACTCAACGGAAGGAAAATCGCTTAATATTGTTTGAGGGATTTTTCGCGTAATTGGCAACCAATTAATTTATCTTTGTTAGGTCTCATCATCATACACCCTTAAGCATGCTTCTAAAACATCATAAAGTGCATAAAGTAAAGTAATAGTGATATACGGATGGATATATAAACAACTTGTTCCTAGAACAAATCACTCCCTTTCCTCTCCCCGCTAGCATTATTCTACTTCTACCCAATTACATAATACAATAAGAGAAACCTCATTTACATTGAGGGGAATTAGGTGAGAAGAGAATACAAAGAGATAAAGAGACAAGGCTGGACACGCAGGTCCAATTTATAAATTCCAAATTTACAATAATTTCTAAAATTACCCTTCCCTTCTAATATCCATCCGATATGCACTATTCATACAACACATCCACATTCATTCATTCATTCAAGGCATGTTATACAACCAATCAAATCCAATTAATTAGTCTTTAATTAGGTGACAATACAATGATCAAACAATTGTTTGCATTTGCGCGAGTCCAACTCGTTTTGAGAATAAATACATATTGTATGAATTCACGAATTATATCGAACTACTCGTTAAATCCAATTTAAGTCGTATTCAATACTAATCCTTTTATTTAATTCTAATTAAATATATACACTTTTATTGTGCTTTTATAACTTAGATTCCAAATCTAGTTCTATTGGGTCTCAAAGCCCAACTAACATCTAATGTCGTTTAATTAAAGTCCGATGGGCTTTCTATTGATTTCATTAGGCTTGGGCCTTGGTCAATGTGGGTCAAACCCAATTTCCAAGCCCAATAAGGAATCACCCTCATTTGCCATAAAACCAATATCAAGCCCATAAGGCCCAATTAAACATAAAAGCCCATTTATTACATTTGGACTTAAATGGTGTGATTTAGGCCCATCTTGGATCCAATCCAAATGGTCCAAATCTACTTGGCCCAACCAAGCCCATTTATGACCAAATATAATAGTTTTAGGCCCAATTCCAATTTAAGCCCAATTAACTAAATTTTAAAAATTCCAAATTTTACAACTTAATTAATTAAAGTGTATGTTCATGATTAATCCTTTAAATCAATATTTCCAAAATATCAAATTAATCTATTAATCATATTTTTATCTTAAATACATGTCCAACATTATTTAATCAAAAAATCAAGTCCCTAATATGTCATCAAGCATTCGGCCAAGGTGAACAATATGGTTCCGATTTCGTTTTCAATCCAATCAAGTCACAAATGATCATTCCATATTATTTCAAGTCATCCAATGTCTTAAAATTAAAAAATCATCAAGTCCTCATGCTTGCATGTATTCGGCCAAGCCACTTTGGGGTTGGAAAAATTAATCCAATTTATTTTCCATGAAATTGATGATGTATAAACCATTTTAACATACATCTAAGCATATTCAACCAAGCAAACTCATCAAATCATGCTTCAAACAATTTTCCCCAAATAACATCCTAATATATTTGCATGCATTTTTAGGCTCAATGATACCATTGTTGGAAATCTAATAACCATGTCCCAAGATCAAAACCAAGCAAGATATATATTTGAATGAACTAAAAGGAAGTAATGGCGGAAAAACATACTCACAAAAGCCAAATGTGGATGCAATGGATGAAGCAAAAATGCTCCTATGTGCAGTGAAGATTTCGGCAAGCAGTAAAGAGAAGCTCCAAGCTTTAGTTGATCCTTCCAAGCTCTAAGATGAGTTTCCCATAACACCTTGTATGATCCCTTGATGGTGCTAGCCAAAGATGTGTTCTTTATGTTCCAAACAAACACAAATTCTTCAAGCTTTTGCAACAAAAACCTGAAAATGGAGAGCCAAGAAACTGTCACAGTTTCGGTAATGAGAGAGGAGAGGAGGATCTCATTTTTTTTGTCTCAAAAATCAATTTATATTTATGTTATAATTATATTAAATAATAATATAAATATAACACAAACCATGCAAGCACTTAGAGTGTCTAACACTCAATTTCCATGCATTATCTTTGAGTGCTTTGTACACTATCTTCATGCATTGCATCTTGATTAAAAAATACAAATAATGACAAGTGTCATGTGGGCCCCACACGTTTCCAAATGAAAGTGGGCCCACTTGCACTCACGCGTTCGGGTTCGATATTTCCGAAATATCGAGCTTACGTCGCGACGTTAATTAAATCGAATTTAAATAAATAATTGCGCCTAGCGAATTTATTATTTACGTCGCTAACGAATTAATTCTAAATTAATTCGTTTGCCCGAATAAAATCTAATTTCAATTTCGCGTCGGAATCGAATTCCGTTTATTATATCGAATATAATAATTTTACGATTAATTCTAAATTAATCGATCTCTCTCTTTATACAGTACTTTATCCAAGATAAAGTCTCTCCGTAATTAATCCAAGATTAATCGAGTTTGAATCATACGTCATCGGTGAATCTTCGGGAAGCGACCCAAGAGACCTCTAGATATGTTGGCAGTAAATCCGGTTGTCGAACTATCCGAACACGTACGTACCAAGTACTACGTTTTTACCGATTTACAAGACAAGGTTAGCTTCTAGCAAAACGCCATGCCTACCCAATTCTCTAGAAATATTCTTACTGGAATATTAGATCTATAACAGGCGTAGTATACCGTAGTATAGTGTATATCGAACCAGTATCGGATGATCACATGCTAGGGCTGGGGCTGGATAAGTGTCTGCCCCGTCCGAAACACATATCGGATGTCAAGCAACCAGTCTCTTTGAATCGGATAATCCTGACCTAGTCATATTATCCCGATGGTTGCAACCATTATAGAGTACTAGTTCTGAATCCCTCGCGATCATCATCTCCATATGTCTGAAGTGATACTTCCATCTTGACATCACATCCAATACACTACGATTCTCGATAAACCCAGAAGAGGTATACACAGAACTCGTTAAAGCCCTGGACCACCAAACCTAAATTTTACCGATTGTCGTAAGTACTAGCGATGCAAATCTCAGGTTAAGATCATATGCACCTACCCTGAAGCGGACTCCCATAGACACGCAGACATACTACCAATGGGATTCCGCGGGGTCTATCCAGAGCGAAGCTGTTTTCCGTACCATCGGTAAAACACAACCTCCTACCGCACTTGCATAAGTATCCTATACTTAAATATATGAGAACTATGCCGTTGTGCCCTCACAACATGCACGAGTGCAGTACTAGTCTATTCCGCATTATCGATGTCCAGTCTCGATAATACTACGACTAGGGATATTTAATGATTAAACCTTTATGGATTGATACTGTCTCATATCATCTCAATCCGGAACTAATCATAGGGACTTTTACCATTTATATTTCTAAGTAAATAAATTAACAAAACGGTAAAAGGCAATTTCATTACTACATAGTTAATTTTGTACAATAATACAATATCATTTACAAAATAGTGACGCTATGGGACATTACTGTCTAACAGGCGTGGCGTTTGATGCCTCAAGGTAATCATAACACATATGGATAATGAATGGCTTCGGTACTACGATACCAATGGGTTTGCATAGCGTGGGGATGGATAATTCCCTCACGGCATTTTCCGCATAGTGTTGGAGGTGCATAGCATGGGGAAGGCTCACGGGCCTCTGTGGCGTTTGTAGCCTCAGAAGTATAGCACGGGGAAAGCCTAAGAGCCTCTGTTATGTTTGTATCCTCGGGGTATGCGTAGCACGGGGAGAGAGAATGCCCATGTGGCATTGGCCATCCCATTTCGAATCAGTATGAGCATAACACATGGAGGGCCTGAGGGTCTCATTGGCATTTGCAGACTCGAGACCTACCTAGCATGGAAAAATGTCATGGCGTTGGCCGCTCTCTCATTTGTAGCTCGGTTCTCTGAGATGTTGGACTGTAGGGTTAAAAATTATTATTTTGGGTGGCATGGGGCAAGACGTTGTCTCAAGCTCCCTTGTTGTTTCTTTTGGGTCAATACAATGTATGTGACACGTCACCCTCGTGGTATTTATCTTGTTTTTGTTTTCCATTTTTTTATGGATGATTCGAAGTGGGATGCCATTTCCAGTATCCATAGCGATTACGGAGGTCGAGAATCTTCCCTCGCGGTTAAGTCTTTGAAAGAAATTTGATGGCTCGGGGTTGCATTCATTCCTCCGATGCCATGTTGATGGAACAATGAGGGTACATTCCTTTGTGGCTAGTTTATTTGATGGCTCGGGGCTGCATTTTTTCTACCGAGGCCATATTGATGGCACTAGGAGGGTATTTTCCATTGTGGCCAGTATATTTGATGGCTCAGACCTGCATTCATTATGCCAAGGCCATGTTAATGGCACAAGGAGGGTATATTCCCTTGTGGCCTATTTATTTGATGGCTCAGGGCTGCATTTGTTCCGCCGAGGCCGTGTTGATGGCACAAGGATGGTACATTCCCTTGTGGCCAGTTTATTTGATGGCTCGGGGCTATATTCGTTCCGCCGAGGCCACGTTTATGGAAAAATGAGGGAGCATTCCCTTGTGATCAGTTTGTTATGATGGCTCGGGGTCGGGTTACGTCCCGCTGAAGCCTTATTGTATTCGTTGGCATGAGACTGGAGTTTCTCCCCCATGGCCAAGTCTTGGTGGCACAAGGAGGGAACATTCCCTTGTGGCCAAGTTGTTGCATTAGCTTGGGGTCGGGTTACATCCCACAAAGGCCTTGCTATGGTTTTTTTGGCATGGGGATAGAATCTCTCCAACAAGGGTAAGTATCAAAGTTGTAATACCGATACGGGGTCAGGTATATCTGCCAAAGTCCATTTCGGTGTTGATTGTATAAGTATGTGAGAAGAGCGGGCAAAGGTCACTTTGTTTGAAGATGAACTAAGCTTGTTAAGTAAAGGTGTTCCAAGAGTGAAATTATTTGAGGTTCAGACATCAGAGTTTGTTATTGGTGTGATCCCTTAGAGGAGTGAATGGATTAATTTTGCCGAAAATGGTTAAGTATGGAATGTTGCTGCCACACCTCAGGTCTTTGTTCAGTGTGCAATTTAATAAAAAGAATGATGTGCAAGTAAAAGTTTCATACATTTATTCGAAGTTAATTATTTATTACACAGGGCCCCCTCGGGGTCACCATTATAACTGCAAAAAAATAAATAAAAAGGGGACCCATCATGGAGTAGGTGCATTAGTGGAAGTAATAGTGGCAAGAGCAGATGCATTGGCAGTAGGTCTGGGAGCATCAGCAGCAAGAGTGGACAAGGATGTGTCCATGACCTCTTCAATTGAGGCAGCAGATGTGGAGGAACCTCTCCATACCCGAGGATGATGTCGTTTGATTGAGACCGGAGGATAATGGGATTACTTAAACCATCATTATAGTTCCCGACATCAACTTGCAGACACGTTGATATCGAGAACTAGGGGACAAATGTTGATGGTGATTTTCAGATCTGAGAAGATTCGAAATATGAAGAAGGGTATTAAGGGGATTTTACTTACCAAGATGGGGGCCCAAGGTCCTTTCAAGGATAAGGATCCAAGCCCAAGGCCCAGATTCGACCACATTTGAAAATCGACCCGAAGAAGTCATTTTTGGAATTAAAGCACACTTAGAAGCGGGGAGAGCCAACCAAGGCTCAATCACATACACTCAGGGAAGGTGATTATTAGAATATACAAGTCAGAAGAAAATCATAACAATTAAGACTGACATAAAGGAAAGTTATTTCTCAATGTTTCTACATGCCCATAACTGATGCGGCCGAGAAGCTTAATATTGGCTTGACCCTTTTGAGGAGGAGGTGAGAGAAGTGAAGGTTTTTTTATCGACTCGACCTGTTAGTAGAGGTAAGAAATAACGTTACTTGTTTCGATAGACCGACCCGAGGATATGGGTTGGAGTTGCAGCATTATGTTCTCAGACGGACGGCGTAAGCCCTAAACAGAAGTTTGAGCCTCCCATGGACTGATAAGATATGAGTAGGCCAGCGGCTGATGGGATGGAAGAGAGTCTCAGACTTGTTTACTGACACATGAAACCACATAAGTGGTTGGAATATAGGTTGGCACATGGGCAGATCGTGTAGCAGTTACCAAATAAAAGGTGAATTAATGAGGTTCAGATGGCAGAGTGTAGCCGTGTCAGGCGGGAGAGCTACTACTTGTAGGTTGATTGGGGAAGAGGGCCTATGCAGTGATAATTTAGTAATATGGGCAACATCATGAGTTGGCATAATAGTGGGTTTAGACGCACTATATAAAGGGGTTGAGAACTCATTGTAAAGGGTTGGTTGGTTGGTTATATTAATTATGTGCACTCTTATAACTTGTAAAAGATAGAAAAAAGCTTAAGCGAGAGAGAAAGAGTAGGTTAGTCCGACCTGAGATCCTTATAAAAGATTCTATTTCTTTTGCATCAGTGGATGTAGGTTGGATCCATTCTGCCGAACCACGTTAAATCCTCTGTTCATATCTGTGTGTTTTCTTATTTGTCTGCCAAGTTTGCTTTTGGTTCCCAACAAACCAAACAAATTCGTTGGTTGATGGAGGTTTGTTCGAGGAGTGGTTTTTCCTGAATCGCCCATGGAATGAAAAATAGTTGTCAACAGTTGCACCGTCTGTGGAGAACAGTACATGAAGCAGCAAACACACTAAAGCGATGGTAGGAGATGGAAACCATAGATATTCAGAGGCTTCATCGGTGGAGTGGATGGAGAAAATAGAACAAACCATACAGAGTGAGAGGGAAAAAGCTTGAAAAGAAATGGAAGCAACCCAGGCCTTCATGAAGGCTATGATGGAGAACCACGTTAATGTTGCAGTTGGTGCTTGGAGTGCCAATCCTAATAATGTATTGTATTTTATTATTTATTAATAAAATAACTACATTTTCATTTCATACATTTTTAATGGTATTGTCATTATGCATAATAGATTGATGTGTAAATATGCTACAAATGACATCGACCTTAGAATAGTCTTGTAGTTGTTGGACAATTATGACCCATAGTGTCACTAATTGTAAAAGACATTGTGGTTTTTGTACAAATTAACTATGTGACAATGGAAATTGCATTTGATCATTTTGTAATTAGATTACATGTATATATAAATGATAAAAGTCCATATGATTAGTTCTGGATTATAAGATGTGAGACAATATCAATCCACAAAGGTTTAATCATTAAATATTCATAGTCGTAGTATTATCGAGACTGGACATCGATAATGCAGAATAGACTAGTATTACACTTGTGCGTGTTATGAAAGCGTAACAGCATAGTTCTCATATATTTAAGTATTGGATACTTATGCAAGTGTGATAGGAGGTTGTGTTTACCGATGGTACGGAAACAGCTTCGCTCTGGATAGACCCCGCGAAATCCCATTGGTAGTATGACTATGTGTCTATTGGAATCCACTTCAGGATAAGTGTATTTGGTCTTAACCTGAGACTTGCATCGCTAGTACTTACGACAATCAATAAGCTTTGGTTTTGGTCTTCCGAGACTTTAACAAGTTCTGTGTACGCCTCTTCTGGGTTTATTGAGAATCGTAGTGTATTGGGTGTGATGTCAAGACAGAAGTATCACTTATGTCATATGGAGATGATGATCACGCAGAGATACAAAATCGATTCTCTATTATGTTGCAACTTTCGGGATAATATGACAAGGTCATGATTATTCGATTATAGAGACTAGTTCCTTGTTATCCGATATATGCTTCGTACGAGGCAGACACTATTCCCACCCCAGGCCTTGCATGTGACATCAGATACTGGATCGTAATACGCAATACTATGTATACTACGCCTGTTATAGATTATATATTCCTTTAAGAATATTTCTGGAGAATTGGGTAGGCACGACGCTTTGCTAGAAGCCAACCATGTCTCGTAAATCGGTAAAAACGTGGTACGAGGTACGCACGTGTTCGGAAAGTCCGACAAACGAATTTACTGCCAATATATCCAGAGATCTCATGAGTCGCTTCCCGAAGATTCACCGATGACGTATTACTCGAACATAATTAATCTAGGATTAATTATTAGAGAGAGAAAATTAATTTAGGATTAATTACGGTAAGATTTTATCTGGGATAAATATCTATTAGAAGAGAGAGAACGATTAATTCAGAATTAATCGATTAAATAATATATTCGATATATTAAAAGAAATTAGATTTCATAACGGAATTAAAATTGGATTTTAATTCGAGCGAACGAATTAATTTAGAATTAGTTCGCGGGCAACTTTAATAGTAATTTTGCTAGGCATAATTATTTAATTAAATTTGATTTAATTACGTCGCAACGGAAAATTCGTTAATTCGGAATTAACGAACCCGAGCCCGGAAGTGTTTGCGGGCCCACTCAGATTTTGAATTCGAGTGGGGCCCACAAGTCACATCACTTGTCATTCACATCACTTTTTGGTGATGGAAGTTAGTGATGAGATGATGGTTGCTTGTAAGACACACTTTGTTTTACTAATGAAAAGCTTGAGTGATATTTACCAAAATTTGGATTTGGTATATGCTTTTGTGTTTTTGGAAAATCAATTCAGTTTTACATTAAAATAAAAATTGAAAATTTCCCTCTCTCTCCCAACCCTCCATTGCCGAGAGTTACAAGGAAGAACAGTGAAATTTTGTAGCAAAATTTCCAAAGCTAGCACTTGAAGAATCATACTTAGGTGATAGGGAAACTTTCCCATTGAGCTTGGAATCTCAAATCACTCATAGCTTGGAGCACAACCTCATCAAAGAAAGCTTGGAGACTTTCAAGGAAGGAAGATTTTTATCCTCAACACATCTTCTCTTCCGATCATTGTAAGTATATTTCCGCTATACTTTTCTTTTATATTCACACTATTTCATGCTTTAAATGTTCTTGGGATGATCTTAGAGACCAACAATGGTATCAGAGCCTTATTGAGCATGAAATTGAACTTAGGGTTTATATTCTTGATTTGGGTATTTTTGATTTAAGCATGTTTTGATAAAATTATTTTTTTGAGTATGCTTATATAATGTTAACTTAGAGTTGTGTATGATCAATTTGAAGAAAAATTTAATTGGATTAATTTTCCCCAAATGCTTAGGCTTGGCCGAATACTAAAGAACCCTAAGTCATGGTGATTTTTTGTTTTTTAAATTATTGGATGTGTTTAAAATACATGGATATATTAGTTTGTGACTTAATTGGATTGAAATCAAAATTGATATAAAA
This sequence comes from Zanthoxylum bungeanum, assembly GCA_019454045.1. Lineage (NCBI taxonomy): Eukaryota > Viridiplantae > Streptophyta > Magnoliopsida > Sapindales > Rutaceae > Zanthoxylum > Zanthoxylum bungeanum. Next base: position 557,508 of record SKCR01029779.1, read on the forward strand.
AGTCTCTCCATTGCCGTGACCAAAGAAGCATGAAAATGAATTGATTTTGTTTCAATAATGTTGGACATGTGTTGAATATAATAATGCATGATTAATTAATTAAATTGATGTTTTGGAAATGTTAATTTAAATAATTAATTAGTGCAATACACTTTAATTAATTAAATTGTGATTTTTTGGAATATTTAAATTTAATTAGTTAGGCTTAATTTGGAATTGGGCTAAAATTGTTGTATTTGGGCCTAATGGGCTTGGTTGGGCCAAATTGGTTTATGACAATTGGATTGGATCCAAATTGGGCATAAACCATTCCATTAAGTCCAAATATAACAAATGGACCTTTAAGTAATTAATTGGGCCTAATGGGCCAAAATTATTTTGTGGCAAATGGTGATTCCTTATTGGGCTTTGGTTCCCAAAGTCCATGCCTTAATAAATTAATTGAAAGCCCATTGGACTTTAATTAAATTGACATTGGATGTTAATTGGGCTTTGAGACCCATTAAGATTAGATTTAGAATCTAAGTCGTAAAGGCACATTATTAAAGTGTAATTATTTAATTTGGAATTAAATAAGGAATTAGTATTGAATACAAATTAAATTGGATTTAAAATTGTAGTTCGATATAATTCAAGAATTCGTACTTTGAGTACTTATTCTTAAACGAGTTGGACTCGCACAAATCAAATCGTTGTTTGAACATTGGATGATCACTTAATTCAAAGATTAATTAATTGGATTATATTGATTGAATAACATGCTTTGTGTGAATACATGGATGTGTTGTATGAATAATGTATATCGGATGGATAATGGGTGAGGGCAATTTTGGAAATTATTGTAATAAATTTAGAATTTATTAAATTGGACCTGCGTGTCCAGCCTTTATCTCTCGATTATTTGTAATTCTCTTCTCACCAATTCCCCTCAATGTAATGAGGTTTCTTTATTGTATTATGTAATTGGGTAGAAGTTAGAATAGTGCTAGTCGGGGAGAGGAAATTGAGTGATTTGTTCTAGGAACAATTTGTGAGATATCCATCCGCATATCATTATTAATTTATTTATCGCGCCTTATTATGCTTTTAGAATGCATGTTTAAGGGTGTATGATGAGACCTAATCAAAGATAATTAATTGGTTGCCAATTACCCGAAAAACCCTCAATTAAATATTAAGCATTTTCCTTCCATTGAATGATTCATTCTCAAGATCCAAGATTGGCACTTGTTTGTTGGCCAAAGTCAAGACCTTTATCCATCGCGGATGTGTTTCAATCATGAAGGCTTTGTTCCATATCGTATGTCTTGCCCAAGTTGTGATTTGTTGGCCAAAGTCAAGATCACTTATTTTTCATCGACATCGATTACGAAGCTTTCCAAGGTCAATGGGTCCCGCTTAACTGGAATATTTAAGGTTGTTGAGCCAAAGCCAAGGCTTAGTTGATTCAGAGGAAAAAGGTTAGGAAAATATATTGGATATATTGGCATATATATTGTATATATGTTTTGGACTTGGAGGTCCACCTACCGGAACTAGGAATTGGATGAGATCCAATTGATCTTAGAGATCTACCTAGTTAAATATCATACAGCTTGTTGGCCAAAGTCAAGGTTGTGTGTTATTTAACGGGATCCTAGCCCACTAGGAAACTAGGTTTCCCGAGTACTCAACAGAGGGTTCGAGGCTCGCCGAAAAATAGTGGGAGGCCAGTATTGAATTTGTAATTCCGTTCAAATACTTGGAATTACGTGCTTTCAAATTATTTCATCAATTATATATTTATTAGTTGGACTAATATTCTATTATTTTTCTTGTAACTGTTGGACTGTACCCAAATATCGTTAATTGAATAGTTTAACTATTGCAATTAAGATGACTGGAAAGATCGGAGTTAGAGACATTATCATGGGCGAAAATGTCTTTAATGACGCGAACTTTCCCGATTGGGATATGAACCTCAGGATTTTCCTGGGGGCTGAGAGGATGCTCTATACGATAGAGAGACCACTCGGGACTAAGCCCGGAAATGAGCAGCCGCTTGAGCTTGAGCTTCGGAAGACTCACATCGATGATAATTCAACTGCTCAGTCCGTCATACTCACTGCGATGACCCCTCAATTTCGTCGCCAAAATAAGGGATATGATCCCTTTATTATGATGGCAAAATTGAAGGACCTTCACCGATCTAACCTTAGATCGCAAAGGTATGAATTGCAGAAAAAGCTCTTTCGCTCTCGAATGTCGGAGGGTACATCTGTTGAGCACTATGTGTCAATGATTGACGACATTGAACAGCTAGGTCAGCTAGGCATAACCTTTGAGGCTGAGACTTCTATATATTTGATCTTGCAGTCTCTTCCTAATAGCTGGAGCGGGTTCATCATGATCTACAATATGATGAACCAAGACCATACTCTTGGAGAGCTGATGGCAATGCTTTGTGAAGCAGAAAAAGAGCTAATGAAAGGCAAAAAGCGCGAGGCGCACTTCGCTTCAACATGTATATCTGTAGTGCCAAGGCTTGGCCGAAGGCAATTGGAGGTGTAAAGAAGAAGAAGAAGAAGAAGAAGGGCAAGGACAAATTGTCAAAACCTTCTGAGAAGGGTAAGGACAAATCCCAAGATGTATATCTGTAGTGCGGCAAGCGGGGTCACTGGAAGCTTGACTGCCGCGAGTACAAGACACATATAAAGGAAATCAAAGCGGGCAAGGCACCGGCTTCAGGTATGTTTGTTATAGAAATAAACATGTCTACTTCTAGTTTTAAAAATTGGATTTTTGATTCTGGTTGTGGTACTCATATATGTACTGATGTGCAGGATCTGCGGATTAGCAGGAGACTGGCCTTAGGAGAGATTGACCTCCGCGTTGGAAAAGGGACTCGAGTCGCCGTTTTGGCCGTTGGGACTTATATTTTGGAACTACCCTCAGGGCATGTACATAATCTTTCAGAATGTTATTATGTACCTAGTTTGACTAGGAATATTTTATCTGTATCTTTATTGGCCCAATGTGGCAATACTTTTGTTTTTAGAAACACTGGGTGTTTTATGTATAAAAATGATATGGAGATCTGCAGTGCTGATGTAGATAATGGTCTTTATATTTTGAATATAAATCTATCTCAAACATATAATGTAACAAACAAAAGGCTTAAACTAAGTAACAAAGATGAAACTTATATGTGGCATTGTCATTTGGGACACATTAACAAGACTCGCATATCCACACTTTCAAAGAGTGGGTACTTGGAAGGATTTGATCCAAATTCATATGATGTCTGCGAATCCTGTTTATTAGGCAAAATGTCTAAAACACCTTTTAGCGGTAAAGGTGCACGTGCTACCAAACTATTAGCCTTTGTCCATAGGGACATATGTGGGCCCATGTCTAGCCAGGCTAGAGGTGGATATGAATACTTCGTAACCTTTACGGATGATTAATCACATTATGGTTATGTGTATCTTATGAGACACAAGTCGGAAACCTTTGAGAAATTCAAAGAGTTTCGACAAGAAGTTGAAAAAAAGACCGGTAAAAGTATTAAAACATTACGGTCAGTGTAGGCATTGCATTTTTACACATTAGCCCAATGATGAGTCTCGTATGGAGGCAACTACCTCTTTAGTCATGAAAGTCGCGGGAAACGGACGTTGGAAGGGTAAAGTTGGAAAATGGAATTTTTGTTGGATTTAACCTCGTTGTTTGGCTCTGGTTGTTTGTTGGACTTCCGTTTCAAAGCTTACCTAAGGCCCAAAACCCAAACCAAACCCAAACCAAACCCAAAATACCCAAGTCAAACCAAGTCAAACCAAACCCATGCCCATAGGATGTAATTCACGCCCATTGTCCTTCTATTTAGGTATATGCATATTTATCACATGTTTAAATCTTGTAAAATCCTTACCTAATTAAAAGAAATCAAATCAAATCCTTACCAAATCAAATCCAATCCCAAATCCCAATTAGGAGATCTATTCCTTATTAGAACCAATTAGGAGATTCTCTCCTATTCAAATTAGGAAAGTCCTCTCCCTTTGCCTATAAAAAGAGGCCTTCACCCCCATTCACAACCCTAGCACATACATATCCCTCAAGCACGCCTAAGACACTCATCTAAGCCTCCCTTGCACGCCCAAGGATCTCCTTCAAGCCTCCATTGTCGAATCATCAAGCCAAAATCACCCTTTAGTGCCGCAAATCCACTTTCTTCATCTATACCCTTCACGCCCAACACCCAAACTTAAGCCCTCTTTGCTGCGTCTTTAGCCACCATTCACAGCCCCAAAACACCCTCAAATAAACCTTATTCACAACCTTAAAGTCGTGCAAAATATCCCCCAAAAGCAGTCCCAATTGTGCGCCCAAGTCAGCCCTGAAAACGGCTTCACTGCACTAGTGAACTGCCGAGTTTAGCTTACTGTAGACACTGCATTTTTGCATATCATGCCCAATGATGAGCCTCGTAAGGAGGCACTACCTTTTCATGTCGTGGAAGTCGCGGGAAACGGACGTTGGAAGGGTAAAGTTGGAAATCGGAATTATTGTCGGATTTAACTTGGTTATCTAGCTTCGATTTGCTCGTTGGATTTCTGCTTACGCTCGGCCCAAGAATCCATAAGCCAAACCCAAATACCCAAGCCCACCAAAAAGAGCCAAACCCAAATACCCAAGCCCACCAAAAAGAGCCAAACCCAAATACCCAAGCCCACCAAAAAGAACCAAACCCATGCCCAACACAAACCCACGCCCAAAGCCTCCCCCAAATGACAAAACAAATACACACCATGCCCCACATCATCTTTTTCTTCCATCATTCACGTGCCCTACAAACCAAAGAGCCAAATCCCAAACATGCCAAGCCAATCTTCCATAAAACAAATCAAACAACAATACCCCACACTCCACTAGCTTTCTTCCTTACACACCCATGCCATCCTCCATTATCTCCCTCACTCATTGCAAACAAACAATGAAACTCATATCATATACCAACCCCCCCCCCCACTTGAATGACAAAACAAGTACAAAGCAACAAAATCCACCTAAGCCACATTCACACCCATCACTCTTTGCAAGCCATTCACGCCCAAGGCCACCCAAAAATGACAAAGCAAGCACAAGCCAACTCACTTCCCACTAAACACTCTCCACCAAATTCTCCACTAAGAGGAATCTCCTTAAATCAAGCATGTTGTGAGCCACCAAAGACTCCCCACCTTTGCCTATAAAAGAAGCCTAAAACCAACCAAAAAGAGCTAGCACATATTGAGCAACACTTAGCACTACAATAGCACACAAAGTCCTCTCCTCTCAAGCCCTCAAGCACGCCACTGCAGCCCACCAAAATACCCCTTGTTCACGCCAAAACACGTCCAAACAGCTGCCTTCAAATCTGCCCGACGTAGTGAGCCAATTCAGCCCTCTGATCTCTCGGTAATATAGCCCTTCATCACGTCCTAACTCCCTCGGATGACCAGCTCACCCTTTCTATGTGTTCAGTTCATGTTACTGCTGCCATGAGCCCCCTGACCTCACGTCCCTAGCAAGCATCAACGTAGCCTGGCTTCTCCCCACTCTCCAGATCCACAAAACCCTTCACGCCACTCACCTCTGAAAATCTAGTACACCCTTGCGCATGCCCTTGACGCCAATAACACTCTTACTGCCTCACGCTCACGTCCCAACCATCAACCTTCATTCCCTTACAAGCCACGTACGTAGCTTCCCAGCGCACCCTTTGCCTCCTTGCATTCACGTAAACCAGCCACTGCCTCACTCCTAAATCTGCTCCTTACACGTCCTCAGACCACCAACTCAGCCCCTAGACTTGAGGCACAAAATGACACTTCACAGCAGCCCTCATTGATCACTTTGAACGCACAGAAACACCTTCACCCTTGCATACAGCCCCTACTTCATCATCCCTTTCACGTGAGTAAACCATGCACATGAATAAACCCTAGCTCTCCACCATCTCCTCTCGGCAACCCACGAACAAACTGCCCCTAAACCCTAGTAATGAACCCTTAAAGACCAGCAGAGCCCCACCGACTGCACACATCATATTCACATATACACGGCTCCCTTCAGCTCTCTCTCACACATCCATAAACACTAAGCCACGTGAAACCAAGTTTTCCACCGACAAACAATCAACAACAAGTCATTACAGCCACAAACTGCACCCAATGCACCACCCAAACTGCACGTAAATTATACTCACTGCACTGCCCAGTTTTGCCGCATGAACAGTGACCCAAGCCAGTCCAGAAAACACCCCCCAAACTGCCTCCAAGCCGTGTGAAAACAGTAGCTAAAACAACCAGAACGGTGGCCTGAGAGACAGCAGCAACACTGCAGCAAAACAGCAGCCAAGCGGAGGGAAAACAGCGAGCAAATCAGCAGGACAACGAAGGAAAAGGGGAACCAGCGAACCAGAAAAGTTGCGGGACATTAACCCTTCCGACGGCCGTGAAACGTGCTTCCAAAAGACGACGCAAAAAGGTTAGACCTGAGGGCATACGATACTTATCTTCTTCGCATGAATTAATAATTTAGAAAGCATGTTAGTTATGATATTTAAGTATGCATGACTAGTTGGTTGTGTTTGAGCATGATTTAATTGTTTAGTATGATATTTATTTTCTTATGCATGATTAGGATGTTTAGTATGCTATAGTTTTATGTATGACTAGTTGGTTGTGTTTGAGTATGATTTAATTGTTTAGTATGATATTTATTTTCTTATGCATGATTAGGATGTTTAGTATGCTATAGTTTTATGCATGACTAGTTGGTTGTTTGAGCATGATTTAATTGTTTAGTATGATATTTATTTTCTTATGCATGATTAGGATGTTTAGTATGTTATAGTTTTATGCATGACTAGTTGGTTGTGTTTGAGTATGAATGAATTAGTTTAGCATGTTACCTATGATACTTTGGGTGAATTAGTTTAGCATGTTATCTATGGTACTTTGCATGAATACAATATGCCAATGAAGTTGTACGTTCGTCGCTCCTTTGATGTACTTCTAAGCATGTACTCTTAGATGTGAAATGTATGTAGATTTAGGTGAAAGTTTTATCTTGAACATGTGAATATAGAAGCATGATATCCTTGGAAATAAATGTTACTCAAGCATGATTAAGTTATTACATAAATCCTTTCATTACAAGTGACATAAGTAAGGGACCATTCCGAACCCAACGGTTTGAGGTCTTCCCTTGCGAGGGGTGAGTGCGGCCTTAAATCTTATTTTCCCGGTTCACACCGGGTGGCGACTCCATCATTCTCCGGTTTAGTCCCCGTGGCTACTCCGTACTCCCAACTAGTGCCGCGAGCCTAGAACACCATGCGTCGTCCAGTTTCTGTGTCCTACAGTCTGGCGACTCCACTGGGGATAGAGAATCGGCCCCGAAAATATTGTCTTGTAATGTTTGGATTTATGTTTTAATTGACCGTGTCTATAGTGGATAAAAGTAAGGGTTTAATCAAAGGCATTTTTTTAGGCTAGGTAATGGTTGGGTGTCTTCCTTCACTCACTACCTTTCTAGAAGGAAAAGCTGTGAAGGCACCTAGATGGCCATCTACTCATAGCCTATTGTGATGGACTAATTTGGAGGACTCGTTGTTTATTCCTGACACCAAGCGATAAGAGCCTAAGGGGCTTGGGTATTTAAGTGAGCCTCGCTCCACCTTCCCTCTGGGGAATCTACAACGAGAAATCCATTTGACAGTCTGTCACACACCATAGCTCATTGGCACGTACCTTAGTGTATAAAAAGGGGTGTGCTCACTTGGTCGCTCGAACCCTTGAGTGGGGAGACCTAGTTGTGAGCCATCCTTCGCCGGTGAGAGCCTTTGTCTATACTCTTGCTAAACCACCCATAGACCGGGTTGGCTAAAGTAACAATTATTTCCTTGAGTATGTGCTTATGGGCCATTTCCATTTGGAGGCAGTTGGACCTTTTATCAGAAATGCGAACTTGTTGGGTCATTTAAACTGGGGCGAGTTCGTATCTTATGACTATTAGGCCCAAAGCTTCTAAAATGTCGATGGGCCATTGTGTAGAAATTATCATGTCATATTTCTTCTATGCTTGTGTTTGGGAACATTGTCGTTTGGATCTATTTGGACCCCTTGTCATAGGATATGGGCTTGTTGGGCCATTTAAACTGGGACAAGAACGTATTTCATGACTATTGGGCCAAAGGTTTCTAAGCGATTAATGAGCCGCTTTGTGATTGTGTTCGGAACATTGCTATTTGGATTTAGTCGGGCTCTTGGCCATGAGATGTGAACTCATTGGGCCATTTAAACTGGGATGGGTTCACTCCTATGGTAATTAGCCCGAAAGATTCTAAAATAATAACGAGCCGATTTGTTTGAGAGTTTTAATTTACTTAGTATGTTATACGTACCTCATACACCTCACGCATACATGCATCATGCTAACCCTTATGTTTTAAAAAAGCCATCATAGATACCTGTTGGGTTAGGGAAGGGAAAAGACTCACCAAGAAGACAGTAATAACCATGAGTGAATCTGGTAACGAGGTATCCCGAATGGATCAGTTAGAGAACAATCTCGCCAAGATTGCTGAACAGTTGCAAGCCTTGACTACTGCTATGGCTAGTATGACTGTGCCCCGTGCTGGGGGAAATTCTGAGAATGTGAGGCATGAGGAGCCTCCGAATGGGATGGGGGATGATATCCCTACTTTTGATGATGATATGGCAGAGTATGCAAGAGGCAGAATATCTGGGTCACAGGCAGAGTTACAGAAACTTCGGGATCAGGTTGAGTCAGTTACCCGCAAGATGAGGGGTAAGAATGAAGATCTGCTGGATTATGACACACTGACTTTCGAGGAACAGTTGCCAGCACAGTTCAAGATGCCTGATATGACTAAGTTTAACGGGAATGGGGATCCAAGGGTGCATCTCCGGCAATTTGTATCAGTTATGAGTTCCGTTGGCTTATCCCAGCGCCAAGTGCAGAAAATGTTTGGAATGTCGCTCGAGGGAGCTCCCGTGGTGTGGTACCACAGTTTGGAGAAGAAAGTGAAGGAAGATTGGAGAGAGTTGGCTGATGCTTTCCTAAAGCAGTATGTCACTGACCTAGAAATTGATCTGTCACTCCGAGATCTGGAGAATGTGAAGCAGAAATCGGAGGAAAGTTTTAAAGAGTACGTGGACCGATGGAGAAGTCATTTGTTGAAAATGCAAACTAGGCCCTCGGAGAAGGACCAGATTAAGATGATCATCAAGGGCACCAAGCCCTCCATTTACAGCAAGTTGAGGAGGATGACCTCCATGATTACGGACTTTCGACAGTTGAGGGAAACTGTCATGGATATTGAGGAAGAAGAGGCTGAGAATAGAAAATTCTATGGTCTGAGCAGGAGGCCTATTGGGGGGACATCGGGAACAAAGCCCGTTTCTGTTGAGATTGCCGCTATCCGAAATCGGAGATTCTCCAACTTGGGTAGACCCTTGTCCAAAGTATTGGAGAAGTTGAAGAGACAAGGACTTCTGTCACCTCTAGAAGCCAAACCATTACCCAATCCCCTACCATCACATTATAACCTAAACCTTTACTGTCACTTTCACCAACACAAGGGCCATGACACTGACAATTGCACCCGACTCCGCCATGAAATCCAAGACCTGATAGACTCCAAGAAAATACCTGACCCAGAAACAGAACAGCCTGACACACACAGAAACCCCTTACCCAATTACCGTGCCGTACCACCACCAGCCTATATGATCAATTCTGGCCTCCCAGAAGACCTTGTCCTGAAATCCTTTCACCCTCAAGCCTTTTGCATGGGAATCTGGGATAGTACTAGTGAAGATGAGACTGAGCAGAAGAAAAACTTTTGGCTTGATTTCTCTAGCAGTGATGAGGAGGAAGTAAGGGGAATGACACGTAGCGGTCGTTTTTACAATGAATGATATGACGGAAAAGGGTAAGGAAGCTTTGACAGATGGTAGAGAAGTGGTTGAGACTGCAGAAAATACTGAAGGTGATATAGTACTGAGGCAATTGAGGAAGACTAGAGCACAAGTGAGTATCTGGGAACTGTTATGTGCGTCTCGGGAGCATAGACAGGCTATGGTTGAGGCCTTAAGCAAGATCGTTGTACCGGAGGATGCCAACCCCGCAATGTTTGTTGGGTCGGTTCAGAAAGAAGCTTTGCAGATATCCTTTTCGGAGGATGAACTCCCGGTGGAGGGAAGAAATCATAACAGTCCTTTATTTATCAGGGCCGAGGTGAGAGGTAAGAAAACTTCATGTGTGATGGTGGATGACGGTTCGTCCATCAATGTGTGCCCGTTGAAAATTCTGGCAAGATTGGGTATGAAAGCAACAAACTTGGACCCCTCCAGTATGACTATTAAGGCTTATGATGACAGTAAGCGGGGAGTTGAGGGTACCTTTGTGGCTATGGTCAAGGTAGGACCAATTGAAGATGAGGTTGAGTTCACAGTGCTGGACATCCCAGCCACTTTTGCCTTATTGTTGGGAAGGCCTTGGTTTCACAAACTTGGGGGCGTGCCTTCCACTTTGCATCAGATGATCAAATTCCCGTATGAGGGAGAAGTCGTTACCATCCGGGCTGAGTTAGATAATGCCGTGGCTGCCTTGGAGATACAACCTTTCACGAGGTTTCAGGTGTCAGCTACTTTCGAGGAATGGGTGGATCCTAGGGTGGCTAGGATTATGGAGAAGATGAAGTTTGAGCCGGGAAAAGGTTCAAAATTGCCGGATTTCAGAGGACAGACTACTCGGAAAGGTTTGGGGTACAGATCTGACGAAGAAAAGCCAAGGGTCAAGAAGAAGGGCCTGAGACTGATGGAGTGCTTTGTGAAAGCTTCAGGGTATCAAGGAGAGCCTGAACCTGTGGAAGTCAATGGGATCGTGGTACCTGGGTTTGAGATCTTCCAGGATTTGTTGGGTGAGAAGCCACTGACTGAAGAATCGGTGGAAGCAGAGATTTGGGAAGAAGAATTGATGAAGTTAGAGAGCATGACTCTGGGAGAGGAAGAAAAGCCTGAGGAGGACCTGATTGCAGAGGAAGAAGTGTCTGTAGATGATGAAGACATTTACCTTCCTGATTTGTTTGAATGTACTTCCGCATTATCCAATAAAGACATTTCTTTTGCTTACTTGCCTGAGTCATTTCCATTTACTCCGCATGAATCAAGCATATTTGATATCAGTTCTGCCAGAACTACTGCATTTAACCTGGGTACGCTGGAGAACCCCAAAGTAATTCTGATTGCAAGTGAAGTTACCCCTGAAGAAAGGGAGAAGTTAGAAGAAGTGTTGGTCAGATATGCCAGAGTGTTTGCTTGGTCCTATGAGGACATGCCTGGGGTAGACAGAAACATTGCCCAACACACAATACCGACATATCCGAATATGAGGCCAGTAAAGCAGAAACTCCGACGAATGAGACCAGAATGGGCTGAGAAAGTCAGAGAAGAAGTTAAGAAACAGATAGATGTGGGGTTCCTGGAAGTAGTGAAGTATCCCGAGTGGTTGGCTAATATAGTGCCAGTACCGAAGAAAGACGGGAAGGTCAGGATGTGCGTAGACTACAGAGATCTCAACAAGGCTTGTCCGAAAGATGATTTTCCTCTGCCACATATAGATGTCCTGGTGGATAGTGCAGCTTTATCTGCTATGTATTCATTTGCGGATGGATTTTCAGGTTACAATCAGGTTCTCATGGCTGAGGAAGACAAACACAAGACTGCATTTGTTACTGAGTGGGGCACTTACTGCTACAAGGTAATGCCGTTTGGACTCAAGAATGCTGGAGCTACGTATCAACGAATGGCCACTACACTTTTCCATGATTTGATGCACAAAGAAATCGAAGTGTATGTGGATGACATGATGGTAAAATCAGAGACAAGAATTGGGCATATTGAAGCGCTGGAAAGGTTCCTTCAGAGAGTTGACAGATACAACCTGCGGCTTAACCCCAAGAAATGTGTGTTTGGGGTGACATCAGGGAAATTGCTTGGTCATACAGTAGGAATGGGCGGAATAGAGGTAGACTCCGAGAAGATCAAGGCAATCACAGAGATGCCTGCACCAAAGACAGAAAAGGAAGTCAGAGCGTTCTTGGGAAAAATTCAGTACATCAGTCGGTTCATTGCCAAGTTGACATCAGTATGTGAGCCCGTTTTCAAACTGTTGAGAAAAGATCAGCCAGTGAGATGGAACGAGCAGTGCCAGACCGCCTTCGACAGGATCAGAGAGTACTTGGTAAAGCCTCCTGTATTGAAGCCTCCGAGACCAGGCAGGCCTTTGATATTGTACTTGGCTATAGAATCAGAAGCACTGGGGGCAATGATGGTACAGGCAGATGATACAGGGGTAGAACATGCAGTTTACTATCTGAGTAAGAAGATGCTCCCGTATGAGGCTCGGTATCAAGAAGTGGAGAAGATCTGTCTTGCCGTGGTATGGGCTTCCAGAAAACTACGGCATTATTTCCAGTCATACAAGATCCAGGTAGTGGCAAAGGAGAATCCTCTGAAATATCTTCATTCGGTGCCTTCGCTAGTGGGAAAATTGGGCAGATGGTTGGTATTGCTGACAGAATTTGACATTGAGTATCTCACCTCCAAAGTGATTAAAGGGCGAGCAGTAGCAGAGTTTCTGGCATTGCAACCTGTTGATGGGGATCAGTATAAGTTTGAATTTCCAGATGAAGAGATCCAAGCAATAACAGTCCAGAGATGGAAGATGTATTTTGACGGAGCGGTGAATTACAAAGGTGCCGGAATTGGGATCGTGATAGTGACCCCCGAGGGAGAGACTTTGCCGTTGGCCAAAAGGTTGACATTCAGAGTGACTAATAACATGGCCGAGTATGAAGCATGTGCTTTTGGTTTGACGGCATTGATAGCCTTGAAGGCCCGAAGTGTGGAAGTCTACGGAGATTCTATGTTGGTGGTCCAGCAGATACGAGGAGAATGGGAATTGAAAGAAGAACGGCTGAAGCCTTACCTTTTTCACCTCAGAAAGTTGGCACATGTTATCCCAGAGTGTAAGTTTCAACACTTACCGAGAGAAGAGAACCAGATGGCAGATGCATTGGCTACACTTGCAGCGACATGGGAGAATCCAGAAAAGTTGGTGATGAGACCATTGATACTGGTAACGGCAAATAAACCTGTTTATGAAATAGAGAGAATTCTGGAGGTTGAGATCGACGACGGCAAACCTTGGTATTTTGACATTAAGAGGTATCTGGAACGCGGTGAACTCCCAGAAGGGGCGGGCAGAAAAGACGGAATAGCCATTCGGAAGTTAGCTTCCCAGTATATGATTTTGAAAGGAGAACTGTACAAGAGGCAAGCAAACGGTATTCAGTTGAAGTGTTTGAGAAGAGAAGAAGCTCAGCATGTAATGGAAGAAATACATGCCGGGGTATGTGGTCCGCACATGAATGGGTTGAATCTGTCCCGCAAGATAGCGAGACAAGGTTTTTACTGGTCAACCATGGAAACGGATTGCGCGAAGATGGTAAAGCACTGTCATGACTGTCAAGCACACGGTAATTTGAATCACTTGCCGCATACAGAGTTGCATGGGCTGTCAGAGCCGTGGCCTTTCTCAGCATGGGGAATTGATATGATTGGAGAAATCCGACCAAATGCATCGAATGGGCACCGCTTCATAGTAGTGGCCGTAGACTACTTCTCGAAGTGGGTGGAAGCTGAATCATTCCGTAATGTTACAGCAAAGCAGATGGCAAAGTTTATAGCTCGGAACCTCATCTGTCGGTATGGTATGCCCCATCATGTGGTGACAGACAACGGAGTTCAATTTCAAGGGGAGACGAAGGCAATGCTGCAGAGGTACAGGATAGGCCACCACAAGTCATCACCGTACAGGCCGCAGGCGAACGGGGCAGTTGAGGCAGCCAACAAAACTATAAAGACGATTTTAGCCAAGATGACAGAGAACTGCAGGGATTGGGCCGAGAAATTACCGTATGCCTTGTGGGGGTACAGAACGTCAGTCAGAACAGCAACGGGTGCAACACCTTACTCTTTAGTGTACGGGATGGAAGCAGTACTGCCAGTGGAAATGGACATACAGTCTATGAGAGTATTAGCAGAAACAGAGTTACCTGAGTCAGAATGGGCCGCACAGAGATTTGATCAGTTAGCACTTTTGGATGAGAAAAGGATAAAGGCCTTACATCACACGCAGTTATATCAGAAGAGACTGGCGCGGGCCTTCAACAAGAAGGTACGTCCCACAAAGATCAGAAAGGGTGATTTGGTACTTAAGCAGTCGAGGCCGTCGACGACAGATCCAAGAGGGAAATTCAGGCCGAACTGGGAGGGACCTTACGTAGTGCAGAAGGTCATGGGGAATGGAGCAGTAAGGCTGTCAGACTTGGAAGGGAATGAGTTCGCTGAGCCAATCAATGTGGACAGATTGAAGTTGTACTTTGCTTGAAAGAAAGAGGACTGAGCGGTCACTAAGGGAACAAGCAGGAGACCTAACCCAACGAGATAGGAAATACATACATGCATACACGTAACTTGCATTCTTGTTCTGTGTTTTGTTTTTTTACAGATTTCAAACAGATGGGAACCATCAAGGGGCGACCAGGGACATATAGCGCCGAGGAACACAATGAGGATCCAACCCATCACGAAAAGGGAGTATCTCTACACTTGCATACTTACATGCCCCCGTATTTATTCTGTTATTTTGTATTTGCAGGTTTAAAGAAAAAGAGAGAAAGAAGAGAAAGCGGCAAATGCGAGCCCACCAGAAACAACAACAGTGTTAACAGTCTCAGAAATGAATCAGAATCAATCTCAGTTCCAGGAATAGGGTTGAAGCTCACATCAGTATTAATCTCAGGAAAGAATCCCAGGGTTGAGGCCCACGCCAGTATCAGTTTCAGGAATGGATTCCAGGGGTCGAAGCCCATGTTTTCAGCATTTGGAGTGAAGAAACCCACGGAGAAAAGTCTTTGATAGATAGACATATGTCCGATGATGACATTGTTTGCTGTAGGGAGAAACCCTAGAAACGATAAGTGCGAGACGTGCTCTCTTTCGGTATTTTGAAAGGTCTGATCTCGGCTGGACTCATGAGCACTCGACGGGATCTCAAACAGTGGAAGCCTGAGTAGTTACCGAGGTGACTAGTTGAAGAGACGACGAATCGGTGAATGACCGTTTGCCTGGGTGTCCACCCTGGTTTACCGATGCTATGATATATGATATGGTTGGAAATAAAAATAAAAGTCTCTGAAATAAAAAAAAAAAAAAAATAGACCGCCTATAACCGATAAGCGTGAAGCTACCCATGGGCGAGTATTAGGACCACCATGAGGAGAAATGCTACCTTAAAGGATAGGTGTGTCAAAAAAAAAAAAAAAAAAAAAAAGAGAAAAGAAAAGAAAAGAAAAAAAAGAGAAAATGAAAAGAAGGAGATAAAAGAAAAAAAGATGAAAACCATATCATGTTGAGTATGCTGAAGTAATCACAGAATGTGATTAAGACATCCAGGTTGGTTAGACCCACTGGTTTGACTCTCTGAAACGAAATCACCAAGTTGGCTTACTTAAGGAACAAGCTGCGAAAGAGCTTTAGCACACACACACTAGGAGTCTAGTTCAGATCACCCGTTCAGAAGAGTGGATTTGAGTATGTCAAGTACTTTGAAGGTTCTCTGGTTTTAACACGAAGCATTCGTTGAGGATAAAAATATGTTTAGCTATCAGGATTGCCTCGAGGAGGGCAGTATAGTTTGAAATAAATCATTCACTTCAGCTTAGGAGCGAGGCTCCATGTCACGTCAGCTTGGGGGCGAGGCCCATATCAGCTTTGGAGCGAGGCTCCACATCTTACCAGTTTTGGGGATGAGTCCCAAAGGCGAGGCCCATATTAGCTTGGGAGCGATGCTCCATATCAGTATCAGTCTAGGGCGAGGCCCATATCTATATCAGTTTAGGGCAAGGCCCATATCAGTTGGGGCGAGGCCCACATCAGTTTCAGTCTTGGAGCGAGGCTCCACATCAGTTAGCATCAGGGCGAGGTCCCTATTTGTCAGCGGTGTTGGGTCGAGGTGCCCAGGGTCGAGGTGCCCCCGTTGTCTGTTGTAGTTCCGGGTCGAGGTGCCCAGGGTCGAGGTGCCCACTACATCATCATTTCAGGGCGAGGTCCCTATTTGTCAGCGGTGTTGGGTCGAGGTGCCCAGGGTCGAGGTGCCCCCGTTGTCTGTTGTAGTTCCGGGTCGAGGTGCCCAGGGTCGAGGTGCCCACTACATCATCATTTCAGGGCGAGGTCCCTATTTGTCAGCGGTGTTGGGTCGAGGTTCCCAGGGTCGAGGTGCCCCCGTTGTCGGTTGTAGTTCCGGGTCGAGGTGCCCAGGGTCGAGGTGCCCACTACATCATCAGTTCGAGGGCGAGGTCCCTATTGTCAGCTGTGTTGGGTCGAGGTGCCCCCATTGTCTGTTGCAGTTCCGGGATGCGTCCCAGGGTCGAGGGCCCACTGCATCATCATCACAGTTCACATTCGGTGGTTCGGGAACAAAGCCCAGAGGTCGAGGCACCTCGCCATCATATCAATTCAGTTCGAAGCAGCATGCAAGTCAGGTGGCAGCTGGCGAGCCAGGTAAGTAAAAATGCATTGCACGTAACTTTGATAGGATTGTCATTGTCACACACTACAAAAGTCCCATCAAAGTGGGGGCGACTGTAGACACTGCATTTTTGCATATCATGCCCAATGATGAGCCTCGTAAGGAGGCACTACCTTTTCATGTTGTGGAAGTCGCGGGAAACGGACGTTGGAAGGGTAAAGTTGGAAATCGGAATTATTGTCGGATTTAACTTGGTTATCTAGCTTCGATTTGCTCGTTGGATTTCTGCTTACGCTCGGC